>CAUYUJ010014576.1:344007-346507 GCA_963575745.1 Prorocentrum cordatum | reverse complement strand
GAGGAGAAGGAGGAGGAGGAGGAGGAGTTGGAGGAGGAGGAGGCGCTGGAGGAGGCGTCGGAGGAGCAGCAGGACAGCAGGAGGGACAGCCGCGGGCCACAGAGATCGGACCCGGGCCCACCCTCGGCCCCCGCGCCAGGTCGAGAGAGCGGCCTCGGCGCCCCGCCACCAGCAACTTCTCCGACGGCGCTGCTCCAGGTGGGCGCTCCGCTGCCCTCGACGAAGACACATCGGGGGGCGCTGGAAGTGTCCCTGGCCCGCGGTGCCTCAAACAACGTAATTCCTCCCTTGAAGCCCTCCCTATCCTTAGGCCCTCATCCCTCAGGGCACCATCTTCGAACCACCGAGGGGGGGGGCCGGGAGCGGAGGCCCGGGGTTCCAACCGGGGGGGGCTAGAAGTTTCCCCTGGCCCAAGGTGCCCCAAGGATGCCCAGGGAGGCCCCCACGGCCTCCAGAGCACGCCTCACGAGGCCCATGGGGGCCCTGGGGGGCTCCAAGATTGAGCGAACAGCTGGGGGCACCTTGGGCCAGGGGCTTGGCGTCGCAGCGACAGCGTGCGAGGTGGCGCCGCCGGCTTGGGGATAGCGTGCACCGACGGGGCCCTGGCAGGGGGATCGCGTGCTCCAGCGAGGCCCTCGCAGGGGGATGGCGTGCTCGGGAGGGGCCCTCGCGGGGGGGAGTCGCCTCACAGGGGCAGAGCGGGCCTTTCAGAGCTCGATGCTGCACGCTGTCTTGGCGACGCCAACCGTAAACCTCACATCTCGGAGCTCCGCGCAGATGCCCTATAGACCGGCGCAGGGCCCCTCCTGCTCTCGGCGGTGTTCCAGCCGCGGGAGGCTGTCCAGCGGCCGCGCCTCGCAGAGAGCTCTCCCGGGGGTGCCCGGATCGTGCCGCACGGCCGCCGGAGAGCCGAGGGTCACGACCCGAAGGCCGGGGAGCGGCAGGCGGGCATAAGCCATGGCAGGAGCACCGGTCCGCGCGGATTTCTCGGGTACGGCATGCAGTGTCCAGGTGGCTGGGTTCAGGCACCATGAGTTCGCCAGCGTGTGTCTAGCATGATAGGTTGCGTATTCTATGTAGAGCCATCTATGCGGTGCAATCTACTTTGACTGCCTTGAAGCTGTCCTCTCCACTGCTCGTGCAAACATCCCACCCTCCCACCCGCAACTTGGTCGGAAGACCTCTTAAGACCTTGACGGTAGGTACCAAATGGCACTTGGCGACGACACCGACGCCGACGACGACAGCGACAACGACGACGACTACGACGATGCCGACGACGACTATCACAACACTGACGACGACTCCGACGATTTCGACGACGACGGCAACGACGACGACGACGACGACGACGACGACGACGACACCGACGACGACGCCGACGACGAAGACGACGACGACGACGACGTCGCCAACGAAGACGACGGCGACGACGCCGACGACGACGACGCCGACGACGACGCCGACGACGATGACGCCGACGACGTCGCCGACGACGACGCCGACGACGATGACGACACCGACGACGACGACGATGACGCCGACGATGTCGTCGACGACGACGACACCGACGACGACGACGACACCGACGACGACGACGACGCCGCCGACGACGACGACGATGACAACGACGACGACGCCGATGACGACGACGACACCGACGACGACAACGACTGCGACGACACCGACGACGTCTCCAACGACTTCGACGACGCCGACACCGACGACGACGACGACGACGACGACACCGACGACGACGACGACGACGCCGACGCCGACGACGACGACGAAGACGACGACGACGACGACGTCGCCAACGAACACGATGACGACGACGAGGGAGGAGGGAGGACGACGACGGCGACAACGACGACAACGACGAGGGAGGAGGGAGGACGGCGACGACGCGAACGACGACGAAGGAGGAAGGACGGCGACGCCGACGACGACAACGACGAGGGAGGAGGGAAGACGACGACGACAACGACGACGACGCCGACGACGACGGCGACGAAATAGGAGGGACGACGACGAGGGAGGATGATGAAGGACGACCACGGCGACAACGACGACGGAAACGACCACGACGCCCAAGAGGATGACGACGACGAACACGAGGAAAGACAGAGGACGACGTAGGCGACGACGACGACGACGACGACGACGCGGGAGGAGGGAGGACGGCGACGACGACGACGACGACGACGCAAGAGCGCGCGCGCACGCTTTTGTTGAAAATCCGTGTTGCGAAACCTTGTGTTTTTGTAGGTGTTTGGACGCGCCATTTTGAAATCCTTTCGAAACCGATGGGTTTTGAAGGTTTTCGGCATACGCGCGCGACGACGCGCGCGTCTGCACTTCGTCTTGTTTTTTGCAGAGGATTCGCGACGTCACACGCGCAAGGGCGTTCGACAGATTTCGACATGCGCGCGCGAAGCCCGTTTAATAGCATTTTGTGAACATCTTGAAAAAACCTATGCTATGGTCTTTTTAAGATTTC
>CAUYUJ010014576.1:336507-339007 GCA_963575745.1 Prorocentrum cordatum | reverse complement strand
CTCCTCCTCTCTGCTCCTCCCTCCTCCTCCTCCTCGTCCTCCTCCTTCTCATCCTTCTCCTCCTCCTCCCCTCCTCCTCCTCCCTCCTCCTCCCTCCTCCTCCTCCTCCTCCTCCTCCTCCCTCCTCCTCCTCCTCCTCCTACTCCTCCTTTCCACCTCCTCCTCCTCCTCCTCCTCCTCCTCCTTCTAGTCCTCCTCCTCCCCCTCCTCGCCCTCCCCTCCTCGGGTCGCCTACGGCCCCAGAGGAAACCTTCCAGAGGAGGGAGGAAGGGGATGACCGCCTCCTCTCCCCCACCCGCCATCGAGGCGAGCTGCAGCTGGATGCAGGGGAGAGGGGCGCGCGAGGGCCTCAGTCACTTGAAACCACAATCCGCAGCCTCGAGGCTCCGAGGAGGAGGGCCGAAGACGATCCACATCTCCCACGATGTGATTCCCGAATAGATTTTCTCCGAATAGGCTTTCCCTATAGGAGTTCTAACTCAAACCCTACTAATTGGTCCGTTGCCCCCCCCACCCCTAATTCCTATGCCCCCCCCCCTATTTCCTATGCCTATGCCTATGCCTATGCCTCCCCCCATAACTCCTATTCTATGCCTGTGCCTATGTACCACCTCTGAGCGCTCCCATGCCTATGCCTATGCCTATGCCTGTGCCTATGCCTATGCCTATGCCTATGCCTATGCCTATGCACCACCTCTGAGCGCTCCTCAACCTCTTTGCATCACCGCCAGCACCATCAGCATCACCGTCGCCACCATCGCATCCGCAGCCTCTCCGCCGCAAGGCCACGCGGCGGCGGCGGCCACCCGTGCGCGTGTGGAAAACAGGATCGTCCTCATCGTCATCATCATCGTCATCATCATCCTCATCATCACCATCATCACTCACTATCTATTTGGAGTCAACGCTGGCAGATTTTTTTGTTCAGAGGGCTCGAATGGATGTAAACAAGGACCACAGAAGAGTCCCACAGGTGATCGTTTTTTTGGTCATTGTTTTTGCCGATCGGCGCGGACCCTCCAACCCCCCCTCCCACCCCCCCGCATGAAGTGGATCTTGGCTGTTCTTTGGCGCCTGTTTCAGGCAGGTGGAGCCTCCCCCATAATGGACGCCCTGTTGCAAACAGTCGCTTAAGCAGAGGTCCGGAGCCAGACCCCCCCCTTCCGCCCCCTCGCCGCCCAAAAAACGCTCACCACAGGGGCGACGGGGAGTCCAAGGACGCTCGGTCCAGCAGCTGTCTGTTTCGCCTGAGACTTCCTCGCGATGCATGCAGGCATAGTGCTCTCGCCGCAGTGCCGGCTACGTGTTTGGCCCGGGCGGCCCCGGTCTTCTGCAAAAAGCCCATGCGATGCGCACGGATGCCCCTCGACCGATATAGAGTCAGCCCGCATAGTAAGGATGGGCAACCTTCCCAAGGGTACCCTTGCATCCTTGCCTCCTCGGTCTATCCTTGGCCACTCTCGTTGGCCGCGCCCCACTCGAAAAGCTTCGACATGGGCTTCCAAGGCTCTCGCATCCAGATCGCGCATCCTTGCTATACGGGTTGACTGTTCTCTTCGACCCGCCTCTTCACTCTTGCTGCTAGTAGGGTGCTGTCTGTGAATTGTCTTCGATGTGACCAGCAACAACGGATGCGGGGCTAGAGAGGGTTTGGACTTGTGGGGCCCGAGATCATCAGTCCTAAACTCCTCCTCTAATGCGAACAAAAACGACATGAACACACTTTTCGACGGTCCGCGCGGATTTCCTGGATCTGCGCTGGAGCGCCCTGGCGGCGCCTCCGGCGCCGCCCCTGGCGCGCTCCGCGCGCCAGGGAGGGGGATCCAGCGCAGATCCAGCAATCCGCGCGGACCGTCGAAAGTTAATGTTTATGTCGTCTTCCCTTCCTCCATACATTCCCTCGCAACATCAGAAGCAAATTTTTGTTCGGGGTGTTGGCGGCGCCCCATGAACGTTCGCGCCGAAGCTGGCGATGTCTATTCATCTTCGGTCCTAGAGGGCCCTGCTGCGCGCGTCGCTGAGCGTTGCAACTGGGGAGCGAGAGGGGGTTGGACAATAAACATGCGTGCGATTTTGCAGAATGCTGTTGACTTAGTGGCCCCTGGAAGCGGCAGGTTTTGTTCAAGGGCGTGCAAAACGCCCCTATCCGTGTTTACGAGGCGCTGTGCGCTGAACCTGCTGTGGGCTGACAGGGTAAACCCTGCGTGATGTGCGGCGCCCTGGCGGCTCTGTAGGCCTTGGGAGTTCCCAGGAGGTTTACAGACCCACTTACTTGTAACTCCAGGTAGGGTCGTTTTTTTTTCTTCATTTCATTTTGCATAGTTTAAATTGCATGTTGTTCGTGGAAACGCAAACATGTTCACCGAAGCGACGACGCACGATCTTGGCCCGGACGCCAAGCACCTCGGCGCGCCGCACCGCGGCGATGGGTGCGGCGCCCGACCCTGGCCGCGCGCAGCAGTGCCCCGAGCCGACCGCGGCTCTGGCACCAGCCTGCGTC
>CAUYUJ010014576.1:287500-333907 GCA_963575745.1 Prorocentrum cordatum | reverse complement strand
GACGGGGAGAGAGGGGGGAGGCAAGCTAGGCGCGCTCGCGCTTCTTCGTCGGACCCCTCACGCGTCCTATCCATGCCTGTCCATTGCGCTGAATTCTTTTCTACCCGTCGAAGGATTGGGTTGTCTAAGAAGATCTTGATCCCCAACATGATCTCATCGCGCTCTGCGCAATCGGAAGGGGGAGGAGCAAATGGAGGAGGAGATGGACGAGGTGAAGGGGGAGATGGTGGATGAGCAGGAGGATGACCAGGACGAAGAGAAAATTGGAGGAGGAGGAAGAAGAAGAAGAGGAGCAGGATCAGGATGTGTCGGAGGAGGAGGACGACGACGACGATCAGCGGCGGAAGGCGGATGAGGGCTGGCAACGACGATGCACGAACCGGGCGCAGACATGAAGTCCGCTCTGCAGCGGGAGCCCCCACGGCAACGCTTGAAACACTCGGTCTTTCTAAGTGGTCGAACGATTACCACCAACACCGAAATCTAGGATCATCTTACCCCTGTGGAGGCAGCCCCCTGTGTCGGTGTTGGTGCCCATTTCCAGGCCTCCAATGGGGAGAGCAGAGCCTCCCCAGATGCACGGACTCCAGGGCTTGCTTTTGGCCCTGGAGCTGTTTTGATAGCCTATCCGGAACCGAACGCAGCCCCTGGCCGGACAGACCGAAATGAGGGACAATCTCTGCGGTGGAAACTCGCAGGCGATTTTTCTCCCCCGCCTCCCAACTCTTCGAAGAACAATGAAGCCGCTCAGAGAAGGAGGGAAAACCTTGGGGTACACCAAGGGGCTATAGGGCACCCCCCATAGGGCGTCAACACAGTAACAACACATTCCGACAACTGGGGCGTCATAGCTCATGAGTCATATGACGCCACTGGGAGCACCAGGGCGGCCACCAGAAGTGGCGTTAAGCGGCGCATCGTAGGGTACCGACGCACTTCTATCGAGGATTGACGCCCCCCCCACCGTATATCCCAGTGTTGGGCCCCAAATCCTGGGCCCAGTCGAAAGACCCACGACGCCTGGGATAGGGGTCGACATGCCCCCTGCTAGAACCAAATACATCTCGTCGGAGGTAGGGGTCCGGGCCCTGCTGCGTGACCTGAGACCCGCCCCGCCCCCGGGCCACCCAAATGGGGTCCGAGTGCAGCCAACCCGCCCAGCAAGGATGAGCATCTTTCCAAGGTTAATTGCCCTTGCATCCTTCCCCTTCGGCCCGTCCTCAGCGGCTTTTGCTGGCCAAGCTCGTTTGAAAAGCGCGAGATTGGTCCTCCGTGGCCCTTGTATCCTTATCGTGCGTTCTTGCTATATGGGTGCTATTCGGGTTGGCTGTAGAAGGCGTCGGAGGATCGCGCCGCATCGACGATGCGGGGCGATGCGGCGCGATGTGTAGGCCGACTCTCTCCGCGCCGTCGTCGATGCGGCGATGCATCCACGATGCATCGCCGATGCATCTCCGGTGCATCGCTGGTGCATCGGTGATGTTCGGCGATGCGGCGCGATCCTCCGACCCCAGAGATGCGATGCCTGGACTTTTTTCCACATGGGGCCCCAGGAAGGCCTGGCCCTTTGCCCAGAGCTGTTTTTTTTCAGCGCGAGGCGTCATCCGACGGTTCTCCAGCCCAGGGAGGGCCTCCCAAAGGGCCGAACAAGGGCCAAACGCCACTCTTCGTGATTTTTGCTCGCGGCGCGAGCATGTCGCGTATCCACCTCCTCCTGCTCCTCCGGCTCCTCTTCCTCCTCCTCCTCCTCCTCCTGCTCCTTTCATCCTCCGCTTCCTCCTCCTCCTCCTCCTCCTCCTCCTCCTCCTACTCCGGCTCAAGGGCGCTGATTCAGCGCCATCCATATTTTATTTCCGAGTCTCCGCGGAAGCAGGCAGTGCTCAAACTGATCAGACTCGGGCTGCATGTTGTGAAAATCGCAATTGCAAAGTTGTGCATCGTCCTCGTACTTTGCTATCGGTATTCCTCTGTTGTGTCTTTTTGTTTGGCTTGCTCCTACCCGCGAGGGTCTCTGGTGCGAGTGCCACCAGCAATGCCTGCGCGGGCTCCTCTTCACGCGCCCGTGTGGGACAATTATGCGGTCCGCCTCCAGCGAAGTCCGTGGCGTCGTTCGCAGGCACGTGCACCGCGCCCCTGTCCTTGTTTTGCTTCCTCGCATCCTCCTCCTCCTGCCGCTTTGCTTGTGGTCGTCTACCTTTGTGCCATGGCTCATTTGAAACATTTGAACACTCTGCGCACGGCTGGGGTGCGAGTTGACAGCCGCCTTCCACTTCTCCGTCTCACGCTGCGGCGCAGCCCCGCTGTGGTGACATGCAGTAAATGAGGTCGTGGGGAATAAAAAATCCTCCGCCTCCTTCTCCTCCTCCTCCTCCTCCTCCTCCTTCTCCTACCCCTCCTCCTCCTTCTGCTCCTCCTCCAGCTCCTCCTCCTCCTCTTGCTCATCCTCCTCCTCCTGCTCATATTCCTGCTCCTCCTCCGCCTCCTCCTCCTCCTCCTGCTCCTCCTCCCGGAGGGCCGAACAAGGGCCAAAAGCCGCTCTTCGTGCTCGCGGCGCGAGCATGTCTGGGACCCTCCTCCTCCTCCTCCTCCTCCTCCTCCTCCTCCTCCTCCTCCTCCTCCTCCTCCTCCTCCTCCTCCTCCTCCTCCGCCTCTTCCTCCTGCTCGGACCCCCTGTGGGGAGGCCTCTGTACGGTCGGGAGCGTTGGCTCAGCGTGTCGCGCCGCCGGTCCTGACCCATCGCACTTCGGTACGACACGCTACTCACGTCCCAGTCTTAAGTCGGGCATGTCCCTCTACAGGAGGAGCACTCAGGAATTGTAAAAAGTAGTCTGGTCACGATACTTCGTGCTCGTCTGACTATGCTTGGTTTTTGTTGCCTACTTTCCGCCAGCAGGGGGAAACGCCCAACCGAACCCCAGTCCCCCAAAGCGTCAGCGTCTCGAGCCTTTCCCGGGCCTCCCGCCCCGCGGAGCACAACGACACACTGTCCGCCCGCGAGGCAGAGCGTGCCGCCGGGGCCGCCGCCGCGACCTCTTCGTGCCATCGGCCGCGCCGGCGCGACGCCGCGGCGCGCGGAGCCCGAAAGCTCCCGGCCGCGCTCCTCCCTGCGCAGAGGCGGCGCCGCACTTCGCCCCCGCGGCGCCGCCCGCGGCTGCCGCGCTGCCCCTGCCGCCCCCCGCGCCGGCGCCGCCTGCGGCGTGGGCGCCCCGCCCGTCGCTGGAGGGGGGCCACGGCATCGAGGAGGAGAATCCGCAGAAGCAGACACTTTCGGCGCTCCGCGCGGATTTCGCGGCTGTGCGCTGGACCCCCTTCCCTGGCGCCCGTCGAAAGTTTATGTTTATGTTTTTGTTTCTCTTCTTTTTAACAGGAGGAGCTCGGCCACAAGAAACCTTCCACAAGAAATTCACCCCTGAGACTCCCCAGGACGTCCATGGATTTCTGGTGTGGGGACGTCACGCTTTCCATCGCAAAGCCATCGAAGCCCAGGGCACCCTGGAGGCAAGCAGGGTGTTTCTTGGCATGGGTTTCCATTGTATAGGCGCAGGAGTCAGCGGAGCAAGATCGGGGGCGGCCGAGAGCCTCGGCATCGCTCGGGCGAGGGCAGCTTTTCTCGGCGAGGGCCATCGAGGAACAGAGTCCCAAATTCCAATCTAATTCAAGCGCCTTCCTACCTCAAGAATCGACGTGGTTTTGCTGTGTCTTGTTCTTCTCTGGGAGGGCCTGAACTCAATCTGCTTTATCCGCCTTCCTACTTCATGTTTCTACCAATTTCTTCCGACCGAGGTGTGCGTCCCTTGGACCCCCGGGGGCCGCGCACATGCCTGAGGCCATGATGTGCGCCCCCACCCCCTCTTGGACGCCCCCGTCTTGGCCGCCCCCGACAAGAGGTCATGATACGAGTCTCTCGGGAGGAAGCTCGGATGTAGCCACGACCCCAGGTAAGGTGAGCCAGTTAGTGATCGGGCCCCGACGCCCCAAACATGGACCCGCATCAATACAACAAGTCTGCCGTAGTTGCTGTTTCTTCGTGAGGCGGCATTTCCGGTTAGTGGAATGGGGCGGGGGGGGCGTCCCCCGGTACACATCATCAAACCAAGTCCCGCTAAACCCAGTCCCTCCAACGCCCGAGAAACATGGGGACCTTGGCCAAGATCTCGCGAGATCTTGCCGTTTACAATCTTGGTCATGGTCCATGTCGGCCGTCGCTGACTTGTAAGGATGATGCCCGAAATGGCGCTGCGCAAGATCGAAGGCAATTAGCCAATTTGGAAACAATTTTTCCGTGTTCAGTCTCAGTCATGGTCCCCGTTCTTTTTTCTGCCAGGTTGGAGGTTTTCGGGCGTCTTTGGCCGTTCTCCGCGGTTTTCCAGCCTCGGAGTGTCTCCCAGCGGCTGCACCTCGCCGAGAGCGTTCCGGGGGTGCCCAGATCGTCTCGAATGGCCGCCCAAGAGTCGAGTTACACCCGAACGCCGTTCGGATCTCCTAATGTTTGTTTCTTGGACATTCCAGATTCCCAAATGTTCCGCACGGGCTCCAGAAGCGAGGGTCGATAGACATTCCCTGGAAATCCTGGAACGTATCCTGAACCAGCCCCTATCATGACATCGTTCTCATCCTGCTGCGGCAAATACAGCGCAGATGCCTGTGCATTGAATATCTGCTCCCAGGGCTGTTCACCCAATGTCTGCCCCCACGCTTGTAACAGATGTAACAGGTGGGTGGTGTTCCACTCATGCTCTCCGATCCCATCTTCTTATTCGAACGAGCATTGTTCACCTCCCAGAGAGGGACCTTTGCCAGAGTGACCTCTCTTCCTCCTCTTCGTATGCATGCTGTCCCGTATGCGTTGGAGTTTGGCAAGCTGCTTCTGGAGTGTAGGTATGTTTCCAAGTTGTGTAGGTTCTTGCCTTTCGTCGTCGTCATCGTCGTCGGTTTCTCCCCTCCGCGAGCTATCACGCTCATGAATCACAGGGATCCACAAGTGTATCCTGGGCTCCGGCCCAACCGTCGTGCTCTCGTATCTAGGCCTGCCAGACGGGGTCCCAGTAGACGGGGTTGGAGTCTGGCGCAGCATCGCCGATGCATCGGCGATGCAGCTCGATGTGGAGCCAAATTTTCTCCACGCCGACGTCGCTGCTGCATCGCCGACATCACCAATGCATCCCCGATGCATCTGCGATGCAGCGGCGATGCGGCACGATTCTCCGACCCAGTATACTCGCACAGAATTTGGGAGGCCGCCAACATGGGGCCGTCCTTCCGAACGTATGTCGGCGCTTCGCCTCGCCTCGCCTCACCCTCGTCGCGCGCACGGGGCCCACGCGCGCGCCCACCGCACCCTGGGGCCTCCAGATGGCGGAAGGGGGTGCGACGGCAGCGGCGTGTGCGCTCGGGTTCGGCCTCCCCGCGGCCCCCGAAAGTCGCGCACCAAGGGTCGCTCCGGTGACTCTCTGCGTGCAGCCGAGGGCAAAGAAGAAGAAGACGCCGTGTGACCAGCAGGCACACGGGCAATGAGGCCACGGTACGGACGGCGGGCGCTCGGCCGCCCGCCGCCTGCCACACGGCCTTCTGATTCCTAGCGTTACGGCCGGCAACAGTGAATGACTTGGAGAGGGAGGAGGAGGGAGGAGGAGGAGGAGGAGGAGGAGGAGGAGGAATAAGAAGGAGAAGCGAGGAGGAGAAGGAGGGGGAGGGGTGGAGAGGACTCAACGAACGGTGTAGCTCACGGAGGCTTATGTTTTTTTTTTTAATGCAGTTTGTTCTTCTATGGGTGGAGCGTCGCCCCAGACGGCTGAATGCGAAGCGATGGCAGCGACTTCCGCGCTCGGGCTTGCCCCCCCCCGCGCGGCGCGGGTCGCGAGCTTTTTGCCAGCTTCCGCTCATGGATCGTTCGGTAGCAAATCATGGGAGCCTGGCGTACCCTTTGAATTCCGTCTTTAGCGTCGATTAGCGTCGATTCGCGTTTGGGAGTCGATGAGATAGCGCCGATTCAGCGTCGATTAGCGTCGATTTAGCGTAGTTTAGCGTCGAATTAGCGTCGATCAGCGTCGATTCGCAACAGCCGACAAGATGGTATGGGAGGCACCCAGGAGGTGCCACTGAAGTCGTGGTGGACGCATCTCCGAGGCCAAGCAGTTGCTGCCTGAGTTTCGGCTGCCTCGCTTTCAAGAGTGGTCTTCGCGTCCGCCGTTGGCTTAGCATCGCTTGGACGTGTGCATTTGTTCTCGGCGAGGACCATCGAGGACCATCCGGAGCCATCTTGCGACAGATACACGCGCGAAACCAAAAAACGCACGCGGACTGGAAGTCCGAGCGATGGCGAGTTGGTGAAAGGTCCAGTCTCAGATCTCAGGGGTGCAGACTTCATATCGCTCCCGCCCCCAAAACACCTCCCCCGCGCGACGACGACGTCGACGAAGACGATGGTCGACGAACGACAACGACGTCCGACCGACCACAAACGACGGCAACGACGTGAAAGACTGCGATCGACCACGGCCGACGACCCAGACCCCCGACGCCATGGTTGTTCCACACCCATGGGCCCCCAGAAGCCTCTGCCCACTCCCCCGGACGGGCTTCTCATCCCCAATCGATTTCCGACGTCCCCGCGGCCGCGAGGACCCCCAGATGCCGAAACTAGCCAAGCATCCCTCCCGTCGTGATTTGTTCGGGACGCAAGGTTGTCTGGGGCTTAGATGATGTTGATTTTTGTTGGGCCTTTCCAAGGTCGACGTTTCCTTTCCTGTTTGGACGCCGTTTTTATTCCCTACCTAGGCTCTGCCTAGAAGGGTTCTTACTCGGTGTGCTTAAAGGGCCGGGCAGTGGAACGCGCCCCGGGCGGTTCCCCCAGTATCCGCCCCGCGGTTCCCCCAGTTACGTCCCCTTAGCTTAGCGGTGCGTATCTCATCTTAGCTTAGCTTATTTCATCTTAGCTTAGCTTAGTTCCATCTTAGCTCAGGTTTATCTTAGCTAGCTTACCTTCATCTTAGCTTCGTTGAGCTTTAGCATAGCAGAGCACAGCATAGCATAGCATAGCGTAGCACGGCCAACCGCGTTGCCAGTTTAGTTGTTTGTTCGGGTAATTAGCATGGGTGTAATTCCCTACCTAGGCTCTGCCTAGAGGGTTAGCTTAGTTGAGCTTAGCTTAGCTTAGCATAGCGCAGCGCTGCATTAACATAGCGTAGCATAGCAGAGCGTAACATAGCCAGGCATAGCATAGCATAGCATAGCATAGCATAGCGCAGCATAACATAGCATAGCATAGCGTAGCACAGCGCAGCTTAGCATACCATAGCATAGCATATCATAGCTTAGCATAGCACAGCGCAGCGTGACATAGCATAGCTTAGCATAGTATAGCATAGCATAGCATAGCAACTAATGCTGCTTTCCTAGGGGCTCCAACTTCTAGGTAGGGTCGCACTGGGGTAATTTCGCGGTTCCGGGAGTGGCCCGTGGCCAACCTGCTCGTTTTATGGCCGTTTTCATATGCTTCTGGGTCTCAGGCTGCCGCCTGCCTGAAGCTCACATTCTCCAGGGTGTCGTTTGTCGAGCGTGTTGGTCGAGTCAAGAGCGAAACGTAGAACATCTGTCGCAAAAATGCCCCCAGCGCGTTTTTAAGACCAACCGAGGTCTGGGGACGATCGACGAGCAACATCGCAAAGCATCACGACCAGAGCCCCAGACTCCATCTCTCTGCGGCGCTTTTCTGGCCAGACCGATCTGTGAGGGCCCCTGGGACCGAAGGCGGTCGAAAATGCCCAGTGCGAACCAAAATCAAGGCCTGGATCTGAGGAGCCGGGGAGATGTCCACCATACCATGTCATGTTTGTCCCCCCCCCTCTCAGTGGCAAGCGGCGGCCCGACCACGGTGTATACCCTGTTTTCGGCACCTGTCGTCCAGAGAACGGGCCCAACAATAGTGCACTGCACGTTGTCCGGTAGCGCGCCTGCGAAGCCCCATGGGACAGGGCCCAGATACGGTCGGACCGAGGTATAAAATCGAGGTCGGTTCGGGGAGGGTGCCCTAATGTTCTTCGTGTTTGACGTAGACGCATGAATCTCCAGCAACGTGGCGACGTGACGCCGTGACGCCCAACTGCTCGTGCAGTTTCTGCTTCACAGTCGTGATGCGCCCTACTCTTCTCCGCCCACGCGCCAATGGGCGTATGGCTCGTTGACTTGGCCTGAAGGTCCTTGTGCATCCAGGGGGAGGGCAGTCACCCTCGAATGTTCTCCAGTTTGGCCGGCGGAGGGTCTCATGTTCTTGACTGGGCGTCGCGCGTCATGGGGGGGGGGGGGGGGGGGGGCGATACAGGGGGGGGGCAGCGAGGGCTGCAGAAAAGGGGCCCTTCAGGGCCCCTAAAAAGAAGCCCTCAGGGCCCCAAAGGGGGCTTGTAGGGCACGAGAAGTGCACCTTTCTGGCCCCATTGTATCGCCCCCAGTTATCAAGGGAGGAAAATCCACCCGGACCCGATAATTGGCGTTTCAAACGGCCTCGGGCGTTTATTAAACAGCCCTGCCCTGTTCGATTCCTTCCTTGGGTGCCTTAACTAAACGGTTTCGCGTGCTGCGGTGATTATCATGAGGGTGGATGTTCTTCCCTTGAATTATTCCACACCCGACTTGAAGGATATTGTTTTAGTCGGGCATGTCCTTCTACAGAAGGAAACTTAAAACATAGTCAAAACATAGTCAGGGGACGATGTCTCGACACTTTTTGCCTATTTTTGCTTTTTTTCTGACTGTGGTTACTGCTTCCTACAAAATCCGCGTCCGACTGTGCCTGCCAAGGGGCGACGACGGCGCAACCGCCCGCGAGGCGCCGGCGCCCGCTCCGCCGCCGGCGCCGCCCCCGCAGCACTCCTTCGGCCCGCCGCTGGCCCTCGGGGCGCTGCCGGTGCTGCAGGCCGGGGCCCGGCGCGGCCGCGCTGCGCGCCTCCTGCGTGTTGTGCGCTGCACCTTTAGCAACTTCCTCCTCCCTCCTCCTCCTCCTCCTCCCTCCTCCTCTTCCTCCTCCTCCTCCTCCTCCTCCTCCTCCTCCTCCTCCTCCTCCTCTTCCTCTTCCCTCTCCTCCTCCTCGTCATCTTCCCTCTCCTCCTCTTCGTCATCTTCCCTCTCTCCTCTCTTCCTCCTCCTCCTCCTCCTCCTCCTCTTCCCTCTCCTCCTCCTCGTCCTCTTTCCTCTCCTCCTCGTCGTCGTCTTCTCCTCCTCCTCCTCGATCCTCCTCCTCCTCGTCCTCCTCGATCCTCCTCCTCCCTTCCGCCTCCTCCTCCTCCTCCTCCTCCTCCTCCTCCCTCCTCCTCTCCTCCTCCTCCTCGTCCGCCTCCTCCTCCTCCTCCTCCTCCTCCTCCTCCTCCTCCTCTTCCCTCTCGTCCTCCCTCTCCGCCTCCCTTTCCTCCTCTTCCTCCTCCTCCCCGCACCAAGGGAGGTTGTTTTTTCTTTTTCTAGATAGGTCGGAAGTTGCTAAAGGTGCTTCTGGCCCAGGGTACATTTCAGCTTTCCACTCCGTCCTGGAGTCCCTATGAGGCCACCTGGGCCTCGTGAGAGGCGCTCTGGAGGCCTTTTTGGTGGCCTCCTTGAAAATCCTGGGGGCACCTTGGGCCCGGAGCACTTCTGGCAACACCCGAATGTGGGGGGATGGGAATAAGCGGATGCATCGACCCCAAATCGCCCATTGATCGCCGAGAGGGGCCCCCGCCCAGGAACGTGCGGATTCGCTGTCGGGGGTTTATCGTCGATCTATCGACGATGTATCGCCGATTCCAGGGCGATGTTTCCCCCCCCTTTGCCGGTCCCCCCCTATCGTTGCCCCTCAAGAAGTCGGTACGATCGAAATGTGTACGGCGAGAAGGGGTACGAAGACCAGCAGGGTTTCCTGCCGATTTTGAACAGGACATGCTGTCGGTGTCGCCGTGGATCCGCCGCACACTGGGGAAACCAAAATCGAATGAGACAAGACTGAACGAACACAAACTTTCGGTGCTCTGGGCGGATTATTGTATTGGCGCTAGGCCCCCCTCGGCGGCGCCTCCAGCGCCAATCCAAAGAATCCGCTCGGACCTCCAAAAGTTTACGTTGCTATTGCGTTGTTCTTCTAGTAGGTTCTTCTACATGAGATGTCCGTACCGCTACTCCCCAAACACCTCCCGGGATCCGCTCTGGCCAGAATCTCGATGCGAATCCAGCCATGGGGAAGGGCTCCCCCCCACAGGAGGCCCAAAGAGGCGAAAACGAGAGGGGGCCTCCTTGTTTGCAATTCTAGGGCTCACGCTAACGCAGCCCCTGACTCGAGCCGTTCTGGCGCGGCGCATGGCCGGGCAGAGATCACGGGCGTGTGTTTGGCACCTGTCTAGCGTGTGTCTGGCACGTGTCTGGCGTGTGCCTGGCGTGTGTCTGGCGCGTAGTCTGGCGTGGCGTGCGTCTGGCGTGTGTCTGGCGTGTGTCTTGCGAGTGTCTGGCGTGTGACTGGATTGTTTCTGGCGTGTGTCTGGCGTGTGTCTGGCGTGTGTTTGGCAAGTGTCTGCCGTGTGACGGGCGTGTGTATGGCGTGTGTCCGGCGTGTGTCTGGCGAGTGTCTGGCGTGTGTCTGGCCTCCTCCTCTTCCTCCTCCTCCTCCTCCGCCTCATTTTGCTCCTCCTTCTCCTCCTCCTCTGCCTCCTCCTCCTCGTCCTCCTCCTCCTCCTGCTCCTCTGCCTCCTCCTCCTGCTCCTCTGCCTCCTCCTCCTCCTTCTCTGCCTCCTCTTCCTCTTTCCCCTCCTCCTCCTCCGCCTCCTCCTCCTTTGCCTCCTCCTCCGCCTCCTCCTCCGCCTCCTCCTCCTCCTCTGCCGCCTCCTCCTCCCTCCTCCTCCTCCTCCTCCTCCTCCTCTCCTCCTCCTCATCATCATCATCATCTCATCATCATCATCATCATCCTCTTTCTCCTCTGCCGCCCCTCCTCCTCCTCCTCCTCTGCTCCTCCTCCTCCCCCTCCTCCTCCTCCTCCTCTCCTCCTCCTCATCCTCTGCCTCCTCCTCCTCCGCCTCCACCTACTTCTCCTCCTCCTCCTCCTCCCCCCTCCTCCTCCTCCTCCTCTCCTCATCCTCCTCCTCCTCCTCTTCCTCCTCCTCCTCCTCCTCCTCCTCTTCCTTCTCCTCCTCCTCCGCCTCCTCCTCCTCCTCTTCTCTCCTCTTCTCTTCTCTTCTCTTCTCTTCTCTTCTGTTCTCTCCTCCTCCTCCTCCTCTTCCTCGGCGTGCACACTCCGCGGACATGGACGTGGCTCTGCTCGTCGCCTGTGGCCCGCCATCTCTCCGCACCCCGCCGGCCGCGCACCGCCGAGGGCGCCACGCTGCCCGCCGGTCTCGCCGCGCCACCGCCGGCGCCGGCGCCCCCGCCTGCGCCGCAGAGCTTCGACTTTCCGCCGCAGGAGTCGGCACCCCACGTCGACGACGTCGAGGACGAGGACGTCGACGAGGACGAGAACGTCGACGATCGAAGAAGAAACAACCGCATAAAGGTAAACTTTTGGCGCTCCGCGCGGATTTCCCGAATCCGCGCTGGGGCCCCCCCGACGGCGCCTCCGGCGCCGCCCCTGGCGCACTCCGCGCGCCAGGGGGGGGGGGGTCTGGCGCAGATCCCAGGAATCCGCGTGGAGCGCCAACAGTTTATATTTATAGCGTGTTCTGGTTCTTCTTATTCTTCTTGTAGAGTCGGCACCTCCACGTCGACGACGACGAGGACGAGTACGTCGACGAGCGACGACGACGCGGAGGGGTGGGTCGCGGGGGCGACGTCCTCGTCGTCGTCGTCGTCGGTGTCGTCAACGTCCTCATCCTCGTCGACGTCCTCGTCGCAGGAGTCCGACTTTCTGCCGCAGAATGCCTTTTCCTGGCGACAACTCGAGTCTAATTGTGCCACTTCGCTGCGGACTGGAAGTACCTCCACTTCCAATGTGTCTTTACAGCAAGCGGCAAACACTGTGGATTCTCGGTTGGGTTGAAAATTGAGTGGTGCCTTTGAGCGCCCAGCGGAAATTATGAGCGAACCGGCTACACGCATGGTAGTAATGGTGAACCCGCTGACCTACCCCAAATACCTACCCGCGTTTTCGGAAGGCTTTTGTCGAAGAGGATCAATCAGACATACGCGCAGGGAGGTAGGGGGAGGTGGGAAAGGCTTCTTAGCAGCAGCCTCCTTCCAAGAAGCCTTCCCCCCTCCCCTTCCCACCCTCTGCGCGCCGCACCCCCCGACAAAAAACACAAACGAAGATTTTCTGAGCTCCGCACGGGTCTCTTGGGTCCGCGCCGGGCCCCCCCCCCGGCGGTGCCTCTGTGCCGCCAGCCCTCCCGGCGCCGATCCGAGAGATCTGCGCGGAGAGCTCCAAAAAATATGGTTGATGCAGGTGTTTGTTTGTTCCTCCAGGCTTCGGCCACGCGCAAAGGGGGAGGAGGAGGAAGAGGAGGAGGAGGAGGAGGAGGAGGAGGAGGAGGAGGAGGGGTCGGTCACGCGCAGAGGGGGGCAGGGGGCGGGGGGAAGGCTTCTTAGAGGCGCCCCTGCTGCTTAGAAGGCGCGGGCCTTGTTTACAGATGTGAGGCCCGCGCCTTCTACTTATGCAGGCCGAAAGATTTTCCTCTTGAGCCCCACATGTCGGAAGCGACGCGCCGATCCCCTCCGTTTTCCTCCCACCTCCTCTTGCCTCTTCCCTCATCCTTCCCCTCTTCATCCTGGGAAGACCCCCCTCCCCCGTAGAATCATAGCATTGGTCTGCAGATCCACAGCTCCGTGGATAGCATGATGCTTCACTTGCGGTGCTCCGCGGATCCCATTTCCACTGGGTCCCGGATGTTAATTATTATGTATGTAATCCCGGGGAATAGATGGATCCATCGTTTTTCTCTCACACACAGGAAATTGGATTCGCGCAGCACAGAAATAGGATCCACGAAACTCTCCCACACCCGAACAGGGATCCAATTGGAGCCATTGATGTTCTCGTATTTCTCGTCCAAGAGGAAAAAACTTTCCGCCTGGGGATGTAAGAGGCAGCATCCTTCTTATAAGCTTTCCCCCCTCCCCTTACCCCCTTGTGCGCGCTGCCAATGACCACACGCGGTTTCGGAGGGTTTTGTAGGCTTTCAGAGGCTATCCCTCCATATGAGCGCCATGTTATCTCCCCTGACCCCAGTGGCCAGCGATACGAGACACAGATCACCCCACAGCAGAAAGAGAGCTGGCGGAGGCAGGGAGCAGGAGCCAGGGAAATAATAGATACGGTCAACCCGCATAACAAGGATGGGTAACCTTCCCAAAGGTACCCTTGCATCCTTGCCTCCTCGGTCCATCCTTGGCCACTTTCGTTGGACGCGCCCCGCTCGAAAAGTTTCGGAATGGGCGCCCAATACTCTTGCATCCTTATCGCGCATTCTGATGATACGGGCCGGTGATAATTCAAATCGTTCAAGCAATCGGAAAATGGTGTCCTCTGAGGTTCTCGCGACCCTGGATGGGTTGCACTACTTGCTCTTCGTCGGGAGCGCCCCCTGGGAGTGCCAGAACCGTCCGAGCTGGCCGCCCTAGGCCCGAGCTGTATGGTCCGAAAGCCAACAAGGGGGCCTGGGCTCCGGCCACGGCGACGCTGTCCCTCCGTTTCGTCCTCGCGCCTCTTCCTCCTCCTCCTCGTCCTCTTCGTCCTCCTCCTCCTCCACCTGGGACCTCTCGAGGGGGGGGGAAAGAAACAAAAATACATAACAAACGCCGTAAACCTACACTTTTATCGCGCCCCGCGTGGATTTTCTGGATCCGCGCAGGGGCCCCGCCCGACGGCGCCTCCGGCGCCGCCCCTGGCGCGCTCCGCGCGCCAGGGGGGGGGGGGGTCCAGCGCGGATCCAAGAAATCCACGCGGAGCGCCATCAGTTTATGTTTATGGCGATGTTTCTGCTTCAACGTCCGCGCGCGTCCTCCTCCTCGTGCTCATCCGCCTCCTCTTGCTCCTCCTAGATCCTCCTGCATCGGGAGGCAGGGTGCCCTCCTGTCGCCGATGGCTCGGGGCAATCGTGGTGGAGAGATCGTTTGCACGACTTGGCAGGGGCTCCCAAAAACCATGGGACCTTCGGCAGGGGCGTCCAGGAGCCCCAGAGGCCCGGGATTCCGGAAGGTCCGGGCCAAGGGGGGGGAACCCACCCCCCAAACTGCACGCATATATACATATAACGGCGCACCGGGTCCGGGGGCCCGGGGCCGGGACCCCGACCACAAATGTGCGCCCCGGGGGGCCCGGAGGCTCGTCGGACCGCCGGACGCCGTCCAAGATCGTTCGCAGGCGGCTTCGGAACGCGCTCCGATGGCTCCAGATGCCTTCCAAGACGCCTGTCATGACACCAAGAAGGTCCCAGAAGCCTCCAAGACGCTCCGAGAGGCAGCCCAAGAGAGGCCCAAGAAGCAAAAATCGTGCCATTCCTATGGGAAAACGTATATTTTTCGCATGTTCGCCTCTTGGGCTTTCACCGCGTCCAAGACGGCCCAAGAGGCGCCCAAGACGGTCTACGAGGCCTCCGGGAGCGCTCCAAGGCTGCGCACGAGTGGCCCAGGACGGCCCCAAGACGGCCGAAGAGAGCCCCAAGACGAGTTCGAGAGGGGTCCCAGACGGAGAAAGCCAACCTCGAATTCCGAGCTTCCGGCCCAAGAGGCTCCAGGAGGCGCCAAAATGCCGCCAAGAGGCGCCAAAAGGCTCCCAAAAGCACCCCAAGACGTTCCGAGAGGCACCCCAAGAGAGGTCCAAGAAACAAAAATCGTGCCATTCCTATGGGAAAACGTATATTTTTCGCATGTTCGCATCTTGGGCTTTCACCGCGTCCAAGACGGCCCAAGAGGCCTCCAAGACGGCCTAGGAGGCCTCCGGGAGCGCTCCAAGGCTGCGCACGAGTGGCTCAGGACGGCCCCAAGACGGCCCAAGAGAACCCCAAGACGACTTCGAGAGGGGTCCCAGAAGGAGAAAGCCACTCTCGAATTCCGAGCTTCCGGCCCAACATATCCCAGGAGGCGCCAAAACGCCGCCCAGAGGCGCCAAAAGGCTTCCAAAATCAGCCCAAGACGTTCCGAGAGGCACCCCAAGAGAGGTCCAAGAAACAAAAATCGTGCAATTCCTATGGGAAAACGTATATTTTTCGCATGTTCGCATCTTGGGCTTTCACCGCGTCCAAGACGGCCCAAGAGGCCTCCAAGACCGCCCCAAGACGGCCCAAGAAGCTTCCAAGAGGGCCCCAGGACAGCCCAAGAGGGCCCCAAGACGGCCCAAGAGGCGCCCAAGATGGCCCAAGAGGGCCCCAAGACGGGCCCAAGAGGGGGCCCAGAGGGGGACCACGAACCGCAAGCTCGAGCCTTCCGCCCCAAGAGGCCGCCAGGAGGCCCCAAGGAGGCCCCTCAAGAGGCCCCAGGAGACCCCCAAGAGGCCCAAAGGAGGCCCCGAGAAGCCCCAAATCGGCCCCCAAAATGCTTCGAACCTGCTTCCAGGAGGCCCCCGACAGGTTCA
This sequence comes from Prorocentrum cordatum, assembly GCA_963575745.1. NCBI lineage: Eukaryota > Dinophyceae > Prorocentrales > Prorocentraceae > Prorocentrum > Prorocentrum cordatum. The sequence continues at coordinate 318,399 of CAUYUJ010014576.1, read as the reverse complement.
GAGGCTCCCGAGAAGCTACGTCAAACTCCCAGCGAGCGGCCGGACGAGGCCCCCCACAAAATCACAAGAGGGTTCCAGTATTTGTATCCTTCAGCGCTCTCTGGCCTTCTTCCCCCTGCCCCCTTCCCTGCGACTTTCGTTGACTCAAGCTCGCCTCCTAGCTAGAACCTAAGCGCGCGCGAAGCGCGCGCGTGGTTCTAGTATACATATATTTCAAGATGACAAAACGGAATACATACATATATGTATATATGTGTGTGTATGCATATGTGTGTGTGAACTTATACACATAAGTATACACATACATACATAAATACATACATACGTACATACATACATACATACATACATATGTTGGGCCGGCGAATTTGTGTTTTTTCAAGGCCGCTCCTTGCCCAGGGCCCAAAATTCCGCAGGCGCGCTTCTTCAAAATACGTGGTCCCCCGACTTTTCGGCACCCTCCCAAGGACGATGTCGTTCGTCCCGGTTCGCCTCTTGTGGGACGGGGTTAGGACAAAGATAGATCCCCAGGGCCCCAATTGGACGTTCCCCCCTGGACGTGTTATTGGACAGCATGAGGTTGGAATTCTGAATTCAAGGGGACAGTTGTTGAAATAATTGGCAACAGACCAACGCTTCAGGGTCGCGAGCGCATTTTTCTACAAACAACTCGATTGCATGTACGCGTACACTTCGCCGAAAAAACGACACCATATTGACTTCTTCTTAGTTGATGAGCGTTTGTGGCGCCACACGAAAGACTGCGAATCGACACCTGCATTAGATTTGGGATCTGACCATCGTGCGTTGCGCATGACTTGCACAGTACCCTCTCGACGGTCAGATGGTGACCACGAACAGCACGAGCAACGCCCAGACCGTAGACATGGCCGACGGCACCGACAGCAGCGACCACAATGGCCTCCACGGGATGTCCCTAAATACAAGCAGCGCCTTGATACTGCCATCAAGGATTCCCATCTGCTCAACTGCTCAACGCCCAGCTCCAACTACAGCGCGAACACATCGAACAGCTATTGATAGACACACTTACCCAACTCCAGCTTCCTCCGACCGATGGTCTCCCGACCGCTCGAACGACGATCGGAACGTTGACGCAGTCATTGCGGCAACACGCGCCAACTGCAGAAACCACAACGCGGAGCCACCTCAACAGGCGTATCCGCCGAGGGATCCGAGCGATCCCACGGGCCACCCGCCGAGGTGCAGTCGACCGCGTATGGACTGAATTCAAAGACTTGAAAGGAATCAGCGACATAAGAACATGCAAAGGCAGAGCACTCATCCCGAGCATGGGCGACAAGGATGGGCACGACCACTTCGACAATCCATAGCCAACGTATTCGCCACTATCTCCGAGCAGCTTTACGACGACATCCACAGATCTGCCGAGGATTTCCCAGACGCCACCAAAAGATCGCCGCGACAAACAATCCCAGCGTTCACAATTGAAGAGCTACACAAAGCCCTGCGGCAACTGAAAACAAACAAGGCGCCCGATTGCGCCGTGATAGCCGCAGAGATGCTGAAGTTTGGCTGTGAACCAATACACGCAGCACTATTGCTACAGATGAACAGCGTCCTACAACCAGGAGCGCCGACACCGAAAAGCTGGCAGCACACCGTGATCAAGGTTCTGCACAAAGGCGGAGACCCAAGACATGCGCACAACTACCGACCAATCGCTACCATTCCCATGCTCTACAAGCTGTTTTCAAGGTTGCTTTGCAATCGACTCTGCCCGCTCCTCGATGGCCAGCAGAGTTCGGACCAAGGAGGCTTCAGACATGGGCACAGGACCACGTATCACCTTTTCACAATGACCATCCTAATTACAAGAAGTTGCAGACGAATGGCGGATCCCGCTATACGTGGCGGCAGTCGGCTTCAAAAAAGCATTCGACAGCGCAACGCACAACAGCATGTGGGAAGCACTTACAGAGCAAGGCACACCACCAGCATACACGCAACAGCTGTCTTTTTTTTGTGGCTACCAAACAGCATCTTTGGTCAGGATCGACCGAAAGAGGCAGACGTTTGAACTTCGACGCGGGACAAAGCAAGGCGACCCATTGAGTTCACGGTTGCTCAACAGCGTTTCCGAGCACGTGATGCGACGGGCGAATCAAGCATGGACTTCGAACAGCATGGGGCTCTGCCTAGAGACCCACACCAACGACCGCCTCACAAATCTCCGGCTAGCTGACGACATTTTTCTTTTCGCCGGAACTCTTGACCGCGTCAAGAGCTAAGCGGGGAAGCAGAAACAAATTGTTTTTTTCCCTCCACCCGGACACGACGAATATCCTGCACGACGGACACAGGCCATCCAGAGCGCAACGATCGCCATCTCGCGTTCATGTCCATGGTAGGAGTTTAGAAGCTTGTTCCGCTTTGTCAGAGCACCACATACTTGGGAAGGAAAATGCAGTTTAACGTTTTTCATGCGACAGATACAGAGAATCGCATCGCCACGGCATGGCGTTGATTTCGTTCATTGAAGGTTGAGCTTACAAGCAACCACTATTCTCTCAACGGCCGGCGCAAGCTTTTCCACGGAACGATCACCCCGACGGTTCTCTATGGATGCGTGACCAACGCCACCTCATCGATGTAACGACGCCCCCCGACATTGACGCGGTTTTTGATGAGAGCGCCCACAGTGACACACAGAGCCACGACGCCCAAACCAACACTAGCGACGATGATGACACCACCCCGCCATCCTCTACGCCATGTGTCGTTCCCCAAGCAGAATTGGAAGAGTCCCGGGCGGACTGGGTCCGACGATCCACGCACGCCGCAGAGGAGAGCCTGAAGCGGCTCAAAATCGACGACTGGGCGACGTTAGTACGACGGCATAAATGGAGGTGGGTGCGGCTCCTGGCAACGACGGACGGAGACCGCCGAATGGGCAAAACTTGCTTTGCAGCGAACGCCAGAACATGACCTCAGGCCTATCGAAACCCGCCGAACAGGACGGCCCAAACAAAGATGGATACACGATGTTCGGCAATTCTTGTGTACGGCATGCAACGACGCAGCCGCGGCAACACGCTTATCGGGTTCTTATTGCATCACCATCATCTTTATCATCCGTCACACTTCCACAAGTACTTCGCATTGCTTCAACGAGTGCGTGGGGCTCTATCGAAGATGGCTTCGTGAGCCGACCTTAACCATGGCACGACTCCCGATTCCCTAGTTGGCGGCACGACTCCCGATCAGCTGGCTGACACGAATCTTGGAACCCCGACTCCAGCGGCAGTTTTTGTTTTTCCGACTCCGATTCCTACATTTTCGATTCCTCTTCCCAACGTTCCAACTCCAGCTTCCGTCTCTCCAACCCAGGGTCCGATTGCATTTCCCAATTTTCCGACTCCAGTTCCGATCCTATTTCTCCGATTCTGGCTCCGATGCCGGATCCCATCTCTCCGACTCTGCCTCCAACTCCGGCTCCGACTTTTGCTACCACTTCTGTTTTTTTCCAACCCCGGCTCCGGCCTTGGCTCCCAATTTCCGACTCCAGCTCCCAACCCATCTCTCCGACTCCGGCTCCAACGTTGGATCCCATTCTTCCGATCGCTCCGACTCTGGCTCCGACTCCTGGCTCCCGCTTTCTGACTCCAGCTCCCATCCCATCTCTCCGACTCTGGCTTCCATCTCTCCGACGCCGGCCCCGACTCCGGTTGTGGTGGCGCACGTCGTTTTCCTTTGATCTTCTCCCGGCGCCGGCGACGAAAAGCAATGAATCCATCCAGCGGGCGACAGGCCGTGTCCTCTTTTGGTGCCCAATTCTCCGACTGCGGCTTCGACACCCACTCCCATCTCCCCTTCCGGCTGCCATGTTCCGACCCCGTCTCCCAATGCCTTGTTCCAGATTCTGAGCGGTCAGCCTATACCGGCGCCCCGGCGCCCTCCCGCTGCGCCCTCGCAGGTGTCCCGCTGCGCCCTCGCAGGTGCTCGACGCGGGGTCTGTTTGTCTGTCTGACTGTTTGTTCCAAGCTTCCCCAAATCAGCCTTATCCTGCATGTGGACCTCATTGGGACCGCCTTTGGCCCTTCCTCCTGCTCCTCCTCGCCGGTCCTACTCCTCCTCCCCCTCCTCGTTCTTCTCGCCTCCCCTGTGAAAGGGGCGAGCCCGGTCCAAATCTGGTCAGCATCAGGCCCACATCGGACAGCGCCGAGGGCCCATTTACTCCCCAGGTGGACGCACCCCCCTGTTTTAGTGTTGGTGCCCATTTCCAAGCTTCCAGCCTTTCGGACGGTAAGACGAGGATCAATCCCTTCCAGAGCATTCAGAAGGCCGCGGCGCCCGAGTCATCTTCCAGATCCGCCAGACCTCAGGGATTATTCATCCTCGTCCCGGCTTCGCCTTAATTGCTCTGACAGTCCCAGAGCCCAGAAGCGGCTTGCAGGCGCCGAAAAAGTGACAGAGAAGTTGCCCGTTTCGATGTGCTACCCATCGAAGAAGAACATATTGCATAATCGCACATTTCCCTAGCTCCGCGCGGATTTCTTGGGGCGACCCTGGGTCCCCACTGGCGCGCTCCGCGCGCCAGTGAGACGGGTCCAGCGCAGATCCAAAAAAATCAGCGCGGAGCTCCAACAGTTGATGTTTACGTTGCTTCTCTCCTGCATCCAACCTAGCAGTTGGCAGAAGCATGCCACTTTCGCGCGCAGCCGGAGGAGAGCCACTTCGCGCCCCAGGGCTTCGACAACCTCGCGCCGCAGGTCTATGGGCTTCCCACACGGGGTTCCGGGCAGGTGGGGTCGGAGGACTGCACCGCATCGCGGATGCGTCGGCGAGGCGGCTCGATGTGGAGCCCGCTTTTCTCCACGACGGCGTTGATGCATCGATGCGGCGCCGATGCGTCGGCGACGAGTGCAGCGACGGGGCGCGATCCTCCGGCCCCAGACATGCGATGTCTCGTTTTTTTTTTGTCAACGCGCGGGCCCCCCGAAGTCCCCAGCCTCTCCCCGGTGCCGTTTTCCGTGCTGTTCTCCCTCGCGGGCCGCGCTCATGGGCGGTCGGGGCCCCTGGAGGGCCGACCACGTCCACACAAGCCTCCCGTCGGGGTTGTTGTTCTCGCGGCTCGAGCATGTCTGGAATCCCACGTGCTCGGGCCCCAGCTGTCAGGAGCGAAAAAAGGACGCACACGTATAGAATTTGAGCAGGGCCCCAGGGCGGAGGGTCAGAGATCGCCTTTCTCTGCAGGGCCGTCAAGGTTGTCGATTGCCTCGCCGGTCAAGCCAACGAAGATGTGCAACATCCGACCGTTCGCATGCCCAAAGTTTTGGTTTGACGCCGGGTGTGGTGCATCAGCTCCAGCTCGACCGAACAGGTTGGTTGCGCCCCTTAACGTCCGTTTGGGGTGTTCTGCAGACCTGACCCCCCAGCCCTGCTCAATATAGAATCCACTGATGTTTGGAGAGTGCAGTCGGACCGAAGTACAAGATCGAGGTCGGTTCGGGGAAAGTAGCCTAATTTTCTTCGTGCTTGTTGGATGTTCAGGTGCATCCTGGGGAGGGTATCCTCGAACGTACTTCAGTTTGGCTGGCGGAGAGTCTCATGTGGTTGTAAGATGTTCTTGGGTCTTAGGTCCGGCTGTACGCGCTGCGCGAACGTTCGTACCGCGATGGTGGTCTCGCGGACTTGGGGGCCGTATTACTGTTCACGGGTTGGCGCGTACGTCCTTTGTGGGCTCCCCACGTTGGGAGACCTCGCGCCGCAGGGCTTCGCGCCGCAGAGTTTCGACCTCGCGCCGCAGGGTTTCGCGCCGCAGGGCTTCGACCTCGCGCCGCAGGAGCCGCCGCCGCCGCCGCTGATTTCGCTGGCACGTTCCTCTCTCCTCCTGCCACTCGTCCCTCTCGATGGTCCGTAGGACGTGTGTTGGCCCAGGCGTGTATTTACTCCGTTCGTTTCCTCCGATAGCGCGCAGATCGTGTCGGCCGTCGTTGTGCCGCCCACGTCGTATTGAAGGGCCTCGGTGGACAAACACGTTGGCGCTAACACACGTTCTGAGGATCATCGACCCTCGCCTCCCTCCGTCGCCATGGCGGAAGCGGGTCATGAGGGAAACGGGTCACGAGGTTCTTCGCCTTCAATTGGCTTCCCGGGGCCCTCCATTGGCCCGGGACTGCCAGGAAACGATTCAGGATGAAGATCTGGCCTTGGGAGCAGGCACCAGGGTCCCAGACCCGTTTCCTCAATGTTAAGCTCTTCCTCGGCCTGGACCCGTAAGTGCCGCATTGCGCTGCGCGCGCTCGACCGCAGAGGTCAGTACCGCCGTAGGTTCGTGTCGTGTCGACGCGGCTGCGACCCGGGCGCGGACGTTCAAGGTTGAAGGCCGCTTGCGGCCCGGAATCGATCGATAGCGAACGATCTGCGCCATCGGTAGGCCTCGCGATCGCTCAACGTTGAAGGATGCGCGCGGTGTCGGAAACCGACGCCGAAACCGCCACGACACGCACCTGTCGCACATGGGCCCTTGCGAGACGCCCGCCCGAGATTCCCGACCAAGAGCCGTGCGAGGCCGCAGAAGCCCCTGAGCGCGCGACCTACGACCGCCAGCAGCCGCGCCCACACCTGGCCTCGCCGCACCGCCGCCGGCGCCGGACCCCCGGCGCCGCAGAGTTGCGACTTCACGCCGCAGGAGGGCCCACCGCCGCAGGGCTTCGGCTTCGCGCCGCAGGCTTTCGCGCCGCAGGGCTTCGACTTCGCGCCGCAGGAGCGCCGGCCGGCCGGCCGCCCTGGGGCCTTCCGCGGTCGCCGGGGATCCCCCGCGTGGGCGGCAGTCTTGCGTCGCGTCGCCGGTGTGCGCCCCTTCCTGCTCCTCCCACCCTTCCTGCTCCTCCGCCTCCTCCTGGTCCTCTTTCTGCTTCTCGTCTGTCTGTCTGCCTGTCGGTCGGTCGGTCTGTCCGTCTGTCTGTCCGTCCGTCTGTCTGTCTGTCTGTCTTTCTGCCTGTCTGTCTGCTGTCCTTTCTCTCCCTTCTTCCCCTCCCCGTTTGCACCCCCTTCTGCCTTCTCCTCCTCCGCCTCATCCTCCTCATCCTGCCTCCCCCCTTCTCCCGCCTCCTCCCTCCTGCTCCCTCGCCCCCCCTAGCTACCTCTAGATGATCTCCCGCTCTGTCGGCGCACACCGCAAGTGCCGGCCCTGCCGGCAAGTGCAGGACGGGGCACCGCAGCGGAGCGGGGCGGGAAGCACGGCGATGGGCGCACGGGCACGGGCGCGGCAGGCAAGGGCAGGCAAGGGCAGGCAGGCTGGGGCACTCCTCCTCCTCCTCCTCCTCCTCCTCCTCCTCCTCCTCTCCTTCCCCTTCCTCTTCCTCCTCCTCCTCCTCCTTCTCCCCCGTCTCCTCCGCCTCCTCCTCCTCCTCCTCCTCTTCCTCCTCACTATCCCCCTCCTCCCCCTCCTCCTCCTCCTCCACCTCTTCCTCCTCCTCCTCCACCTCTTCCTCCTCCTCCTCCTCCTCCTCCTCCTCCTTCCTCCTCCTGGCCCCAAAAGGCCCGACCCGGCCCCTCGAGACAGGATTTCCTTTGAAGTTTGATCTTGCTTGGAGTGGCGTGGCTCGAAAGAGGGGCCCAAGGTGGCCGCGAGGAGGGGAAAGAGCCTGCACAGTGAAGGTCGAGCCACCCGCACGCGCCGACAAGGTTCTCGGGTTGTTGTGGAGGCATCCACCGATCTGCGGACTCAAGAGCTGCAAGGGGCGGCGGCGGGGGACTCAGAAGCTGCAAGTTGCGGCGAAAGGCAGGCACAGAGTGTTTGATACCAGGAGGACAGCTCGTTTTGGTGTCCGACTTGCTGTGGGAGGACGGCCATGGCGCCATGTCGCTATTGTCGAGCATCTCGCTGCGGCCTCTTCGTCGAAGAAGGAGCAGATCTTCGACAAGACGGCTTGCTACGGCGCAGACCCTGAACCAGTGCCGCATTGCGCTGCGCGCGCTCGACCGCAGAGGTCAGTACCGCTGTAGGTTCGTGCCGTGTCGACGCGGCTGCGACCCGGGCGCGGACGTTCAAGGTTGAAGGCCGCTTGCGGCCCGGAATCGATCGATAGCGAACGATCTGCGCTATCGGTAGGCCTCGCGATCGCTCAACGTTGAAGGATGCGCGCGGTGTCGGAAACCGACGCCGAAACCGCCACGACACGCACCTGTCGCACATGGGCCCTTGCGAGACGCCCGCCCGAGATTCCCGACCAAGAGCCGTGCGAGGCCGCAGAAGCCCCTGATCTGGCGCACGACCTACGACCGCCAGCAGCCGCGCCCACACCTGGCCTCGCCGCACCGCCGCCGGCGCCGGACCCCCGGCGCCGCAGAGTTGCGACTTCACGCCGCAGGAGGGCCCACCGCCGCAGGGCTTCGGCTTCGCGCCGCAGGCTTTCGCGCCGCAGGGCTTCGACTTCGCGCCGCAGGAGCGCCGGCCGGCCGGCCGCCCTGGGGCCTTCCGCGGTCGCCGGGGATCCCCCGCGTGGGCGGCAGTCTTGCGTCGCGTCGCCGGTGTGCGCCCCTTCCTGCTCCTCCCACCCTTCCTGCTCCTCCGCCTCCTCCTGGTCCTCTTTCTGCTTCTCGTCTGTCTGTCTGCCTGTCGGTCGGTCGGTGTGCCTGGCTGCCTGTCTGTCTGTCTGCCTGCCTGTCTGTCTGTCTGTCTGCCTGTCTGTCTGTCTGTCTGTCTGTCTGTCTGTCTGTCTGTCTGTCTATCCGCCTTTCTGTCTGCCTGTCTGTCTGTCTGCCTGTCTCTCTCTCCCTCTGTATCGCTTCTTCGGCCTGCCTTCCTCCTCTATCATCGTCCTCCTCCTGCATCGTTCCTCCTCATCCGCCGCCTCCTCTCTCTCTCTCTCTTGTCCTTCCTTTCTCCCCCTACTCCCCCTCCTCATCTGCACGCCCTTCTGCCTCCTCCTCCTTCTCCTCCTCCTCCTCTTCCCCCTCTTCTCCGCCTCCTCCTCCGCCTCCGCCTCCGCCTCCGCCTCCGCCTCCTCCTCCTCCTCCTCCTCCTCCTCCTCCTCCTCCTCCTCCTATTCCTCCTCACTCTCCTCCCCTCCTCCTCCTCCTCCTCCTCCTCCTCCTCCTCCTCCTCCTCCTCCCTCCTCCTCCTCCTCCTCCTCCCCCTCCTCCTCCTCCTCCCCCTCCTCCTCCTCCTCCCCCTCCTCCTCCTCCTCATCCTCCTCCTCCTCCTCCTCCTTCCTCCTCCTTCTCCTCTTCCTCCCCCTCCTTCCCCCTTAGCATTGCGCTGCGCGCGCTCGACCGCAGAGGTCAGTACCGCCGTAGGTTCGTGTCGTGTCGACGCGGCTGCGACCCGGGCGCGGACGTTCAAGGTTGAAGGCCGCTTGCGGCCCGGAATCGATCGATAGCGAACGATCTGCGCTATCGGGAGGCCTCGCGATCGCTCAACGTTGAAGGATGCGCGCGGTGTCGGAAACCGACGCCGAAACCGCCACGACACGCATCTGTCGCACATGGGCCCTTGCGAGACGCCCGCCCGAAATTTCCGACCAAGAGCCGTGCGAGGCCGCATAAGCCCCTGATCTGGCGCGCGACCTACGACCGCCAGCAGCCGCGCCCACACCTGGCCTCGCCGCACCGCCGCCGGCGCCGGACCCCCGGCGCCGCAGAGTTGCGACTTCACGCCGCAGGAGGGCCCACCGCCGCAGGGCTTCGGCTTCGCGCCGCAGGCTTTCGCGCCGCAGGGCTTCGACTTCGCGCCGCAGGAGCGTCGGCCGGCCGGCCGCCCTGGGGCCTTCCGCGGTCGCCGGGGATCCCCCGCGTGGGCGGCAGTCTTGCGTCGCGTCGCCGGTGTGCGCCCCTTCCTGCTCCTCCCACCCTTCCTGCTCCTCCGCCTCCTCCTAGTCCTCCTTTTCTGCTTCTCGTCTGTCTGTCTGCCTGTCGGTCGGTCGGTGTGCCTGGCTGCCTGTCTGTCTGTCTGCCTGCCTGTCTGTCTGTCTGTCTGTCTGCCTGTCTGTCTGTCTTCTTCGGCCTCCCCCCGTCCTGCATCATCGTCATCCATCTTCTCCGGAATCCCCCCTTCCTCATTTCGTCACGTCTCCTCCGCCGTCTCCTCCTCTCTCTTTCGTCCTTCCCCTTCTCCCCCTCCTCCTCTGTACCCCCTTCTGTCTCCTCCTCCTCCGCATCCTGCCTCCTTCTCCCGCCTCCTCCTCCCCCCTCCTCTCCTCATGCCCCCTACTACCTCCACAGGGTCTCGTCGGAGGCGGCAAGAAGCCTGGGGGGGGCTTCCCCCTCCCCCTCCCACCCCGGCACAGCCACCCTGGCAGTTACACCCTCAGCAGAGCTTTGCCTGCGTCCGCCGACTGTTGTCGTCTGGCCACGGCTGCTTCCTCGTCCTCCGGTTCCTCCCCCCTTGGCTCCTGCCTCAGTCATTCCCCCCTTCCCCCCTCTTCCTGCCTTCTCCGCCTCATGTCTCCTCCACTCTGAAGTCGGGCCTGTCCCTCTACAGGAGGTATATTCAAAAATAGTCAACATGGAGCTCCCCATATGTGCATCCTTCTTTAAGTGGTAAGATTGTATTTGGGATATTAAAATCAGCTTCTAGCCACATGAGCCATATGAGCCACAGGCGGGAAAGTGAACCTTTTCAAGTTCCCTCTCCCGCAGCTAGAGAGTGAACCTTTTCAAGTTCCCTCCTCAGCCCAAAACACACGCGGGAGAATGGACCTTCTCGAGTTCCTTCTCCCGCTGACGACGACAAGATTGGAAAGCACCACGGAGAGAGAAAGCAACATCCCACGGTGACACAAGCTCTGCGTCAGCAACGCCTGGTCACTCCTCCTTGACCGCCGTACGCAACGGGGAGAGCCACTCGGGACAACGCAAAACCAGAAAACAGGCAAACCGCTAGCCTGTCCCTCTACAGGAGGAATATTCAAAAATAGTTGAAAAAATAGTCTGGGGACGATCTTTTTAAATTGTTTTGGCTATTTGGGGGTATTCTTGAGCCTGCGCAGTGCGTCGCTATACTGGATCCCCCAGCAGGCCTCGAAAGTGGCGACAATTTCGCAGATCGCAGCCCCCCAGGGATGACGAGGTCTAGTTTGAATCAGCTGGACCCCCCAGCTGCCGTCGAAAGTGGCGACAGTTTCGCACATCGCAGCCCCCCCGGGATGTCGAGGTCGAATATGAGTCTCGTTGGTGCCTCATTCAGTTGGTCCCCCAGCAGGCCTCGCAAGTGGCGCAAGTTCTCAGCCCCCAGGGATGTCGAGGTCGAATCTGAGTCTGGGTGGTGCCTCTTTTCGCTGGACCACCAAAAAGCTCCGAAGCTGGTGACACTTTCGCAGATCGCAGCCCCCCAGGGCTGGCGAGGTCTAGTCTAAATGTGGGTGGTGCGTCACTCCGGTGGATCCCCGGGCAGGCCTCGCAAGTGGCGACAGTTTCGCAGATCGCAGCCCCCAGGGCTGGCGAGGTCTAATCTAAGTATGGGTGGCGCCTGTTTCCGCTGACCCCCCAGCAGCCATCAAACGTATCGACAGTTTCGCATATCGCAGCCCCCCACAGGGCATCCAGGCAAAACGACGAGATAGGAGACAGGGTAGCAGGCAAGTAGGAGGGATGAGAGGAAGAAGGAGGTGGGAGAAGAAGGTGTGCAACCACAGTTGTCGATTCAAAACGAGTGCCCAACGCAGGAAGGTTGGGAACAAGTCTTTTCGTTTGTTCTTCCCCGACCATCCTGTGGAGTTGGGTTTTCGTTTTGAAGAGACGGTCCCCGCGTCTCCTTCTCTCCTTTCTTCTTCCCCCTCCTCCCTCTTCTCATCCCTGCATCGTCTTTGTTTCGGCACACCACTCACACGCTTCGTGGCCCAATGGGGAGCTCTGCCGAGGGCTTCCGTGGAGAGTTCGCATGCGGCCGCCCGACCCATGTCGGCGCCGCCCTCACACATATTGTGGCCCCATAGGGAGTTCCACCAAGGGCCTCGGATAACACGACCTGGAGAACCAGGTCGAGGGGTGGTGTTTCAATATGGGTCTCCATGTTACTATGCAACTGCCAGCGCTTGGCAGAAGAACTATAACCGCCGTCAGGCGGTGTGTGCGCTTTCAGCACTGACCGTTTATTGTAACATGGTGTTTTACCTCCGCCAAGATCGTCTTGTTAAGTTTGCAGGAGACAGGGGATCGAGGAAACGCATGGACCAAGGCGCGTGGATTAACGACGGGCCCCGCTTCCAGGCGCAAGTCGGCGCGCCCCGTCCCCCAATCGGGCGACACCGGCTTCCAGAGGGATAGTTTTTCGGCTTTTCGCCACAGGGCTTTCTTTCGCCGGTCCTGGAACCCGAGAGGCGCCGAAAGCGACGGAAGCAGATCGCCTTGACGCGGCAGGTTCGCCTCTCGTCGACGCGGCGGCGACCCCGCAGCGGGCGTTCGCCGCCAGCAGCCCGGATTCAGCCAACATGGATCGATCTGGCGGCCGAAGCGCCGCCGTTCATTCAAGGTGGAACGACCCACGCGGTGTCGGAAGCCAGCGCCTGGGTCGTGACGGCGCGAACCTGTGTCTTGGTATGGCTTCGGGCTGCGCGCCCCAAGTCGTCACGGTTGGCCTCAGCAGGCTGCCCGAGTGGCCCAGGGCACGTCTCAGCACCTCAACCCAGGGACGCGGAGCGCTTCAGGGGCGCCGCCCGAGGTGGCGCCATGATGCTGAGACCGCCCCGGCCCACACGGGGGGGGTTGTTGAAGTCAGCTGGAACTACCTGGGGGCCCTGAGGTCCGACGTTGCGAACAAAATGGCCACCTCGCATCCAGGAGCCTCTCCTTCTGCGGCGTTTTTCGAGCCAGATCGATCCGGGAAGGTCCCGGGGCCTAAGAAGCTTGGCGAAAACGCCCGGAGTGACCGAAATGGCAACGCCCAGATTTCAGGGGGGGGGCCTAGGCCTCCTAAGTGGGGTCGGAGCAGATAGGTTCGAGGATCGCGCCGCATCGGCGATGCATCGGCGATTCGGCTCGATGCGGAGCCCGATGTTTTCCACGCGGGCGTCGCCGATACACCGCCGACGCATCGCCGATGCACTGCCGATGCTGCACGGTCCTCCGACCCCATCTACTCGGACCCCATTTGCGAGGCCTCTATAGGGGAGCGTCTTTGGGCAGCCCGAAGCCTCACCACGGCTGCCGTGCGTGGCCACTGCGCTGGAGGCCCGGGGGCAGCCCCCGGTCGCTGCCTTCCCCGTCCCTCGCCTCGGAGTTGCCGCAGTTGTTCGGCGATCCTGGAGTCAGAAGGCTGCAGTGTCAAGTCGGGCCTGTCCCTCTACAGGGGGAATATCCAAAAATAATCGAACAATAGTCAGGGGACGATATTTTGAGTATGGTTGAGCTTTGTGTGCATATCATTTTACTACTTTTGATTTTTCGTCCAAAATCCGCCTGTAGGGGGACATGCCCGACATAACTGCAGTGTCCGCCCCACTTTCTGGGCTCCTTTGATGTCGGTGTCCACAATATTCTGTTGTCGCTGCGTTTGCCATGCCTTTGCGAAGGTCTGAGACTTCCGCTCTGCTTCGCACTTTGTGGGAAGCACTTCCGACACCGTCTTGAGTCGGCACGTCTACCGAAGTCCTGCGGATCCGACGTCTGGGTTCCCCAGCCCTCCGGCGAAGAGAACTATGCACATGCACCGATCTTGGCCAGGCCCATCCTGTCCCCAGGATGGGTGCATATGCCTTCCTGGCCAAGGCAGGAGGGCGTATGTACCGATCCTGGGCCCAGGCTGGGCCTGGCCAGAATCGGTGTATGTGCACAGTTCTCTTTCCTCTAGGCCCCACGGAGGAGTAAGTGGAGGAGGAGGAGGAGAAGGAGGAGGAGAAGGAGGGGGAGGAGGGGGAGGAGGGTGATGATGATGATGATGATGATGCTGCTGATGATGATGAGGAGGAGGAGGAGGAGGAGGAGGAGGAGGAGGAAAAGGACTGTTGTAAACCCAAGAAGCATCAACGATGATGGAATACGCCCTCCCCTCCGAGCTCCTTCTGCGGTAAGGCTGGCTTCACGGCGCCCGGCTACCAGCAGGGCGGCTACATGTAGGCGCAGGAGCGCAGGGCGCACCCAAACAGGAGCGGGGGAGCGGAGCGGGCTGCGGCCCGGGGGGGCTCGGGGGGGCCCAGCCCGCCTCGTCGCGCCTCGGAGCAGGCCTCGATCTCCGACGATCTTCGGGCGACCGCCAGCGTGGATCGAGGGGGGCGTGGATCAGCGACGGGCCCCGCTTCCATGGGAAATCGCGGATCCGCCGAGCGAGGCGGCACTGGCCGCATGTTGGGGAGGGCACCTCCTCCGATCCATGGATTTGGCGACCGCGCGCCAAATCCATGGATCGCTGATCGATGTTTGCGCGCCCCTGAGATACGGCGATCGTTTTTCTTAGTCGTTGTTTTGCCGATCGGCGCGGGCCCTCGCAGAGCTTGGCTGTTTTTCTGGCGCCTGTTTCGAGCAGGTGGGGTCTGTCCCACGGGACGCACTGCTGCAGACAGGCGGACCGCACCGAGCAGAGGTCCAGAGCCAGACCGCCCCCCTCCCCCCCCCTCCGCCCAAGGTCGAAACGCCGAATCAGAAAACGTTAACATGTTTTCTCAATCCGAGCGTGCTGTCTCGATTGGGCCTGTCGCCGGGCGGGACCATCATGAGTGGATTTTCAGCGACCACTTCCCCCCAGGGTCGACGATACGTAAGAGTGACCCTTCGCCAGAGTGGCCTTTGGCGTGAGCCCACCGGGATCCTCCGATCGCCGCACGCGATGCAGCAGTGGCGTCTTGCGCGCCTGTGTTTGATCCCCCTGGCCCCCCAAAAGCCGCTCACCAAAGGTCACTCTTAACCCAGGGTCCCCAGACCCCCGACGTCGTGATTTGTTCACAACGTCGAGCCCCAGAGGCTGGACCCTTTCCCCGTGACCGGTGTTTCATCCCGAGTCGTTTTTTGACGGTCCTGGGGCCCGTGAAGGGCACCCGGAGGCCGACAATAGCGAACAATCTCCCGCCGTGATTTTTTCGCAACGCGAGGGGGCCTGGGTCTTGCGTGTAGCCGGCAGGAGCGGATTTGCAGCGCCCCCTGCCGCCCCCCAGGGATCAGTGGCTCGGGACCTCCTCTGGGGCCGCGGGTTGGCACGAGCGGGACCCGGCGGATGTCGGGACAAAATCGCGGCGGGAGGTGGGCGGCCGTGCAGAGCTCGATCTGTAAGCGGTGCTCTTGCGATGCCGTGCACCGTTTTCGCTTTGGCTTCGTTTTTGCAGCGAGGGCGGAGCGAGGAGAGGACGAGGGAACACGAAAAAACAGCACGAAAACGAAACACACTGTTTGGTCGAGCCCAGCCTTTGGGGGCCCTCACCCGGCAGGGGGACAGGCCGAGAAGGAGCTGGGCGAGCCGGTCCAGGGGAAGGGGTGTGAGAGCTCCGGGGGTCCACGTGGTGAAGAGTCACCACGCCAGGGTCGGGGGATCACGCCACACCGCCGATGCATCGGCGATGCATGGGCGATGCATCGGCGGTGCACGCGGAGCCTAATGTTCTCCAACCCGGCGTCGCTGATGCATCGGCCATGCGGTGCGATCCTCCGACCGCATTTGCAGCAAGACCTCAGGTTGGGGACTGCCCGCTGACTCAAGGCACCCTTGCATCATTCGGCTCTGGACATTCTTGGCAGGGTTTCTGCTTCATTTTTCCAGGGACAACACTGCGCGCGCATCCTCGGCGTTCCAAGAGCCTCGAATCCTTAATCTCCTTGGGCGTTGATAAAGGTGCCCCTGGCCCAAGGTGCCCCCAGGATTTCCGAGGAGGCCCCCACGGCCTCACGAGGCCCAGAGGGCCCCAGGGGCTCCAGAACGGAGTGAAAAGCTGGGAGGCATCTTGGCCCAGAGGCACCTTTAGCAACCCCCGATCTCCATCCTCATGATGCGTTTCGACTGCACTCCGACCCCTTCTTTCACCGAGCGCGTTCCACTACTCGCGAAGTGCCTACTCGCAAACGTCCGAAAGACACATGTCTGCTTTGGTGTAATTTATCGTAGATCCCCGTCCGGGGATCCAGGCCATTTGCGAGTAATTACTTTGCGAGTAGTGGAACGCTCTCGTCTATTCTTGGGCGGCCTCCGAGGAGGCAGGCCAGTCACAGCACGGGGAATGCCGTGGTGACGGGCCTCGCGCGCGCGCCGGCCCAGGGGCCCGCGAGGGCGTGG
This sequence comes from Prorocentrum cordatum, assembly GCA_963575745.1. Lineage (NCBI taxonomy): Eukaryota > Dinophyceae > Prorocentrales > Prorocentraceae > Prorocentrum > Prorocentrum cordatum. Next base: position 302,216 of record CAUYUJ010014576.1, on the reverse strand, counting down.
GAGTGCGCGTGCCTCCGAGGCGCGGGCGCTGGGGCCGCCTGGCACGGGACCCGTGGTCTCGGGCTCCCGCACAGGGTGTGTGTGTGTGTGTGTGTGTGTGCCCCGGGTGAGTATGTGTCTGTGTGTGTGCGAGTTCGATCGGTTTTTGCACCGAACCGCCCAAAACAGATGCTGTGTGTGAAGACAAGACCGCTCCCCTCCTCCTTCTATCTACCCATCTATTCTGCTATCCTCTCGGCTTAGTTATTGGATTGAACATTGTGCCCGACGTTCGTCGGGCCGTGAGAGGAAAAGAACGTTTTGTCTCCCTCACCTTGTCCTCTACCTACGGGCCCTACGGTAGGTTCGACCCTTTGGTTGTCAACCTCCGTTCGCAGATGCCCCCCCAGCCACCGGCAGCACCCGATAGTTGCCGATGGCTGGGGGGCATGCGGAAGGCACCTATTTTCGGCAGTTCGGTGCACCAGCGGGTCGAACTCATGCCCCCCCTCTCACGGTCACCCCCCCTTTGGCGGATCCCGATTGTCTGCGCGCCAAGTTTGGGGGCGTCGATGGGGGGGTACAGGCTCAGGGTCGGCGGCGAGCGAGGCGGGGAAGTGAGAAGGAGAAGGCCTTTTCAGAAGGCGGCGGGACTTCTCAGAAGCCCTCGCGTCTTCTGAGAAGTTGTCTGTGTCTTCGGGGAAGGCCCAAATAACTTTTTCAGAAGGCCGGGAGACTTTCGAGCCTTATGAAAAGGCCCACCCCTTCTCGCTTCCCCCTTCTCGGTCGCCGCCGACGGGGGGGGTGATACTTTCGGACCGAGTTGAGGCTCGAGGTTTTCGGGCGGTTTCGTCCGTTCCTGTAGGTTTCCCTGCTTCGGGATACCTTCTGGCAGCTGCGCCTCGCCGAGGGCGGCTCTGGGGTGCCCAAATCGTCCCGAATGACCGCGAGAGGCTCGAGGTCTGACCCGAGCGAAAGCCAAGATGGGCCCGGGGGGGGACGCATCGGCCCCCAATCGCCCACTGATGGCCGAGATGGGCCCGACAGCTCACCCCGTCCGGGAGCGTGCGGGCGGGGTCGCTTTCGTGGGCCTATCGCCGATCCAACGGCGACGTATCCCAGGAGATTTGTGTTGTATCCTCGGGCGATGTAAACTGTCCCCCCCCCCGCGGGTATTGGTAGCGATCGTACGCGGGGGGCGGGGCTGAGCTGGGCAGCTCCAGAATGCATGGGTATGGCGGGCGTTCGGCCTCAAAGGGTTTGTAAAGAATCCGCTCTCTTTCCGACCCAGCAGTTTCGCTCCTCCGCACCTTCCCTCTTCTATGCTCCTCCTCCCTCCTCCTCCTCCTCCTCCTCCTCCTCCTCCTCCTCCTCCTCCTCCTCCCCCTTCCCCTCCTATGCCCCTCCGGTGAGGCCTGGCACTTGTTGTCATGGTGTCAGTGCCGAGCACCCTCGGGGCACATTGTACACGGCACTTATTTCGCGGGTTGGGCGGGGCGCAACCGGCCGAATTATTCTGGAACCGTGGGCTCTGGGGCTTGGGGTGGACGTTGCAAAACCTGTATCGACGGGTCTCCCGTCGTTGGGTGTAGCACGGCCCAGTCTCAGCTTGGCCCTGCTGGTGAAGGCGGGTAGCGGCGCTTGTGCGGTCATTTCATTGTGATCTGACCCTCAGGGATCGGCATTTTTTGGGGAGGCGGTGGCTGGTGCCACGTGAGTCACAAGGGGCCTTGTGCCCGCCCAGGGCTGGGGAGCTTGTGTTCCTCAGTATGCCGTGCCAGCTGTTCCGGCTGGGATGCCTTTGGCCCCCAACGCACAATGTCGGATCCGCCGGGCCGCGAGTCTCCACAGGCGACGTGGTCACCCCCTATGCCCTTCCTGCGCAGCTGTTGCTGCCTTCTGGGCGGTAGTTCGTTGGCTGGGCGTGTGCAATGCACGGGCGGCCTTCGGGAGACCGACCCTGGGCGCCTGACTCCTTCCCCTCCTCTTCAATCTCCTCGCCATTATCCTCGCCCCCCCGAGGCGGGAAGGAAAACATACAAGGCCAAAAGACTCAAGCACCGATGGCTGAGCATCAAAAAGAACACCAGGAACACAATACCACATAATTGAAAGACCGACGGCTGTGACACCAAGCAACCACAAGGGAAACTAATGGTGACGCTGTTCGTTTGTTCTTTGGGCCCCCCACATCCTTAGTGGGCTTCTTGTTTTTCTGTGGGTTCCCCGCGCAGCAAAACGAATGCCCCCAGACCATCATCGTCGGCACCATCACACCATCATCGACCCATAATCATCATTATCACCATCGTCAGAATCGCACGCAGCCGCGCGTTCACCCATCAACTAACTCATGTGTGTGTCACTGGAACACGTCGTCGTCATCATCATCACAAGTATGTTCACCATCGTCGTCATCACTACCATCATTACCACGATCGCCATCATCACCATCATTAACATCACCAACAACACAATTTCACCACTGTCATCACTCTCTCGGCGTTCTCCTCATCTCCCTTGCATCATCATCATCGCACACACATGTGCTCGTCTTGAAAAGACGCAGGTGGGAGCCTCGTCCGTGAAGGAATTCTTGACGCTTCGCGTATCCCCACCAGCCCACCCAGTAACGATGCCCAAGCGAATGGAAGTGATCAGGGAAGTCAGGGAGCATACAGAGTAACACAGGGGTTGGGGAACCGGCTTACCCAAGACGGCGAGGATGGAGGAGGAATCGGAGGAGGAGGAGGAGGAGGAGGAGGAACTGAAGGATGAGGAGGAGGAGGGGGAGCGGGAGGAGGGAGGAGGGAGGAGGAGCAATAGGCGGATGAGGGGGAGGAGGAGGAGCAGGACGAGAATGAGGAGGAGGATGAGGAGAAGGGCGAGCAGAAGGCCAGAGGCCTCTTGGATGCCTCTCGGAGTCTCTTCGGATGTCTCTTGGGAGCGTCCTGAAGGCCTCTGAGGGCGTCTTGGGAGCGTCTTGGCGGTACCGGAGGCCTCTTGGGGCGTCTTGGGTGCCTCGGGGGGCCTCTTGGGGAGCTCTTTGGGCCATCATGGAGCCATCTTGGGGCCATCTTGGCGCCTCTTGGGGCCTCCTGGGCGCCTCTTGGGGCCATCTTGGGGCGCTCTTGGGAGCCTTGGGAGCGCTCTTGGGGCCATCTTGGAGGTGATCGATCAAAGGAAGGGGGTCCCCCAATTAGCCTTTCCCCTCGGGGGCCTCTAAAATCGGCCAAAACCATAGTAAAACCAACGATTTTGGCTTCCTCGCCGAGGCCGTTTTGGACGCTCTAACTACCAGCGGCTCCCCCCGTCCAAGTCCAGGGGAGGGGGTTAGGGGGACGGGTAAACCCCTCCCCGAAGGGGATGAAGGAGGTTGGAAGAGGAAACTCCCGGAACCACCTACGCCCAGAGGGCTGGTGGGATTATGAAGACAGCTCAGACGCAAGCCTCCGTATTTTATGGGGCCCGCAGCTCGGGCCATCGGAACCTTGTAATTGTCAAGCTTGAAAACGGAGGACGTCTCATGCGGGTGCCTCGTCTGTGAGTCAATCGTGGAGAGGTGAGCCCCTTCCTTCATGAGCCCCGCAGCTCAGGTTATTCATCCGAGCTGGTGACGGTGTTTCGTGCTCTGCTGACTAGTCCTGATTAGTTTTTACCTTTTGAATGCTCTTCCAAAGCCCGCCTGGAGGACACGCCCAACCTAAGAACAGGCTCCGAGAGATCCCCAGCATATGGGAGGCCTTCTGAGCCTTCTGCGGAGGCCCGCGCCCTCTGCCCTCCCCCGGTGGGCGCGCCGCCCACAGAGGGGCCCCAGCAAAAGGGGTCGAGGCTTCGCGCCGATGCTCTCGGGTATCGGCGATGCGGCTCGATTCGGAGCCCGATGCTCTCCTGAGGAGGAGGAGGAGGAGGAGGAGGAGGAGGAGCAGGAGGAGGAGGAGGAGGAGCAGGAGCAGGAGCAGGAGCAGGAGGAGGAGGAGGAGGAGGAGGAGGAGGAGGAGTCAAACAGTGGGGCCTTCTCAGAAGGCTCGGCAGTGCCACGGCCTTGGGGAAGTGTTCTGGGCCTGCCCCGAGAAGGCACGGACAACTTCTCCGAAGGCTCGGGGGCTTCGGAGCAGTCCCGCCGCCTTTGAGAACGCCTTCTCCTTCTCAGTTCCTTCGCCTGCTCCTCCTCCTCCTCCTCCTCCTCCTCCCCACCTTCCTTCTTCTTCTCCTCCTTCTCCTCCTCTTCCTCCTCCTCCTCCTCCTCCTCTTCCTCCCCCCCCTCGCTTGCCGCCAAGTGTCGGAACCCCCAGCGCCGAAGTCGTCACGGCACGAAACTGCTGCACTACTCGGGACCCTTTCGGGCCCCACAGAGGTCCCGACCCCTACCCCGGGGGCAGCCCCTCCTCTTCCTCCTCCTCCTCCTCGTCTCCTCCTCCTCCTCCTCCTCCTCCTCCTCCTCCGCCTCCTCCTCCTCCTCCTCCTCCTCCTCCTCCTCCTTCCCCCTCCTCCTCCGCCTCCTCCTCCTCCTCCGCCTTCTCCTCCTCCCCTTCCCCAGGGGCAGGCCCCCCGTGCTGGATCCATGCTTGGTGGACTGCACGGAGCCTCGGATACTGTTCGCTCCCAGGGGCCAAAGCTGAAGGAAAAACGCCGGAATTGAACAACTTCATGCTTGGCGAATGGCACGGGGCCTCGGACATTGTTCGTGCCTGGAGGCCGAAATGGAAGGAAAGAGGCCAGAATTGAACAACGAGTGAATTGGTAGGTTCGTGCGGCGTTGGCGCGCCGGCGACGCCAGCGAAGGCGTTCAAGGTTGAGCTCCGCATGATGTAGAGCGACGCGGAAGCACCGAGGGATACGTTAACGCCACTGGACCCGACTGAATTCACCTTTGAACGATCGGGGTCGCGATCGATTCCTCCGCTCCCCCTCCCCCTCCTTCCCTCTCCTCCCTCCCTCCTCCCTCCTCCTTCCTCCCTCCTCTCTCCTCCCTCCCTCACTCCCCCTCCTCCTCGTCCTCATCATCCTCCTCCTGATTCAAGGTGGCACGACCGACGCGGTGTCAAAATACCTTTTGCGCGCGCTGGCGCCGCGCGAAAACCCACCGTAAATCTCGGATGCTCGGGCCCCGCTCATACTCCGGCCCCACTTTTGGAGCGCTCCAGAGGGGGCCTCGCGCTGGAGGGATCCAGAAGGTTTTTGTTGTCGTCCCCAGCGGAGGGCGGGGGAAGTACAAGTCGGGGGCGGCCAAGAGGGGGGTGATCATATAGAGGGGGGGATGTCATGGCGGGGGCCATGACATCTCCCCAGACTTCATGGCACCTCTTCATATTCCTATATGTACGTCCCTGGTCCCCTCCCCCCTGGGCCGCGCACGTGCCACCGGCCATGATTTGCGCCCCCCCTCGCGGACGCCCACGCCCCCGAATAGAGGGGGGGCATGTCTGCGAAGGGCTGGCAGAAGTCAAAACAGGCTTCCCAAGAGAGGCACATGTTCGGGCGGATTCAAGCCCCGCCGCTCGGGCTTTGCGTAATTTGTGGAGGGGCGATCGGGGGAGGGGGGAGGGGGGGGGAGCAAAAGGGGCTCGAATGGTGTACGCTGCTCCCTCAATTTATCGCCTCCCCTTTTAAGCAACGCCAGAGCCAAGACCGCCTTTGGGCCCCCCCCACCCGGCTTGGGGCGCGCGGTCGCGACCGGCCCGCCCCCCCCGCGCGCGGGGCGCGCTCGCTTGTGGCGTGAAGGGGCCAACTCCCATGCGGCCTCCTCTCTCTCTCTCTCTTCTCGTCCACGCGCAGAGGGGGGTAGGGGGAGGGGGGGAGGCTTCTTGGAAGCACCCCTGCTTCTTAGAAGGCGCGGGCCTTGTCTAAAGATGTAAGGCCGGCGCCTTCTAAGAAGCAGCTCCCTTCTAAGAAGCCTTCCCCCCTCCCCCTATCCCCTTGTGCGCGCCGCCAATCTTCATGTGGCCTCAAGAGGCTTCCCAGAGAGCCCGGAGAGGCAACAATCCTTCGAGCACCTACGGGAAATCATGCTTGGTCAGCGATCTCTCCTTGTCACTACCGATGAGCACTAAGGCTTCTCCGTCTCCGTCTCTCGCCGTCCCTCTCGCTTTTCTTCTCTCTTCCTGTGATTGGCAGGCCCTCGGGAGAAGAAAAAGGAGCACTGCGCATCCCCCCTGCCCTCTCTCACGTTGATCATGCTCCTCAATTCCTGTTCCCTCCTCTCACCCACCCACCCCTCACACCTGCTCCTCCTGCTCCAGCTCATCCTCATCATCGTCATCATCACTGCTCCGTCTGCGCACCCTCCTCCTGCCGCAGGCGATTGGACGACGCTTTCTGCGATCGGAGGGCCCTTTCATGCGATCGGAAGGCCCTTTCTGCGATTGCAAGGCCCCTCCCTGCGATTGGAGGGCCGTCTCTGCGATCCCTCTCTGCGTTGGAAGGCCTCGCGCGTGCCCTTGCCTGCGCTTGGGAGGGCCCGCTCTGGCGGCAAGGCTTCCCGCGCGCCTTCCCTGCACAGAATGTTCCCACACGCTCCCTCCTGCTCCCTCGCGCTGCTGCAGCCAGGACGCTGAGATGTGGACCACTTCGGGCTCGGGTTAAGTCGGGCCTTTCCCTCTACAGGAGGACAGTTCAACAATAGTCAAAAAATAGTACGGGGACGATTTTCTGATTCTTTTTGGCTATCATTCTGCATTTTGTTGTTTTTCTATTTCTTTATCTACTTCTTCATTTTTCGCTCAAAAACCGCCTGTAGGGGGACAGGCCCGACTTGAGCCCTTCGGGCCCTTCCGCAGAGCGTGGTCGGGGAACCCGTGCGTTGCCGAGGCTCGTGGTGGCCAGACGAGCCCCAGCCGCTCCCGATTCAGCAGTGCTCCGGGCAGCACGGTGACAGCATCCTCTCTCCTCCCCCTTCGCCCGCGTCCTCGCTCCTCTACTCGAGCTCCTCCTCGCCGTCCCGGTCCTCCTCCTCCTGCTCCTCCTCCTCCTCCTCCTCTTCCTCCTCCTCCTCGTCCTCGTCCTCTCCCGACAGTGGCACTCAACTCCCCTTCTGGCCTCCTTCCCCCCAGCACAAGGGCGGTTCTTCCCTCCCTCCTCCGCCATCCTCCTACTCATACTCCTTGGGCTCCTCCTCCTCCTCCTCCGTCCTCCTCCTTCGTCCTCTTCCTCCTCCTCCTCCTCCGCCTCCTCCCCTGCTGTCCCCCTCGCCTCCCCACACTACCTCCAGCTCCATAGTCCCCGCACGCCCCTCCCTTCCCCCGTCCACCAGGAGGAGGAGGAGGAGGAGGAGGAGGAGGAGGAGGAGGAGGAGGAGGGAGGAGGGAGGAGGGAGGAGGGTGGATGAGGAAGAGGAGGAGGAGGAGAAGCAGAAAGAGGAGCAGAGAGGAGAGAGGACAGAGGCAATCTAGGTGCGATCTCGCCATATCTGACATCCTACCCCTCCCACCCATCGCTTCCCATGGCGCTGTTTTTGTGTGTTTATCCGCGGACGCGTGTCATAGCGGACCTGGATTTCCACGAAGGATCCCCCATCGTATTATGCGCATTCGGACATGGCGTGTTTCGTACATTGGAGGAGGAGGAGGAGGAGGAGGAGGAGGAGGAGGCGGATGAGAAGGGGGACGAACAGGAGGAGAAGGAGGAAGATAAGGAATGAGGAGGACGTGGACGAATAGCAGCAGCAGCAGCAGCAGCAGCAGCAGGAGCTGGAGCACAAGGAGCGACAGGACCAGGAAGACCAGGGGAAGGCGGAGGACGGGAAAGGAGTGATGAGGAAAGATGAGGATCCATGGAAGAGGCCCGCAATGTTGCGAGAGTGCAAGTTCGAACGATGAGAGCAAAGCGCCGATCCTAAACTGAGGCCAACTCAGCAGCGAGAGCTCCATTTTGAAGCACCGCAAAGACCAGTTTATGACAAGCCGTTAGAAACGTCATTGTTGGAAGTCCCGTGCAAAAAAGCAATACGCGGAGAGGACCGGATATCTTCCGGACGGAGCCAGGAGAGAAAGGAGAGTAGTATCCACATGTCCACAGTGTGAAGTTGTAGAGCGGATCGAGGCGGAGCAGGAGGAACATGGGGAGGAACACGACTACCAATACGCATCAGAAGAAGACGAGGACGAACGAGGACGGTCGAGGACGGAGGAGGAGGAGGCGGAGGAGGAGGAGGAGGAGGACGAGGAGGAGGAGGCGGAGGAGGAGGAGTAGGAGGAGGAAGAGCAGCAGGAGGAGGAGGAGGAGGAGGAAGAGAGGAGGAGGAGGAGGAGGGGGGGACACCCTCCCCCGCTCCCTCCCCGCACCCCATCCCCCTTCACCCCCCCCCCTTCTCCTCCCCCTTCTACTCCTCCCCCCCCCCCCCTCCCCCCTTCCCTCCGCGCCAGCCGCTGCCCTCCCCCCCCCCTTCTCCTCTGCAGCGGGGGCCGCGGGCACCTGTCGCCGCGAGGGGCGCACCCCCCCCCCGTCGCGGCCGCGGGCGGGCGCGCTCCGCACCCCGGGAGCGACAGAAAGGAACGCACGCGCACGGCAGGCTCGCGTCGTGTCGACCAGCGGCGACCCCAGCTAGCGGTGTTCAAGGCTGAACGCCGCCAGCGACCCCAAGTCGAGCGATGTTGAACAATCGCACGTTTGGTGAACTACCGATCGGTCAAGGTTGAACGGTTCCCGCGGTGTCGGGGACCAACGCCGGGGTCGGACACGGCACGAACCTGCCGCAACGTGAATCCGCATTGGTTTCGACGGTACGCATTGCGCGAACGTTCGTGCGAACGTTCGTATCACGAGGCTGGCCTCGCGGACCCGGGGGGGGCGTATTCCGTGCACGTGGTTGGGCGCGTAGGTTCTTTTTGTGGGCTCCCTCCCTCCTTCCTCCCTCCTTCCTCCCTCCTTCCTCCTTCCTCCTTCCTTCCCTCTTTCTGTGGGCTCCCTCCCTCCTTCCTTCCTTCCTCCTTCCTTCCCTCTTTTTGCGGGTTCCCTCCCTCCTTCCTTCCTCCTTCCTCCCTCTTTTTGTGGGTTCCCTCCCTCCTTCCTCCGGGACTCCAGCACTGGCATCGGGTTTTTCCTTGCACGAATAGCTCCAACCTCGTCGCACCCCCAGACGTGTCGGTATAGGGCTGGCCAGCCGTTTCTCCCGAGAATTCTTCGCCAATGATGGCTTTGAAACCTGAAATTCGCAACAGCTTCACGGATGGAGGGCGGATAGTTTTGAAAATGTGGTTCTCGTCTTTGCGCCGCGTGCATTTGTTTCAAAAGTCTGCAGCAGCTTCACGAATGGAGGGTGGTTCCTTTTCAAAAGGTGGCTCGTGCGTTGCCAGTTACAATCTTTCCAGGGGCTCGTTATGGTCGAAATCGCAGGAATGGCGTTCGTTCACGACGTACACATGTCAGGACGCAGCAGTCATGTTGATTTGTGGTGTCGAAGTCCCAGGAACGGCGTTCTGGCATGATCTGAGATTGGCCGGGCGCAACACGTGGAGTCGCGGCGTTGAGGTCCCAGGAATGGCGTTTTGGCACGATTGGGGATTCTCAGACGTTTGTTTTCTAATGGGCCATTTCGCGCAATGAAAGTACATGGTGTTGGGAGCCGGTGGAGAGGGAGCTTGGAGGGAGCGCGTTTTGCAAGATCGTTAACGCGTCACCGCCTCCCCTTTCCTCCTCGGCCTCCTCCGTCTGCTTCTCCTTCTCCTCCTCCTCCTCCTCCTCCTCCATCTCCCTCTTCCTTGAACCCTGTTAGGGAGTGCTCAACCCCCTCCTGCCTATCTTGTTTTTCTCTTCGTCCACCACCACCTCTTTCTTCTGGACTTCCTTCTCTTCCTCCGCCCTTTCCCCGAGTCCCTCCTCAACCCCCGCAACACTTCTGTCTCCTCGTCTTGCCCCTTCTGCTGCCTGCTCCTGACTCTGCCTCCCTCCTTCACCTCCTCCTATTCCTCCTCCTATTCCTCCTCCTCTTCCTCCTTTTCTTCCTCCCCCTCCTCCTCCTTCCTCCTCCTCTTCCTCCTCCCTACCTTCCTCCTGGCGATGGGGCGTTTGCACCCGCCGCCTCCGCTGCCCAGGTGGTGCGCCGGTCTGTGGGAGGAGGTAGGCCTTGTCGTGGGCGAGGAGACACAGACAGTGAGATGCTGTGCACAGATATGCGAATGTATAGGGGAGATAGAGAGAGAGAGAGCGATAATACAACCGATCGTACAGTCTCATCGAGCTATGCGGTGCACATATATATATATATGTTTACCAGCCTGGATCTCAAGCAGTGTGCGTCTAGCAAGATGTGTTGTGCAATCAATGTGGAACAATAGAGGTGATGCAACATACGTGATGTAATACAAACATAGTTATATGTGTGTAACGTGTTTGCGTGTTCATATGCTGTGCAATCCTATGTGGCGCAATATATGGTTTGCGATATAGGGTGTGCAATATACGTGGTGCAGGCTGCGCGAACTTTGATGTGAAGTAGATGTTTTGCAATACATGTGGTCCGACCTGTGTTGTTTACTGTATGTTGCGCGGTCTATGCCGTGCAATCTACGCGGTGCAGTGCAATATGTTCGATGCGACCCATGTTGTGAAACATGGGTTGTGCTATCTATGGTGCGCAACGTAGTCTCTGCGATCCAACAGTGTCTGTGGTGCGACCTATGCAGTGCAATACACGCGGTGAAACCTATGTTGTTCACTATTCTGTGCGATGAAAGTTGTGCGACATATGTGGACGACGGGCAGCGACGAGGCGTCGACGAGGCGGCGACGGGGCGGCGACGGCGAGCACGGAGCCGCCAGACCGACAACCAGGCCCGGACGACGAGCGGCGACGGGGCGGCGAAGGCGAGCAAAGAGCAGCCAGACCGACAATCAGGGCCAGTTCCTTAGACGAGAAGTAAGAACCCGAAGTGTAAGCACCGATTGGGGAATCTGCACATGTGGCACATATCCATGCGCATAGGGAGAGAGAGAGAGAGGGATACATGGTCAAATAGTGGGGTAACAAGAGAGAGGGGGGGGCAAACACGAGAGAGAGAGAGATATTGAGGGATCGACATACTCACACATATGTACACGTATAGAGGTTTGTGCTTATATGGATACACATAAGTCGAACACGATAACCGTGTACATACATAGAGAGAGAGAGAGAGCGAACAAAACGAAACAGGAAATAACACAACACACATAGAGAGAGAGAGAGAGACAGAGGGGGAGAGAGAGGTAGAGAGAGAGAGAGAGAGACGGGGAGGGATATATCGAGAGGGAGGGAGGGAGGGGAGGCGGGCGGGAGAGAGGGAGGGGGAGCGAGAGCGAGAGAGAGCGAGAGAGAGATAGAACCAGAGAGAGAGAGAGAGAGTGAGAGTGAGAGAGAGAGAGAGAAGGGGGGGCACAGGCCAGATGAGTTGTACTCACGTTGGTGTGGCATGAGAATTCGAGGGTCGGTCGCGTGATCAGTCCCAGGACGACGAGTACCAGGAGCATCACGCTCAGTTCGAGGACGCATCACCAGCAGCACGTTGCGATAGTGGCGGCAGTAGCGGTCCGCGGGGGACCCGATAGTACGGGTTCTGGACGTGCGTGCACGCGCAGAGGTCGACGCTTCCCAACCGTGGAGCGGGCTGAGCATTCAGAACCCATCGCCATTGCGTTGAAGATTTCGTCAGCGCCGAGTTTCGCCGTCGCGAGCTGGGCTAGATGTGAAAAGCATAAGCTTGTTGTTCTTGTCCGCTTTATCCATGCCCCCATCTCCTCCCGCCGCTGGTGTCAGATTTCAGGCACGGGCGGGTCGCCCGAACGCTCCTGACCTTCCTCAGGGCTGTTCGCTTCGTTTCGTCTTCTTCATCAGCATTCACCTCTCTTACACTTTGCAAACGCATCCCCATCATGCCCATCCCCTTCCTGCCTCCGGACAGGGGGGTTATAATCATGACTCAGCTTGTCCTCTAAAGTACTCCCCGAGGGTGGCACGGCTGGCATTCCGTCAAGAAGTGTTGGTTGGCGCGGGTGGCGTGTGCCCCGCAGCCTGCACACAAAAGGGCTCCTCGCCCTGAACCGCCCATAATGTGCGACGGGTGAACAAAATAAGCCCCGATGAAAACATTGTGCACCTGTTTCGCGTCGGGAGCGGCCCCAGACCATAGCGTCGCGGGTATGCATTCCGTTTTGAGCAAGAATTGCGTCGGCTTGATGTTGTAGTGACGACCGATACAAGCGGTAGATGTCAGTGCATGTCCTGTTTGAGACAGGTCTTCCATTGATACCTACGTCCTGCTCCAACGGGCTTCACCTGAGCGACGAAAAACAACAGGTCCGATTGCGCCGACATTGGCGCGTAAGCTGCCCGCGCAAGGTCGCGCGTCAGCGCCCTCGTCCCCAGTGTGGCGTGCCGCGCCAGCGGCCCGCGTAAGCCGCCGCGTGAGGTCGTTACGTCACCTCGCGCACGAGCCCGTTTTTGATTGTCGCTCGTCTGCCGGCCGCATCAAAACGCCGGAGCTTCAGCCCGAGGGACTTCGGCCCACCCGCCTTGGGCTTTGGCTCGGCCTTCGCTCGCGGGGGCGCTCGCCTCGGATAGTGGCCCAGGCTGCTGCTGCTGCTGCTACTGCTACTGCTACTGCTGCTGCTGCTGCTGCTGCTGCTGCTGCTGCTGCTGCTGCTGCTGCTGCTGCTATTACAGTCAACCTGCATAAGAAGGATGGGCAATCTTCCCAAGGGTATGGTACCGTACCCTTGCGTCCTTGCCTCCTCGGTCCATCCCTGGCCATTTTCGTTGGCCGCGCCCCACTCGAAACGCTTCGAAATGGGCGTCTAAGGCCCTTGCATCCTTATCGCGCATCCTTCTGATACGGGCCGACTGTATCGTACCTACTCAGGAAAATGTCGGTCGTTTCATTGCGGATGGATCTACGTAAGGCGAGGCCTAGCTTCACGGCCCCATCCGCAACTGACTCTACGTGCGCACGTGGGGCCATTTCCTCTGCCAGCTTCTCAGGGATGCAGTTGCCGACGTGAGCGACAGCCAGGGTACCAGGGCACTTCCCCTGGCTGCACTCTTGGCGGTCCTGTGAGGGGAAGGGGGGGGGGTAAAGAAGAGGAGGAGGAGGAGGAGGCGGAGGAGCCAGAAGCGGAGGTGGATGCGGAGGCGGAGGAGACGGAGGGCCACCCGCCGGCCGGCCCCGGCCCCCCGGGCCGTGCCAGGCGGCGGCCCCTCGCAGCCCGGGCGGGCCTCCTGTGGAGCGCCCTCCGCGCCGTTTGCGCGGAGGACGAGGGCTCCCGAGGCCGCCCCGCCCTGGGCCCATGGGCCTCCCGGATGGGGTCGGCGCGGACGGGGTCGGAGGATCGCGCCGCGTCGCCGACGGCATCGCCGATGCGATTCGATGTGGGGCCCGATGGTCTCCACGACGACACCGCCGATGCGTCGCCGACGTCGAGGATGCATCGCCAGTGCATCGCCGATGCATCGCCAGTGCATCGCCGATGCATCGCCGACGCATCGCCGCTGCATCGCCGATGCGGCGCGATCTTCCGACTCCGACCCCATCCACTCGGACCCCATCCAGGATTCCTCCATACGAGGCGGGGGTTTATACACAACCACCGTCTGGAGGATCGATGTTCGGAGGCCTCGGCGGGCGGTGGATACAGGCCTCGGACAAAAATAGCGAACACGCGTGCCACATTCATCGGTCAGCGCCTCCCCCTCTCCCCAATGTTCAAAGTTGGCGGTGGGTCTGATGAGTTGCACTTCGACCGCAGTCTCCCCCGCGCGTGCCAGCTTTGAGTTTTGGGGAGCGGGGGAGTGCCCACTAAGCGTCCCCCCTGCTGTATGCATGGATTTCGGTCCCCGGGGGCCCAAATGCATCCATGTCCGCCACCCGCTGGGTCCCCAGGACGTCGGTCCCGAGGCGGTGGATCTGGATAAATCCCCGCCTCGCGCCGCCCGCCCGGCGGCCAGACTCGGACGCCGCGGGGGGGCCCAGAGGTCAGAGGAGCAAGAGGGTTACCCATACAATGGAGACCCATGCCACGAAACACCCTGCTTGCCTCCAGGGTGCCCTGGGTTTCGTGGGTTTCGATGGTCTTGCTGTGGCAAGCGCGACGTTCCCACACCAATAATCAATGGACGTCCTGGGGTCTCAGGGTTGGGTTGCTTGTGGACTGGCCTCCACTGTACTCATGCTGCCATAATTGCGCTTGCCTCGTTTTCTTCCCCCGTTGTGGATCTCCCGGGAGGCTCTCGTCCGCGTCGCCACCGCCAGATTCGCCTCGAACTGCTGACCAGAACGCACCCAGGGAAAGGTCTGGGGAGTGGCGGTGGCAGTACTCTTTGGTTCCCCGAAAAAGAGGAAATGGAGGAGGATGAGGAGAAGGACTAGTATAAATAGTATGACTCGTATGACTAGTAGTAGCACGACTGCTACCACTACACTATTACTCCTACTCCTCCTACTACTACTACTACTACTACTACTACTACTACTACTACTACTACTACTACTAGTACTACTACTACTACGACTACTACTACTACTACTACTACTACTACTACTACTACTACTACTACTACTACCACTACCACTACTACCACTACCACTACCACTACCACTACCACTACCACTACCACTACTACTACTACTACTTACTACTACTACTACTACTAACTACTACTACTACTACTACTAGTACTACTACTACTACTACTGCTACTGCTACTGCTACTGCTACTACTACTACTACTACTACTACTACTACTACTACTACTACTACTACTACTACT
>CAUYUJ010014576.1:257500-282500 GCA_963575745.1 Prorocentrum cordatum | reverse complement strand
CCTTGCAGTGTCCAAGACTCGAAGAAGGGAAGACGCCATAAAACGCCAATGTCGAAACGCCGAACAAAAAAAACGTTCACTAGATTCGACGGGACATGGGGTAAAGCTTTTCTGTAGTCGATGCCCTACTCAAAGCGGAAGCCGGCGCAAGTAAGCCTCGTGGCAGTCCGAGAGAGGCCACCTCTGACGTGTCCTGGGTTCCTGGAGCGAGCCACGTGGGCAGGCGGCCCGAGGGATGCTTCGAGGGGTTTGGGGGAGGGCACTGCGATGTGGGAGGAGGAGGAGGAGAGAAGGAGGAGGACGAGGAGGATCCCCACCCTCCCCCTCCTCCTGCTCCAACTCCTCGTCCTCTTCCTCCTTCTCCTCCTGCTCCTCCTCGTCCTCCTCCTCCTCCTCCTGCTTCTCCTCCTCGGCTGGGACGAGGACAACTCCGTTCCAGAGCGTTCCGGAACGCTCCCAGAGCGTTCGGGGGCGCTCTGAGAAGGCCGCGGCGCCCGAGACATTCTCCAGAGCCGCCGGATCTCAGAGATTCTCGACGTATCTTTACCCGCTTTGATCCGTCTTGGAGGAGGGACGGGGGAAGGGGATCGGAAGATTCCGCAGGCAGGGAGATGAGGAAGAGGGGGAGGGGGAGGTGGGGTGTGGCCCTGGGGGGGGAGGGCGGGGGGGAGGGGAACGAAGAATTGGGAGGCGGGGGTTGTAGAGCGTGGAGGGGGACTAAATGGGAGTATCTAGCTCCGAAGTTTGTAATTCTTGACGCGTTGTGTATCTACATCCGTCTATCCAAACACGATGTCCAGGCGACTTGCATTGATCAGGGAAGCGTGAGGTCATACAGTGAAACAAAGAGGGGAACCGTCGTCAAACCGAACAACGGGATCAGCCTGTGCAAGGCTACGAGTCAACCATCGAATCCTTCGCGGATCTTTCGATATGGGAGCCCCTTGGTAGCTTACTTGGGCCATCTTGTGGTCTTCTTTTTGGAGGCATTTCGTGCTCTCTTAGGGCCCTCTTGAGGCCCTTTGGGGGACATCGTCGAGGCCAGCGATCAGAGAAGGGGTGGTCACCAAGTCCGTATCCCCACCAGCCCATCCAGAAGCGATCGCAGAAATGGAGGGAAGGAACGGACGAGAACAGGGAGGATGAAGAGGCGGCTCGGAGGCGGCCTTGACGGGTCTGTTGTTGTGAGGCCTCTATTGTAAGCATCCCCATGGGGCCTCTTGGGCCTCTTTCGGCGGATTTTGGAGTTTTTGAGGGGATGTCTGGGAGGACTCTTGGGGCTGGCTTGGAAGCCACGGCTCAAAACAGAGGGTTGTTGAAACGCAGGTCCCCCTCTCGGAGGCAGAACAATGACGCCTTGGGCCCCTCTTGGGGCGCTCGTGGGCGCTCTTTGGGCCCCTCTTGGCGCTCTCTCGGGCCATCTTAGGGCTATCTTGAGGTCTCAGAGGCCCATCGGAAGCCAAAAGGCCAGAAGGCAGAACAGCAGTGATGATTCCCCGGTGTCGGAAGGATGTTGGCCTCTTGGGATGTGCCTTGGCAGGTTCGGAGGCACTTGGAACCGTCTTGGGGCCGTGGTGGGACCCACTGAGGGTATGTCAACGGACATCCTGAGCAATCGTGAAGTAGCTTGGGCAATATTGGAGGCCATATCTAGCTATCTAGGGCCCTCTTGGAGCCATCTTGGGGCACCCTAGGCGCTCTAACCCACCTCTCGGCGCGGGCCTCTGAGACCCAGGGTAGGGGGTAGGGGTAGGGGTCGACCCTCGATCCTCCTCGATCCTCGATCCTCCTCCCCCTCCTCCTCCTCCTCCGCCTTTCTCATCCCTCATCCCTCCACCTCCTCCTCTTCCTCCTCCTCCTCCTCTCCCAGACGCAGACTGGTGTTCGACGCTGCTGCCAGGTGCGCCACGCGTGCTATGCGCACCAGGCGCACCAGTCGGCCCTGGGGCCCAAATATGCTGGGCACGCCTGGTGCGCAAGATGCTCCACGTGCGCCGAGTGTGCCGCATGCTCCAGCCGCGCCAGGTACGCCACGTTCGGGGCACACGCAGGATGTGCCAGGTGCGCCCGCGCACATCGGGAAACATGCCAGCACCAACCATCTTTGTCGAAAACTAGTAAGCAACCGCGGCGGAGTGGCCATCATGATGTCTGGCTGCCTTGCGCACAGCAGGCAATATGCCAGCAACCCCGCCGCCCCTCTCAAAACGAAGCCATGCAAAGTGATCGGTGTCCGTGCACGGTCAAGATTTGTCAGCGAAGTGCAGCTTGTATTGTGTTCAAATGTTATGGCCACCCTGCGCACAGCAGGCCATCTGCTGGCACCCCCGCCGTCCCTGCCAACAAGACAATACAATGTGCTCCCCCTCCCCCAGGAACATGGCCCCAGATTTTACCGCGAAGCGCACTTCACATTGTTGCCAGACAGGGAAGGCGGTGTGGGGGGGGGGGTCGCTGGCCCTGGTCTGTCGCCAGTCGGGTGAGGGATGGGGCGTACAGAAGTAACGAGCAGCAGATAACCTCTCTTCCGAGCAGGGGAAAAAGGGGGGTTCTGGAAGAGGGAAGGAAAGGACTCATTAGACCACCTCCGCCCAGAGTGCTGGTGGGATTACGCTCCTTCGTCGTCGGCCGACACATCGGACTTTGTGGCCTTTCTGGGCCCTCGGGCGTTCGTGGGGCCGTCTTGGTGCCATTTTGGGCATCTCTTGCGGCTGTTGTGGGACATTTCTGAGCCATATTGAAGCCCCAACAACCCATCGGAAGCGATCAGGCCAGAAGACAACACACATGTTATTTCTTGTAACTCTGGAAAGGTTTACTCGGGTGCGTCCTTGGGAGCCCCCTTAGCCACTTGGAGTCTTCTTAGGGCAAGTGCTGGGCCTCTTGGGCGCATGTTAGAGGCGATCTTGGACTATCTTGATCGATCTTGGAGGCCATCTTGGGCAATCTGGGGCCTTCCATCTTGGGCCGTATTGGACGCCCCAGCGCGTCGCGAACCCCCCTCCACACCCAGGAGGAGGGGGAGGGTACATCTAATTACCCCTCCCCCCGCCGAGGGATGGCCGTCTCGCTCTCTCCCACCAGCCCTCCCACCACATGAGTAACGCCCGAGCCTCCGCATGGGCCGCGGCCGCCATCGACAACCATCGGGAAGGTTCGCCGCGTGTGCCAGGCTGCCCTGGCCATCATTGCCGGAACGAGCGCGCGGGGCGCCCGAGCATGGTGAACCATTTCGTATGTTCCACTGTGCATCTTCAATGGTCGTTGGCAGGGGTGGTGGGCTAGGGCGGTATGCTAACACCTCCCTCGCCCCTGCCAAGAACAATGCAGGGTGATCGCGTGGCGCCCGAACATGATCGCGATTTCGCCGCCAAGTGCATGCTGTGATTACCCATTGTACTGCTTGCTCTTAGGGGTTCCTTTCTGTCTTGCTTCAGGAGTTGGACGGGTCCGCCGATGACCTTCCACGTTCCCGCCCGTGGGCCCTCGCGGACGCCCCATGTCGTGGGTGGGGCCGCCGAGGTCTCGCCGAGGTATCGCATCGTGAGCGCTCGCGGGCGCCTCGTGCCCCGAGAGGCTCCGCCGAGGTGTCGCTCGGTGCCCGCGCGTGCTCGCCTCGTGGCCGATCGCTCGGGTGCTGCCGGAAGTGCCCCTGCCCACTGCACCCCCAGGATTCTCGGGGCGGCCCAGGCGGCCTCGGGAGCACCCCTCGCGAGGCCCAGAGGGCCCCCGGCCGGGGGCCCCAGAAGGGAGCAGAGAGCTGGGGGCACCCTGGGCCAGGGGCACTTCCGGCAACACCCGAGTCGTGGGCGCCCCGCGCGTCTGCCGAGGCTTCGCCGGGTGCCCCCCCGCGGGCGCTTCGTGCTTCGTGGGCGCTCGTGGGCGCCCCGCGTGCTGGGCGGGTCCGCCGAGGCTCCGCCCGGTGCCCGCCCGTGGGAGCCTCGCGGGCGCGGGCGGGCGCCTTTGTGCCCCGGGGTGGGTCCGCCGATCTTTCGCCCGGTGCCCGCCGGCTGGCGTCTCGTGGGCGCCCCGTGCCCCGGGTGGGTCCGCAGAGGTTCCGCCTGATGCCCGCGCGCAGAGGTTCCGCCTGGTGCCCGCGCTTGCGTTGCACATGTCGTACCGCATAGCGGTTCTGCTCATAACGTGCACGACCAAGCTCACACCACATAGCTTCCACCGCATAGATCACACACCGTAGCTCACAACGAATAGCTCACACAGCACAGCTGGTACAGCGTAGCTACTAACATCATACAGCTCACTCCGCAGAGGTTCCACCTCCACAGTGCAATAACTCATTGTTTGGGGCCCACGCTGACGAACATGCTTTTGGACAGGGATAGTGGGGGGGTCGGCACAGTCCATGGTCAGGGGCTGGTGCAGTGGGGCTGGGGAGGGGGAGGGGCGGGATGGATAAGGGCATGGGGGGGAGAGGGGGATGGGGGGGAGAAGGGGGTGATGGTGAGGGATGGGGGACAGCGTGGGATGGGCCGGTGGAGTGCAGACCGCTCCCCTCCCCGTCCTCCCTTTCCCTCCCCTCCCCCCCCCGCCCCTCCCCCCCTCCGCTCCGCTGGGAAGACGCCACTCCCCTCTCCCTCCCCTTCGGCTCCTTACCCCCCCCCCCTCTCTATCGCCCCTGCTTGCCTCTCCCTGCGCCTGGCACTGCCGCGGGAGGCGTTCCAGAGAAGGCCTCGCCCTCGAGGTTCGAAGGAGTGGGCATCTCTTCCTCGGCGGAAGGCGGCGGAAGTAAAATGAGGCCGCCTCGGCCGGCAGAAGCCGGCGCCAGGTCGGCGGAAGTTGGCGGAAGCGAAAGTTTCGAGACGATCGAAACGGGTATGGAAAGAATGGGTACAAAGACCGACAGTATTGCCTCGTAATCTTGAACAGGACTCGCTGTGGGTGTCGCCGCGGACGGTGTCATTTTGAGACACAGGCCTCCTGCTCAACAGCGGCCGCTGTTGGTTTGGGGCAACCTTAGTTATTGGGGTTTGTACACATTGTTTTCGTACCAATTTCAGGCGTCCAAAGAGGTGCATCCCCAAGAGATGGAAACATTTTTGAGTTCAGGGTTTTCGGAACCCGCCAAATGGCCCGGTATGGAGGAGGCCTGCGCGTGCTTCGCTGATGTGCGAGACAAGCATTCCCGCTTCTGGCTCAAGGCACGATGCTGTCCTGGTCGAGCCTTCGATGGATCTCGCGTGTTCGCAGGGTAGCGACGCAGCGCGTCCCTGTTTGTACGCCAACATTCAAAAGTTTTGTTTCAGAATGTCAGCCTGTAACGGTCAGCAACTGAGAACGAGGAATGTCCTTATTCCGCCTTAAGAGGCAGAGTTGGAGGGTAAAGCAGGGAATGGAAGTGGAGGAGGAGGAGGAGGAGGAGGAGGAGGGGCTCGATGATGATAAGGATGATGACGACAACGAGGACGATGACGAGGAGGAGCAGGAACATGTGCATGCTGAGGAGGAAAGAAAAGATGAGGCGTGGAGGGATGGTAGCTTGTTGCAGTGTTGCTCTGAGCAGCAGGCAGACTGGAGTGTTGGAGCCTGGAGGGCTCCCACCCCTCGTGCCCTCGCGCCCATGCATGCGCCGAGGGCGCTGAGTCCCTAGCTTCCCCAGCGTGCAGTCCAGGATCCCTCCCCCGATTCGAGCCCGTGGGGTGAGTCGTGGAGCTTCGGTGCTGCGCGCTTCGGCTTCTGCCGCGCCCGCCTCGAAGAGCGTGGTGAGGCTCGGAAGCCTGGGGGGGAGCACGAAGCCGAGCATACACACATGGCCGAGGGGCACCGCGCCAGGACAGGGAGCAGGAGGAGGAGGAACAGGAGCAGGAGGAGGAGCAGGAGCAGGAGGAGGAGCAGGAGGAGGATGGTGATGCGGAGGCGTCAGCTTGCTCTCAGTCAGTGTGAACGCCTCCAGGGGCTCTGGGAGTGCCGAGCGAAAGAGCGAACGCGGAGGCCAGGAGAGGGGAGGAACGACCGACAGGAGTAGCGGTAGGAGGAGGTGGAGTAGCTGGAGAGGGAGAGGAATGGGGGGAGTATGAGGAGGCGACATTGTTAGGAGGACGACGAGGCAAAGCATGAATCAACTACATGTAAGGGTGAACTTTCGCCGGGTTTACCCCTGGTGCGGGCTCAATGGGTCCCCCGATCGCTGAACGCGAAGCGGTAGCAGCGTCTTGCGCGCTTGTGTTTGGCCCCCCGCGGCCCTCAAAAAGCAGCGCACCAAAGGTCACTCTTACCCAGGGCCCTTCTTGCGTGTAGTCGAACTAAGAGGATGATGGTGGAGGAGGAGGATAGTGGAGGAGGAGGAGGAAGAGGGATCCCGTCTCGAGTCCCCTCTTCACAAGGCCTTGCTGGCGTTTCTTTTTACTACAAGACGCGTCCCACCGAAGGAACAGCACCACACGAGCCTGCGATTCGGGCGACGGCCCCCTTTTGGAAGAGAGCTGCCCTGCGTCTCCCTGGCGACTTGCAGGCAACGCGCAAAAGGTACGATCGCACAGTTCAGCGCGGTGTCCAGCGAGATCCCCTTTTGAAAAGGACCTTCCCCCACCGATGCAAGTGCCGCACGAGTGTACAAGTCTGGTCATGCACTTCGAAGAAGTCTCAAGAGACAGCCCCATGTTGAAGGGGGCAACTGCATCTATCCGTCCAGCTGCTACGTGTGCTCAAGTTTCAGGCTTGTCGATTCGAAATCTCAAGCGAGAGCCCCACTGCGAAAGGGAATCGTCTTCCGTCCTTGTGGCTGTTTGAAACTGTTAGGAAGGACGGGCGCGGTGTTATGGCCAGAGCCCAGCTTTGAAAACGAACTGCCCTTCATCCATGTAACGGTTGTAAGCTCTTAACACGAATGTGCGTACACTACGGCGAGAGCCGTATATTAAAAACGCCCCACTTCCGTCCATGTAGCGGTTACGAAGGTGCAAGACGAATACCCGCGGCGCTAAGCGAGAGTTCCATTTTCAAAGCAATATCTCCTTCATTCTTTGTCAATGCCGGCATTCGTTCAACCAGATGCGCGCGGCGCCCAACCGAGAGCACCATCGTGACATGCTTCCCGTCAGTGTCATTGAACAGTTGCAAGCTTTTCAGACGAATGTGCGCGGCGCTTGGGCGAGATAATTATTTTGACATTGGATCCCTTCCATCTTGTAACTATTACAAGTTTTTCAGACGAGTGCGCGAAGGAGGACGAGGACGAGAAGCAGGAAGGAGGAGAAGGAGCAACGCAGGAGGAGGATGAGGAGGAGGAGGTGGAGTAGGACCAGAGTAAACCTAAGACGTATCAGCGATGTTCAACGTTGCATCAACGTTGTGGTTGCGTCCTGACGATCTTCAAACGTGCCAGAACGCCAATCTTGGGATTTCAACACCGCGAATAAAAGTGTTCGTTGCGCCCTGACAACCCAAACTTGTGCCAGGACGTCATTCCTGAGACGTCAACCGCGATACGATTCCAATGCGTTACAAAGTTTCAAGACAAATGCGCGCGCCCTCCATCAAGACGGATGTACGCGGCGATATGGTGAGAGCCACAAGCTACATATATATATATATATGTATATATATATATATACTCAACCAACAAAAAAGCATCATCCATCCGTGAAGCTCTTGCGAACTGTTGGGATGAATCTGCGCGGCTCTTGCAAAATTGAATGTGCGCGACGCTGAGGCGAGCGCCACATATTGAAATTTGCAAGCCTCTCATCCATGACAGTTTGCCATTGTTTAGAACGAGTGTGCGCGGTGCTTGGGCGAGAACCACATGTTGGAAAAGGAACCGCCTGCCATCCGTGAATCTCCTGCAAACGTTCCAGACGGATGTGCGCGGCGCTGTGGCGAGACCAGCCATTCGTGAACTTCTGAGCGGCGACATCTGCGCGGACTTTTACAGCGAATGTGCGCGGCTTCAGGGCGAAGACCCCATTTTGGAGATCACCCGCCCCACGTCCTTGCAATTACCCGTAGCGAATTCCGAGATCAAGGGTCTCAGGCGAAACGCCCGGCCCGTCCGGCCGACGCGTCTCGTTGTGAGACACGGAGGAATCCTTCTTAGATAAGGAGAAAAGGGGTGGAGGAGGAGGATGACAACGACGACGAGAAGGAGCAGAAGGAGGACAAGGGAAGAGGAGGAACGCAGCCGCGTGGCCCTCTGGCCTCGCCTCCCCGCCGCCCCTCCCCCCTCCCAGATTCCGCGCCCGTCCCAGGCCGCTGTTCGAGGGCGAGCTCTCGGGCATGGAGCTGCGCCAGGTGGCGCTTTCTGGGGGGGGGGGGAGGAAGGGTTCAGCATCGTCTAACCGATCCCCATCCCCAGTTGGCCATGGCACCTCAGCACCACCAGCCCCCCCCCCCGCTCCGGTGGGGATAGGTCCCGCGAAATCCGAAGGGAACAACACATATCTCGGGGGGCCTCAGACGGGGTGGTGACCACACCGTGTGGTGAGTCGGCGGGGATTCGGGTCACCGCACAGATCGGGGACTCGAGTCCTTCTCCGAGGACGTCTCGGGCGACAGGGGCCTCCAGGGTCCCCAGACCGTGCGGTGACGGACCGTGCGGTGAGGTCTCGTGGGGTTCCGAGGCCACCGCACGGTCTGTCACCACACGGTTTTGGGATCCCCTAATATCCCCCTTTTCTTATCCCTTTGTTGTTCGCCATATTGTCCTCCTTTCCTTGCCCCCATTTCCCCCTGTGCTCATCTCTCATCCACCTGCTCGTCCGCGTCTCCCTCGCGTCACTCCCTCCCTATACCTGGTGGCTACTGCCGCGTCTCGCCCTTCCCATACGCGTTCCTTGTGCAGCAGCTTCCCTCGGGCGCCGCCAGGTGGTCGCTCTGAGCGCCACCAGCGTCGTCATGTGCTTCTCGACCCCGGAGCACAGCGACTGCAGGCTGTCCCGCGACGCCTCCTTGCAGGCCGCGGCCCACAACCGCTCCCTGGCGGGCGCCCTGGCCGCCCCCGAGGGGGCCGGCCAGGGCGACCTGCCCTCGGCGGCCGACGCCGACCGAGGCGCCGCCGCCGCCCCCGAGGGGGCCGAGGCGGGCGGCCAGCCCCGCGGCGCCGCCCCGACGGAGGAGGCTGCCCAGGGCGGCCAGCCCGGCAGCGCCAGCGCAGGGGAGGCCCGAGGAGGAAAAGGTACCCCCGGGTTTCTCAGTAAGCGTGCGGGTGCACCCCCCGACGGGGGTCAACCTCGCCTCGTCGTCGGGCCGCGACGGGGGTCGGAGCGCCTTCGGCGCGCGGTGGCTGCCCGCGACGGGGGTGGATGTGGGGCTGTTGGCGGGAGTGACGCCCCCCCGACGCTTATGAAGGAACTCGGAGTGCCCATACCTCTGCCCTTCGCCCGTTTTCTCCTTTTTGGGCCTGCGGGAGAGGTCCGGGGAGTAGCAGCATCGGGTCCCTTTTGGTCTCCCCGGGAGGCGGGGTTTCTCCCGGCGCTCCAGTGGGAGCCCCCGCAGCAGTTCCACGGCTCGCGCGTCGGCCACCTGGAGGTCCACAGCGCTGAGCGTCTGCCGGGCACCCGATCGGCGACTGCAGGTCGCAGTGATCGGGGAATCGCTTGACCGCCGATCATGCGGTCGTCCGAGCTGGAGTGCGTGATCGGTCCGTGATCGGCACGGCTGCCATCGTGATCGGGGCTGAGGTGGTCTTTTGCCCCCTGTTGCTGGCTCGTGTGCTTTTGAGCGGAAGCCCCGCTGGCTTTGGGGTTGTTCTCGGTCCGACTTGGCCTTCCCCCGCTCTGCTCCTACCCTCCCTCCTCCCGAGGATCGAGGAAGGGTTGGAGTCGCCGCCGAAGCACTGCTGGCTTCGAGTGGCGCAGGGAAAAAGGGTTCGCGCGCGGCCGCCCCGCGTCCTCCTTGTCGTCTCGTCGCCCACAGCGCACGCATGCCATATCCCTTTGACCAGCTTGAGTTCGGCCGCTTTCCTCGGCGAGCCGAGGCCATGAGCATAAGAGCTCATAGTACTCACTGGGGTGAGGTTGGCCCGAAGGTTTTCGTTACACGAGACGCCGCGATGAGCTGACGCGATCGGGTGGTGCGAGCGGCCGAGCGAGCAGCCAGAAGCTGAGGTCCAGCGGCTGTCCGCGGGCGCCTTCGTCGTGTGCTTCGACCACCCCGCGGGCCCGGCGGCGGAGGCCGCCGAGGACGGCGCCAGCCCCGAGCAGCACGCCGTCGTTTGCAGCCTCGGCGCCGTGGCCCCCGCGGGCGGCCTGCAGCCCTTCGGCCCGCAGCTGCGCCTCGGCGCGGGGCGGCTCGTCGCGGTGGTGGCCCGCGGCAACGGCCGGAGCTCGGTGCGATCGAAGCCCAGAGTCGGGTGTTGCTTGAAGTGCCCCTGGCCCAAGGTGCCCCCCAGGATGTCCAAGGGGGCCTCCACGGCCTCCAACGCACCCCTCACGAGGCCCAGGGGGTCCCAGGGGCTCCACAACGGGGCGAAAAGCTGGGGACACCTTGGGCCAGGGGTACCTTTGGCAACCCCCGACAGAACTCGGGGCTCAATACAAACGGGCGTCGGCCAGAGCGCTGGGTCTTGCAGGATCCTGCAGGGCCAGGGTCGCATTGGCCGGGGCTTGGGCGCAGGATCCTGCAGGATCCTGCAAAGCCTGACTGGCCCGGGTTTGGATTGACCCGGGTCAGAAGATCCCCGAAACCCAGATATGCTAGCAGCGTGAAAAACACACGGATCGTTTTCGCTATTTTCGGCTTCTGGGTGCCTTTTATATGGCCTCAGGACCGCCAGAAAAGCGATTCAGGATGAAAAGTTGGTCCCGGGAAGTGGGTCGAGACCTTTGGTGTCGACCTTCCCCAAAAATCATGACGTCGAGGGTACGGGATGGGTGCGGAAAGGATGGGCTCGAATACCAACAACGGTCTTGTCCATCTTGAGCTTGGTTTTTTTCGTTGGCGTCGCGGGTTTTGCCCATTTGAGACGAAAGGTCGCTTGTCCAACAGCCGCCGCTGTCGGCTTCGGACAACACCCCTTGTTGGGCATCGTCAGTTTTTCCCGCACGCATCCCGAAACCCGACATCGTGATCCGATCAAAACGTCAACCTCAGCGGTCTCGACCGACTCCCCAGGACCAGCTCTTCGTCCTGAGTCGTTTCTTGACGGCTTCGAGGCCCAGTAAGGCCCCCGAAAAAGCAGAAAATATAGAACAACCGTCCGTCATGACTATTTCTTCGTTTGATTTCGCCTATAGGAATGCTAATGGCTTGCACGCACTGTTCTTACAGCATTGCTGGCTGAGACCGTCTTGGTGTACCACGTCGGCTCTGTGTTCTAGGAAGCTCTTTCCGGCTCTAGGAGCGCTACCTGGTTCCAGGAACTCGTCGCGGTCGGCCTCCTGGGGCCTGCCAGGCCGGTCGGCCCCTGCTCACGCAGGAGCTTCTCCGTCTGCGCGCGCGGGGCGGCCGCGGAGGCCAACGCGTCGGAGGCGCACTGTGCCGCCTCGCCGCAGGCGCCCGAGGCCGCCACGGCGGAGGGAGTCGGCGGCGCCTGCGCCGCTGGCGCGGGCGAGGCCGAGGAGGCGAGGCCGTCGAGAAAGGGCCTCGTCGTCGAGGGCGGAAGAAGCTGTCGCTCAGCTCCTCCTCGGCGGGAGCCGGCGGAAGCAGAGATCGGCCACCCAGGTTTCAAGCAGTGGCGGAGCGTCCTGGCTCGCCCATAGGCCCACCAAGGAGTGATCTGAGAACCTTCTGCGGTCTGCACGAAGTGTCCTTAGAGCAATTCTTGCCCAAATTGTTCTTTTGTGACACATTGGGTTTTTTTTTCTACGAGCATCGTTATGGTTCTTGGAACACTTCTGGGTTCTAGGAACATTTTGTGTGCCTACAGGAATACTGGCCATGTGTCTCTAGGCTTCTTAGATGGGGTCGTTGTAAGTGGGGTCGGAGGATCGCACTGCATCGCCGATGCATTGGGGATGCGGATCTATGTGTAGCACGATTTTCTCCACCCCAGCGTCTCCGATGCACCGGCGACCTCGCCGATGCATCGCACAACATCGCCGATGTATCGGCGATGCGACGCGATCCTCTGGCCCCATCCACTCGCACCCCATCCTCTGACCCCATCTATTCGGCCACGCTTCGGACCTAGACATTTGAAATTTCGGAAAATATCAGGACGGGGAGTGGTGGTGGATCAGTTTTTTGAAAGGACAACATATGTCGTGGTGCGCTCAACAAACCTGTCGGAACGGCTCGCGAGCTTGTCATACGTTTCTCGTAAACATATCAGTCACCTGTCGGGCCCCCAAGAAATCCGAAGGATTCCAACATATTCCTGGACATCCCTAAGGATTCTTAGGTCTGCATTCCCAAGGTTTGCTGACGATTTTTAGGGAATGCGAAGGATTCGTAAAGGCTTCCCAGGGTTCCCAAGGATTCCCAAGGATCCTTCAGGCCTCTCAAGTATTCCTTGGGATTCCAATGGATCCCTAAGGATTCCTACGGGTTCCGCAGGATTCCAAGTGATTCCAAACGATTCCGAAGGTTTACTGAGGCCCCAGTCTGGGTGCTGGTCCGTGAGCCATGCGAAGGATTCCCGAGGGTTCGCAAAGATTCTTCAGGATTCCCCAATTCCGATGGATGTTTGAGGATTCCAATGGATTCCTAAGGATTGCTGACGCCTCGGTGTGGGTGCTAGTTCGTGAGCCCTCCGAAATATTCCCAAATACTCGTAAGAGGGTTTCTGAGAAACCCTCCGGATTCCTGGCGATTCAAAAGAGTTGCCAGGATTTCTCCGGATTCCTGAGGACTGCTACCCGTTCCACGGACAGGATCCCGAAGGGTTCCTGGGGATTTCTCAGGCCCTGGGTCTGCGTGTTGGTCCTTGAGCCCTCCGAAGGATTCCGACGGATTCCTAAGTATCCTTCCGTTCGGATTCCGAAGGATTCTTCAGGATTCGCTAGGATTCTTTTTCGATTCGTAAGGAGCCCCGAATTTCTCAAGATTCCTTAAGATTCCCAAGAGTTCTTCTAAGGATCCCCCAGGATTCCGAAGGATGCCTGTCGATTGTTGGTGTCCCGGTTTTATTGGATTCTGGTTCGTCAGCCTTCCAAAGGATTCCGTAGGACTCGTAAGGATCCTGAAGGATCTTGAGCATCTGAGGATTTCTCCGGATTCGTAAGGACTCCGAAATAGTCTTGAGGATTCGTGAGGATTCCCAAGGAATGTTGGGGCCCCAGTCTGGGTGCCAGTCAGATTCCAACTGATTGTTTACGGGTCCTGAGGATTCCCAAAGATTCCTCACGATTCCGAAGGATCCCCGCGGATTCCGATCTAGATTCTCCAGGATCCCTCACGGTTTCTCATCCGAATTTTCAATGACGCGTGGCCGTTCCTAACTATCCTCAAGGATCCCTAAGGATTCTTAACGCCCTGGTCTGGATGGTGGTCCGCGAGCACTCATAGAGATTCCCAAGGATTCCGAGGGATTCCAATAATCCTTCTGGTTTCCGAAGGACCCCTGGAGAACTCTGAGGATTCGCAGCGATTCCTTCGGATTCCCCCGGATTCGACCGGATTACGAAATATTCATGAGGTTTCCTAGGGGTTCCTGAGGATTCGCAGAGATTCCTGAGGATTGTTGAGGCCCTGGTACGCACGCTGGTCCGTGAGCCCTCCTAGGGATTCGGGCCAAGGATTCCTAAGGATCAGTCCGTATTCCGAAGGGTAAGGGCTCTTAAGGTTTTGTAAAGGCAGGTTTCCTCAGGATTGCTGCGGCCCCAGTCTGGGCGCTAGTCCGTGAGCCCTATAGATGAAGGAGTTCTGAGGATTCTCAGGCATTCCCGCGGATACCGATGGATTCTCCTGGATTCCAAAGATTTTCTAATATTCCGAATGATTGCTGAGACCCCAGTCTGGGTGTTGGTCCGTGAGCCTTCCTGAGCATTTTTCGGGATTCCGCAGGATTCCTGGGGATTCCTAAGGTCCCGGTCTGGGTGCTGGTCCGTAAGTCCCCGGTTTGCGAGCCAGTCCGTTGCCTACCTAGTTTTGCTACCTAGTGCTACTGGCGTTATTACGAGTGCTACTGTGCCCGCGTCGGCCTCGTTATTGTTACCCCCCAGCGGAGGCCAGACACTCGCCCGTCACGGACGTGTTACGGGGGAAGAATTGAGAAACAGCCTCCACTCCCTCCGCCGCCACCTTTTCGGTGTCTCCGCCGTAGTGATCGTGGCCTCGTCGCGGGTGGCCCTTCTCTCCTGGCCCGTGTGCTTTTGCTCCTTCTTTCCCTCCTCATCTCACATCCCTCATCCTCTCATTCGCCTTCTCCTCCCTTGCTCCCTGCTTGCCCTCTCCCCTCCGGCCTTTCCCGCCAGCCTTCCCGCTTGCTTTGTCCCGGGCGCCCTGGCCCCCCGCCTGCGCGTTCGCTGTCGTCAGCTTGCTTCTCGTTCTCGTTGTCCCTTTCCGTCGCCGCGCAGCAGAGACTGCCAGTAGTCGGCGGCGGAACGCAACGCGGGTCTTGGTTGTACCGATCTGGGCTACGGTTACTAATCTCCTTGGTGTTGTGTCTGGGGCTCCTGGAGCCCATCGGACTCGTTTCGAGGCTTCAGGAAGCCCTGGCGGATTCCAAAGGCCCCCCCTCCGGGGGGTAACGACAATTGGGAGACTGGACTCGAGGGGGGGGGCCGGGGGGGACATCGACCCTCAATCGCCCGCTCGTTGCCAAGCGGGGCCTGGGTCTCCCAGCACGCCCAGAAGCGCGTGGGTTCGCCATCGGGGGTTTGTCATCAATCTATCGGCGATGAGTCGTCGATTCCAAGTAATGTCGGCCACACGCAGAGGAAGGTCCGTAGGGGCAGGAGGGAGGGCTTTTTAGAAGTAGCCCTAGTCCTTGGAAGGCGGGGGCCGTGTCTACAGATGTAGGGCCAGCACCCTCTTAGAAACAACCTCCTAAGAAGCCTTCCCCCTTGTGCGCGCCGCCAGTCATTAATTGCCCCCCCCTGGATATGTCCTTCTCGCCACAGCACTGGCTTCCGCGCGCGGATCCGAACTCCCCCCGTGGCCGCCGAAAGCCGCGCCCCAAAGGTCACCCTTGCGCAGGGTATTCCTGCGCTCAAAGGAAGAAAGGCGGTATCGGATGAACTGTTTCGCCGTCGGGAGCGTATTGCCCAGGGCGGTTGAGAAGTTGGTGCGCCCCTACAGCGGCAGGTGTGGGCATCACCTTCCCAGCCGCCCTGGAAGAGGCGCCCCGATGCCGGAAAGATGTGCGTTTCATTTCGCGCGTTCTTTTGGCTTCTCTACCCGATTTCCTTCCTGCATCCCCCCACCGCTCGCTGACTGGCGCCTGACCGTCCTTGAACACTTGCCACCCGCGGACTTTAAAGTGTATCATTATGCGCACAGCCTGCTAATTTCGGACGGGGCCAGGACGAGGATACATCCGTTCCAGGGCGTTCCATCACACTTCCAGAGCGTTCTGGGACGCTCTGAGAAGGCCGCGGCTCCCGATAAAGTCTCCAGAGCCGCGGGATCTCAGGGATTCTCGATTTGATCCTCACCCGATGGTATCCTCGTCCTGGCTTCGTCTTGTAATGATCTGGTGAAGGCCAGCTGAGACAGCGGCGGCCCTCCCGCCTGGGCCCAGGTCCCCTTGAAAGATCGGCCCCCTCGAGGTGGAAATTCAGTCGTGGCGATGAGCGGCTGCTTCCGGGAGGTCCGAAACAGGATGGAGAACGCGCCAGGGAGGGCCGCGGCTGTCTCGACTGGCCCTCCTCCGCCAATCCGCGGCCTCAGCCGAGGCCTGACGACTCCAGGCCTCCCAAATGGGGTCCGAGTGGACGGGGTCGGAGGATCGTGGCGCATCGCCGACGTCGCTGACGCATCGCTAGTGCATCGCCGTCGCCGATGTATCGCCGATGCGACGCGATCCTCCGACCCCTTTTACTCTGATCCCATTTGGGAGGCCTCTATGACAGCGGGCCCAGAGGCCGAAGTCGAGTAGAAACGCCAGGATTGAACAACTGAAAAACACGTATCCTCGAGGACATGGGAATCAGGCATCTGATGTCTGGAGTTTTTTTCAATACAGGGCCCTGGTAAGTCCCGACCCGAGGGTAGGTTTTTCGTCCCAGGTTGTTGTTTGCCGGTCCTGGGGCCTGGCGAGGGCCCTCAGAGGCAGAACATGTTCGAAGGATGTTGGGTTGTGCGTTTTCCAATGCGCTGAAATCTGAATAGATACACGCCGGATGTTGTGCTCAGCGTGTCGCGCCGTTTGCTCTTGCCCACCGCCCTCCGGCGCGACGCGGCAACCACCTCCCCTGCTCCCGAGCGGCAACGCCCCGAGCCCTTCCCCGCCTCCCGCCCCGCGGAGCGGAGCGGCACGCTGGCCGCAGGCAGGGCTCAGGCTGTCGGCATGGCCGCCGCCGCGACACGCGAAGGCAAAGCTCCCACCCGCAGCCGTCGTGGCGTCTCGGAGGTCCCCTCGGGCGATCCCGGGGAGCAGCGGAGGCTGCGGGAGGCGCTCCCGGGGGGGGGGGCACCCGGTGGCTGGCCCGTCGCCGTCTCTGCCGCCGTCGCGGGCCGCCGGGCAGCTCCCTGCTGGTGGCGCTGTGTTTCCCGATTCTCCAGATCAGCCAATCAGTACCGTTTGACCGATCCCCATCCCCATCCCCATCCCCTTCGAGACCCCCCCCAAATTACCACCCCCGTTGGGGATACACCCCTCGAAACCCGAAGAGAGCGAGCACTATCCCCATCTAGGGGGGTAAATCGGCCAGAGGGGCCCAGGCCACGCCGCTGGGGATAGGGATCGGTTAAACGATACTCAGCCAATGGAGCCATCGGCAGCTTCCTCTTTCCTCCTCGTGTTTGCTCGGAGGGAAGCCGCTTCACCTCTCAATGGTGTGCTGTGTGCGAAACCTTGCAGTTTTGGCCTTTTCCCAACTGCGCGCTTCGGTGCGAATCGTTCGCGCATCTCGTCTCCGTCGTCGTCGGCGTCGCCGCCGGTGTCGTGGTGCGTGCTGCTCCGCTCTGGACGTGTTCCCCATATTATGCAGTGACCACCGCCATCCCCTCCCTCCCCGTCTTCCCCTCCCTCCCCGTCTTCCCCTCGCTCACCTCGTTCTGAGGACCGCCGATGTGTCAACTGGCCCTCCTCCGATCCAGATTACTCGCAGGGGCGGACAGGTGGTCACGCTCCGCGCATCGCCGCCTGGGGCAGGAGAGTCGGCCGTGTCCATGGCGGCGGTATGAGGTCGCCAAGATAGCTGCGCATTGCGTATCGCGCGCAGAATTGTGCGACAATGGGTGGCCTAGGCTCTTCATGGCAGCCAGGGCACGAGGAAGCACCGGCAGCTCAGGGTGGATCTCGAGTTCTGAGTCTTGGGGGATCGTACTGTCCGCAACGATTCCATCTTTTACCCCCCCAGAAGACTATTCCTTGTTCCTTTTTTGAACGCGTGCGTCAGAGGCCCACTGACGAGCGCTTGCCCATAGTTTCGGGCCGGACGAAAGGGTAGGATAGGGACAGAGGGTGTTGCGAAACTTGCTGCATGCAGCTGGTGTCGGCCCAGTCGCTGGGCCCATTCCTCGATACATGGGCGCCTCCCAGCACCAGGAGGCGCCATTCTCTACCCTTTCGTCCCCCTTTGCCATCCTACCCTTTCGTCCCCCCCGGCAGCGGCTGCCTGTCCGGGTGCTGGTCCTCGGAGTGCCCCCTCGGCCTGCGGCCACGCGCGCTTAGCGGGTGGTTCCCCGGGGGGGGACGCGGTGCGCCCACGTGCAGGGCTCGTTTGGATTCCTCCGGTTCGATTCGATCCGATTTCGATGCCCTCGATCATCGATTGTCAGACGGTGTAGGTCGTCGAAGATGCGAGCGTTTTTGTTCCTCCTACCAAGGGGTACCGCTCGTCACCCTGGCCAAGCCCTCCCTTCCCCCCCCCGGGTAACGCTGACGATCGGATTTGGGGGGGTGGCCTGGACCCCCCCCCTTACATGCTGTGGTGCACACAGGCGATTGATGCGCTGGTGGCGCGGACGCGCCCTGGCGGGTGCACGCCGCGGCCGTCGGTACCTTTACCCTCCCGCCCGAACCCTCCCCCCCCCCCTGGGGAGACGACCGTTACCCGGGAAAGAAAAAAAGTGGTCGCGGCCTGGGGTCTGCGCGCGGCCGGAGGACGCCGCCGCGGCGGCGGCCTCGGGCGGCGTGACCTGCCGCTGGGCCGAGGTGCAAGGCGCCGCCGGGGGCGGCTCGCCACTGCTGCGATGGGCAGGCGAGGAGGTCAAGGCCCCCGCGTCGGGGGAGGGGGTGGTGGAGGTCCTCCCTCCTCCTTCTCCTCCTCCACCTCCACCCGATGCCTGACTCCTGATTCCTGATGGCTGAGAGGAACGTCGTTCGTAGCTTCCCCCCCCAGGGGCGCCGGTCGGCCCTGGGTGAGGGAGAACAAACTAAGGCCAGGTGGCCCTTGGAGCACCGCTCCAGGGGTCACCGGTGGCGCACGTATTTTTCACGTGTAGGTAGTTGGAAAAAGTAAAGGCAGACAGATCGATGACACCTCCACCTCCTCCTCATCCGTTCCCCGCGGGGGGGGGAGGGGGCGGCGTAGGTAATTGTTCCCTTCTTCTCCTGAACCTCCACCTCCTCCTCCTCCTCGGCCGTTCTGGCTCGGGCGTTCCCTGAGCTTGTCGAGGCGAGCTTCAGAGCGGTGGCCTCAGTCGTTGTCAGTGTCAGTACCTCGTTGCCCGAACCTGTCTTTGTGCAGCCGTGGTGGGCGGCAGGACTGCCACGCTCTCTTTTTCTGTGCTCATGGCAAGGCATATGTCTCGCCGCTGATTTGTACGCTTTCTAAAGGCTGACGATGAGCCTTTTCATCCAGATCCAGATCCAGATCTCCTCCTCCACCTCAACCTTCTCCTCAGTCGTTCTGGTTCGGGCGGTTCCTGAGCTTTTCGAGGCGGGCTTCGGAGCGGCCTGCCTCGCTGCTCTGCTTTCGGGTCGGATGCTTTTTGCATCTTCTTCCAGCCAGTTCAGCTGTGTCTGGATAGAGCTCCGTACTCAGAGGCTCGCGTCTGCCTCTTCGGATTTGTTTTTCTGCCGCACTGCAAATTGCCAGTCGTATCCTGGGCGTGTGGTGCAGACTGCGTGGAAGAATGAGGGCGAGTGGAGCCAGCGGCCAGTTCCATGTGCACCTCGAGCGTCGAAGGGGTCGCTGGGCCAATGTCGGCCCGTCGCAGCCAGACCTGGCGGCCTCCATCGCGGCAGCGTTGGAGAAGAAATTCAACCAGAAGTACAAGATTATCAGAGGACCCGAAGGTTGGGGCGACGGGGAGTTTCCGGGCGGCAGCGCCGCCTGGTGATGCTGGTCTTGTTGCTGATCCTGATGGGCAGCGTGTTGCACGCATTGATTTCCTGGAAAAGGCCCTCAAGACGTCGGAAGAGGCCGGCGCCAGTGACCCTACCAAGTTGTGCTTGGAGAAGCGGTTGCGCAGAGCAAGCCCCAGCGCGACGCAAACCTTGTTCAGCAGCAGCACAACAATGTTACCTTTTCGGTTTCAGGCGGCACAGCGCATGCATGACACAGCTGCTGAGGCAGTTGCCATCCAACGCAAAGTCCACGAAACTGCTTAGACGTGTCGTTCGTTGAACTGCGGGAGAAGGAGGCAGCCTCGTGCGTGAGGCTGCTGCCCTGAATGGGGGGCTGCGGCGCACTATGCCGCAGTCTGCTGCATCGGATCCGCCGACAGTTACGGAGATCAAGTTTGGGTTGCCAACTGAGGTCCTGAAGCCCCGCGCTGGCGTCACATGGCCAATCCCGCATTGGCAAAGTTCTACGAGCTACTCATGCAAATGAAGCCGACGGCTTCCACGGCAACGGCTTCCGATATTTTTGCGGCTTTAGGTGTCGCGGGCGAGGCGGCAACATGCATTTTGTTTATGATGGACTGCCCCCTTGGCGGTGCGGAGAAGCTGTAGCGTTTTGCAAAAGACAAGTGGACGTTCAAAGAGCAGTTGGAGGCTATGGGCGCCAAGCGAGCACGTGTTGCCGCTGGCGCAGGACAGCCGCAGCAGCCGCCAGTTTAGCAGCCTTCCGCTGCTACGCGGTATCCCAATCGCGTCGACTGAGCGTGACGCGCAACAGCACAAGGGATCAAAGCTCACCAGGCGCGCCCTCGGCAGGCTCACAGCTATCCTGTGGCGGCTGCGGGTCTGCGCTGCTCGATCATTGGAGAGACTTTGATTATCGGGTTGTGCGTGCACAGGAGATCGATACGGACCAAGCAGTTGGTCCTGAGCTTCAGCGTGCTATTCGTGGCGATCGCTGTTTGCGAAGTGCGTCTACGGAGTGGGCGCATGGATCTCATTCGACTGGTGATGCAGTCTTTGTTCGCCAGCAGCCCGCTCTACGTTGGGATCCTACCTGCGGAGGGCTGGTCAAGGGACGTCTTGTTCCCGCGGTTGTTGATTCCCTGGTTGGCCTCGCTTGGTTGTTTACGCGGCGTGATTCCACGATTGTTTTGGATTTGATCAGGCCGACTTGGGCATCCCAACGACACTTGGGTGTTCTGTGCCCCGATCATGGCTCGCGTCTTGCCGGGGCGGACTGGAACGCGGAGCCAAGCGCCATCGAACATATAGGTCTCGCGCGAAAGGCTGGGCTGATCGCTGCCGCTCCTGTTCGACGCGCGTGCGCGATGGCGGCGACATGTTCACGCTCGCATAGGTCTTAGCATCGCATGGTAGCGCGTTCGAGCGGTTGAGCTGTTAGTGCTCTCAGTCGCGCGGTGGGCCCCGCCGTATTTTGGGCGCAACTTCGACTTGATGTTGCTGGCGCCCAGCAGTTGGTGTTCCATGTTCATGTTTGACTTCCTGCCATGCCTCTGGTGGGTCCTCGGCCTGAGCCTCGCAGGTGCTCTGCGGCGCGGCAGTGGGCAGATGTGAAGCACCGCCTTCGGCTGCGCGTCGCTGAGTTGTGGAGGCGCGGGGGAATCTCAACCACGCGTGGGCGGCACTCCTTGACGACTTTGAAGTTGAAAGGCGGCTTGAGTTCCAGATTTTTCTGGGAAAAGCTCATTCGCAATCGCCATCTCACTCGGCGATGGGCGCCGGCGCTTTCTCGGAAAGACCGCGGGGCGGGTGCGGGTTTGATGCGTCGGGGGTGGCAGCGGCTCCGCGGGGTCTGGCATGGGCCTTTCGATCGTGGCTGCGCGGGAATTGATGCATCGTGATGCCCCCGCAGGTTTGTTGCCTCTCATGCGGGCCTGCGTGGTAGGGAATTATTCGGATGGAGGTTTGGATGTCCGGTTGAACTCGCAGGTTGCGGCGTCGGGAGAACGGCCGCGCGCGCGCCCCGGGTAGCGCGGGCACCCATCGGCGGCAGAGAGCGACTCGGCGCGGCGAGCAGATGGCCGCCGAGCCCGAAGCAGCAACCAAGTAGGCCTCGATCTTACAGCAGCGGTCTTGGAATGATCGGCGTGACAACGATGGATCAGGCTTTGCCGATGGGCGAGACTACCCGCTCGCAGTCGTCGCGGTGTCCATGCGTTGCGAAGGAATGCCCCAGCGATTTGCCCAGCCGCCCAGAAGGCGCGCTGCGCGCGGGCGTGGAATCGCCGAAGCACGAGCGGAGGGCATCTTGCGCTTCCTGAAGCTAGGGCCCCTGACCGAGAATGCCCCCATCGCGGGCCGCGATCGAGGAGATGTGCGGGGTCCCCGTGAAGTTGCGCCAGTCGCTCCACGCCCTCCACCGCCGACGGCTTCCACCCGAAACGCGATCGCAATCTCTTCCGAGGCCCGAAAACCATCACTTCATCAATTTTGGGCCCCAGGGCCCACTGAGGCCCCAGGGGCCCCAGATTAGTGAAGTGATGTTTTTTTCCCACGTAAGGACCCCGAATGTCATCGCTTCACTAAACCAAGCCCAGGACGAAAGTCAGGGGCCGAATTGCTGCTGTGAAGCAACATAGGTCTCGTATCTCTGGCGCCCTCCGGCAATGGCGAGATTGGGCCATTCTTTCCACCGCGTGGCGCCCATTGTTGATGGCGGCCGCCGTGCCGGCGCGCATTTTCGGCGACGCACTTGCCCGGGCCTGCGCCACCGGTGCAGATGATGATCCCATTGCTCGCCCTCCTCTTCCGACGCGTCTGGCTTCGCGCGTGGGCGACGATGCGGCGTCGGCCGCGGGGGATAAGGCCGCGCCCCCGCGGCTTGTTCTCGACGCCCCTCGAGATTTCCACCGCCCGCCCACTGGCCGAGTCAGAGCGAACATGTCGGAGACCAAGGCCGTCGCGATTGCGCCCCCCGTCGCTAGCGGCGGCTCTGACTCGCCGCCGACAGCTCCGCGGGCGCCGGCCGGGGTCGACGACGCACTCGTCGTCTTTGAACCTTTGGGCTTTTTTGCGCCGGCGCAGGCTTGGTCTGCGAAGGGAACCTTTTGGGAACGACGTGAACGATTTCGTCTGTGTAAATTGCGACACGGTCGAGTGCTTCGATTCCGCGCGTGGCTCTCACATGGCAAGCGCCGCGCGGCAGATATCCGCGCGGCGGGCCAAGGCCTGCTCTGGCGCATTGCAGCGCAGTTCTGGGCATGGGCGATGATGTCTTGCGGCCAGCTGGAGTTGCGCTGCTCAGTTGTCGCCCCCCATCGATCCGCGGCGACTCTGTCGGCCGAGATCGCGCCCCATGGCGAGTCGGTGGCAGATGTCAGCGTCGCCACTGCGATCTCTTGAGCCAGCGCAGTCTGGCGCGCGGCGGTTGCCCCTGGGCGATTTCTTTTCCGCGTCCGCGATTGGGCTGACATGTCTCCGGCAGTGCATGACATCGCGCAACCCCGTCCTCGTTGTGGGAATATGAAGAGCCGAATCTCGCGCGCGTCCCCCCACCTCCAGCGCGCCGAGTGGCGGGCGAGAGTTTTCGGCATTCGGGTCGACGCCGCGGCGCGGTGGCGTCGCTCTTGCGCGCGCCCCCCGGATGCTGAAAGCCGTGGCGACGGATGCGGCGCGGCGCCAGCGTGAGCGCGACAGGGCAGCATTGGCAATCTTGAGCACTCGCGCGACATCGCGCGCAACGTCGCGGGGGAGTTGCGAGAAGCGCGCGCCGCGGCAGAAGCGCGCCGTGGCTCGTTGTTTGCGGCGGGGAAGCCTTTGCGAATTATTGGCTGCAGATCGATGAAGGAGCGTGCCCTCAGCGCGGAGGCCTCGATGGCGGACCCCGCAGGTTTACGTTCGCGCTGGCCCGGGGGTCGAATCTACTCGGGCGGACGCAGCGGATCTCGATGTAATTCGTGCGGCGGTGGAGGTTGGACCCGCTGCTCCCTTCTGTACCCGCCTGTTCTCCCTTCGCCCTGTCGTTGCGTTCCAGTGCCCCGCTGACCTGATAGCCAGGAGAAGGAAAGGGAAGAGGCAGCGGAAGAGGAGGCTGCGTGATGAGGGCCATCGCGCGGCTCGGGAATGACGCGACTTCGCCAGGGCGACTCGAGCATTTGAGCGGCAGCATCTGAGCCCTTGGGGCGTCGCGCGTTGGAAATGATATCCCATGGACATCGGCTGAAAGTAAAATAAAGGACTGGAGGCGCCGCTGATGGAGGCCTCTGGGAGTACATTCGCTATACCTCCCATTAGACTTGCTCGCCATGCCAGCGATTCATCGCGATTTGCATGAAGAGCGAAAAGATTGTGTCCAATCGGCTGGGTGACGTGTTTGCCCAGCCCCAGCACGCTGCCAGGGCAATATTCCTTCTCTCTCGCAGCCTTGCTTTCGTCAGAGAGGCATCTCGAGCGGCAGAGGAGGCAGAGCCACCGTTTGCTCGGGTTGCTCCAGACTGGCGCAGCACGCGGGCTTCTGGAGGCCCGAAGGGGGGGTGGGGGGCACTCGACAAACCAGTCGTCGTGGCCCTATGGCATGGGGCACCCCCATCCACATTTCTGCCTTACCACGATTTCGAGACGGACGCCGCTCCTGTTGCAGGACGGCTGTGGGAGGGGAGCGGCAGGGGTGGAGGGCAGGATGCCCGTGCCGCCATCATGGCCGACTGGGTCTCGGTGGCGTATGTTCGTGTTGTGTCCACGCGACGGCAAACCCAGCAATCTTGTTCAAGGTTGAACGCTGCCAGTTGCTTTGAACTGGCCGACGTCAAACGATTTGCGTTATTGGCAAGCCGCGATCGTTGAGGGTTGTGCCATCCACGCGGTGCCATTCACCAGCGCTTGGGCCCTCACGACTTGAGTTTGACGTACGCATGCACATGTTTGTCAGCGTGAGCCCTAACAGATGAGTTCTTGCGTTGTGTATGTGCGTAATATGCGATGCACGCTGTGTGGTGCACGGTATGTGATGCAACGTATGTGGCGAAACCTCGGCGGACCTCCCAAGGGAACGGCAACGTAGCGGCCACCTGGCGGCCACGGGCGGCCGAACGGCGAAACTTCGGCGGTTTTTTTTCTTTCCAGTTCCTTGGTGGCACCAGCAAAAACCCCTACGAGCACAAGTTTGGGGAACTAATGTACCCAGGTGAACCAGCGAAGCGCGCCCGCTCAGCCTCTCCAGCCCCCCCCCCCTCCGGAGTCGGGGGGGGTCGGGCGCACGAGGGCGCAATCGTTGTTGAGGTGTCTTCACCCTCCTGATCGCCAGGTTCGTGCTGGGACAGGGGACGGGTGGGGCGGGAGGTGTCGGACGACACCCCGACCCAATCCCTGCATGGTCGCCCCCCCCCCCCGCATGCCGAAGTGGGGCGAACCTCTGTCGGTCGTCGGCGTCCTCCTCCATCTCCCCCTTTTCCTCCTCCTCCTCCTCCTTGTCCTCCTCCTCCTCCTCCTCCTCCTCGCCTAGGGCTGGTGGGGTGGGGGGTGGGGTCGGGGGGTGGGGCGTGCGTACTGCCTCGAGGAGGGTTCACGCCCAGCCTAACTCTTGTGCCCGCATGCGCACCGCGCGGCGGCCGCCACCAGTGTCGTCGCCTCTCGCCTCGGGCGCCTCCTCCTCCTCCTCCTCCTCCTCCTCCTCCTCCTCCTCCTTATCCTCCTCCCTATCCTCCTACTCCCCCTCCTCTTCCTCCTCCCCTCCTCCTCCTTCTCCTC
>CAUYUJ010014576.1:217500-255000 GCA_963575745.1 Prorocentrum cordatum | reverse complement strand
GGGCTGTCAGAAGCGACTCGGGACGAACTGCCGGTCTCGAGGAAGAGGTCGAGAGGTCCAGGGCCCCGAGTCTCAGAAGTATCGAGTCGTCGGATCGGAGGGGATGACGGGGACGGGAGCTGCTCGAGTCACTGCCACCCTCTCGCCACTGGCGCGGCGCCGCAGCCCGGCAGGGTCCTTCGCGGATATCTTTGGCCGCGAGCGCCTCTTGGAGGCCTTTTGGGGCTATCTTTAAGTCGGGCTTGTCCCTCTACAGGAGGAATGTTCAAACATAGTCAAACAATCGTCAGGGGACGGTTTTCCTGGTATGTGTTTGACAATGTTTGAAGATCGTTCGAGTATATTTTATTTTTCGCCCAAAATCCCTCTGTAGGGGAACATGCCCGACCTAACACTGGCGCGGCGCTGCGGCTCCGCAGGGACTTCGCGGATCTTTGGCCGTGAGCGCATCTTGGATGCCTTTTGGGGCTCTCTTGGGGTCTTCTTGGGGCCCTGTTGGGGCCCTCTTGGGGTCCTCTTTGTGACCAGCTCGGGGCCGCTCGAGGATCTTTTGGGAGACGTCTTTGGACCCTCTCGAGGGGCTTCTTGCTGCAGCCCGAAGGCCCGAAGGCCCACCTGGCAGGCTCTCTCGCGGCCTGCTCCTCCCGAGGACGAGACGGAGGAGCAGGAAGTGGAGGTGGATGAGGAATTGCAGAGTCACGAGTATAGCGACTGTGTCGGTTAAAATGGGGAAGCATATCAAACTTGTTGTGTCAAGGCTCTTCTGGCCTGCTCTCGCTTGCTGTAGACCTTCGGCCACAGCCCTAGGAGAATACGCTTGCGATAATCGATTCGATGGCCGTCGAGGCGTGGATGAGGAGGAGGAGGGAGCAGGAGGGGGAGCAGGAGGAGACAGAGAACGAGGAAGAGGAGAGGAGTGGGAGGAGGAGGGAGCAGGAGAGGGAGCAGGAGAGGCAGCAGGAGAGGCAGCAGGAGGAGGCAGAGAAAGAAGAAGAGGAGAGGGAGGAGGAGACGGAGGATCTTGCGGCCAGCCCGGCCCGAGGATAGAGACGTGGTGACGAGGAGGCTCCGAGGAGGAGAAGGAGGACCAGGTGGAAGAAGAGAGTTACGGCCATGAATTGTGGCTCAGCGTGTCGCGCCGCCAGTTCCGGCCCACCGCGCTTCGGCGCGACACGCTATCCACGCTCCGGTCTCCGAACGTCAACGTCCCGAGCTTCTCCCAGGGCGGAGCGACACGCTATCCCGACCGTGTGAGGCCACGCCGCACGCGTCCGGTGCCCCTCGCCCGGAGGGCTCTTCTTGAACCGGGCGAGGTGGGCACCCGAGCGAGACGCCACGAACGTTTGCGAGGAAGGGGAGGCGGAGGCGGCCGAGGCGGCGGGGAATCGAGGAGCAGAGTTGGAGCTGGCCGGGGTGGCGCAGCACCTGGTGGCGGCCAGCAGACAGGGTGGAGAAAGGGGCCCCCTCGTCGTCACGGATGGGCGCGGCTCGGAAAACTCGTCAGTTTCAAGGCCAGGAGGGTTCCAGGGGCTGACTTTGACCGGACTTGCGCTCACCCCCCCTTTTGACAGATTTTCTCTGGGCTTATCCAGCTCAGACCCCCCAGCCGCCTCCGAGACAAGATCGATGTTCAGAGGTTTGCGCGGGTTTGTTGGGCCAGGCGCTGGCGAAGCAAGCAGGGCACACTAAAACGAAATGAATTTCTGGAGTTTCCTGGAGGTCTCTGGTTCACTAGCTGTCTCCCAGGGCCTTCCGATGTCCCAGGAGGCTTCCAGACGATTCCGTGGCCCCCAGAGGCCCAAAAGAGCAGAACATGCTAGAACATTTCGGCCTTCGATCCTCCCTCATCCCTCCCCCTTCCGTCGAGGTCGAGGCCGCGTTGGGCAGTGCAACTCATATGTGGCGTCTCGGAAATCATCTTGGGCGTCCTTGGGGCAGAAGGTCAGAAGCTCGGCTCAGCATGTCACGCCGCTTGCCCACCACGCTTCGGCGCGACACGCTAACCGCGTCTTCCCGAGCGTCGATGTCCCGAGCATTTCCCAGCCTCCCGGCCCGCGGAGTGGAGCGACACGCTATCCGCTTGCAGGGCATGGCGTATCGCCAGGGCCGCCGCCGCGAAACGCTAATCAATAGTTTCCGACCGTATCATCTGTGCCGTCTCGGAGGTCCATCTTTGTCGCCGTCTTCGTCGTCTTCGCAGGCCGCCAGGCAGCTGCCGGGCTGGCGGTATTTTCCATAGATGATTTTCCAGCTCAGCCAAAGCAGACATCGGTGGCACCCCTCCTCCCTTCCCCCTCGCGCTTCCTCGGGGAGCTGCATCAGAACTGCTCGACGGTGTGCTGTGTACCAGTACCTGGCAGGGCCGGCTTTCTCACAAGTCGGTGCTTCGGGGCGGATCGTTGGCATTTCTCGTCTCCGCCGTCGCCGGCGTTGTCGTGGCCGTGGTGCGCGTTGCTCTGCTCGGGACTTGTCTCCCCTCCGCAGTGCCCACCGCCGCCCCCTTTCCTCCTCGTCTTCCCCCCTTGCCCGCCTCGCGCTGGGGGCCGCCGATGTCTCGACTGGCCCTCCTCCGATCCAGGCTGCCTGCAGGGCCGCGAGGATGATTGTGCTTTGCGCGTCGCAGCCTGGGGCAGGAGACCCAGATGCGATCGCGTCGTAAAGACATCGAGACGGAGTTCTTTCGGAGGTTTCGGCCTCCGGGGGCCCTCGCTGGGCCTCGGGGCCGTCGAAAAGCGATGCAGGTCCTAGAGGTCTTGTGCGAGGCGTTGTGCGGGAAGTCTTGTGCGGTTTTGTGCTGGCTGTGTCTTGCGCGAGGTCTTGGCCACACTGGCGGACTCGTACTCGCGCATCTGTTGGACAAACACTTCCCTGCACAAGTCGTCTGGTGCGCGTCTTGTGCGCAACCACTCTTCGCTCGACCATTGCTTCTGTTAAGAATAGTACGTGGAAACATGGAAACATGCATAAGTCGGAGACTTCTCAGATAATCAGAGCCTGGTATTCGTGGCTTCTTGGCCCTGCAATGGCCAGCGAACTGAAGCGACTTCACTTAGCATTCACAGCTTCGAAGGGTTGCCCGTGCCCAGGCCCACGATTAAGCACTACACTCGTCATGAAGAGCAAGGACGGGGCAGCTTTTCACGATTGTTCCGCATCGCGAGCACGGACTTGCTCACTCCAGCCCAGTGAATGCCAGTGACGTTCGCCGAGTCTTTGTGCGGCGTCACCAGAGGGACGCGCAATCCGAAGCGCGGAGACGTTATGAGACACGTGTGAGCTGCCAGCAGGCATCCTTTGAGCATGGATTACATTTCTGCGATATGCAACACGTGTCCCAGGCAATCTGGAGGCGGCCACAGCTAGCTTCATCCCCCAACTGTCGAGGAGGAAGGTGGGGATGACAGGATGACGGCGTCATTCGCTGGAGCCGTTTGTTGCTCACGAAGGGGGGCCGTCCAGCGGATCGCAGCGAAGAGGTTGCGCGCGGAACGCAGACAGAAATGATGGGGCCGCCGGCCATGATGTCGCCATACACGGGCCAGGAGTTCAAGGACGTCAAGGCGCAGCGGTCGCCATTCGCCTCCTCGTCTTGATCTTAGAGCGCGTTCCGATGCTTCTTCAGGGGTAAGGTTATAGGAGAATGGGCTCAGCCGAGGGACGCATTGACTCCCAATCGCTTTTTCATCGACCATACGGGCCCGATAGCCCCACCCTGCCCAGAAAATACGGATTCGCTATCGGGGGCCTCTATCGCCGATCTATCGGCGGTGTATCGCCGATTCCAGCTCGATGAATCCCCCCCCTGCGCCGGTCCCCCCTGCCTAACGTTGCCCCTCAGTTCCTGTCGGGGCTCAAGGGACGGTGGTCAGTGCAAACGGGGGTCAGCCAGGGCGTATCTTCCAGGATCCTGCAGAGCCAGGGGTGCACTGGCCTGCAGGATCCTTCAGCATCGTGCAAGGCCCGGGTGCCCCAGGTTTACAATCATCCGGGTCAGTGCGTCCCGGATCCCGGAGAGAACTGAACCATTAAATGGGTTCCTGTGGGATGCGCCTCGCTGAGAGCGTGAGGGGATCCCCATGGTCCTTGACGCCTCACCCCGTCTTCCCGTCCTTGCTGCGAGGCCCTGCCCGCCTCTCGGACTCCATTATTCGTTGTCTCCCTCTCCTCCTCCCCCTCCTCTTCCTCCTCCTCCGCCTCCTCCTCCACATCCCCCCAAATCATCACCATCACCATAACCACCACCACCACCACCACCACCACCATCATCATCATCATCATCATCATCATCATCATCATCATCATCATCAT
Organism: Prorocentrum cordatum; assembly: GCA_963575745.1. Lineage (NCBI taxonomy): Eukaryota > Dinophyceae > Prorocentrales > Prorocentraceae > Prorocentrum > Prorocentrum cordatum. The sequence goes on along the minus strand of CAUYUJ010014576.1, from coordinate 250,692 downwards.
CATCATCATCATCATCATCATCATCATCATCATCATCATCATCATGCTGATCGTCATCATCATAGTCATCATCAGCATCATTATAATCAGGTTCATCAGGTTCATCAGCATCGTCAGCATCAGCATCATCAGCATCAGCATCGTCACCGCATTCGTATTCGTATTCGTCGTCATCGTCATCGTCATCATAATCACGACCATAGTTACCATCATCATCACCATCATCATCATCATCATCATCATCATCATCATCATCATCATCGTCATAATCATCATCACCAGCATCACCATCAGCATTAGCATCATCATTATCAACATCATCATCATCATCATCATCATCATCATCATCATCATCATCATCATCATCATCATCATCATCATCATCATCATTACAATCATCACCACCACCACCATCATCATCATCATCATCATTATTATTATTATTATCATTATTATCATTATTATTATTGTTATCATCATCATCATCATCATCATCATCATCATCATCATCATCATCATCATCATCATCATCATCATCTGGGGCCTCAGTCGGAGCTCCCTATGAGGCCACGGAGCGTGTGAGACATGTGTCGAAATCAGGCGGCGACGCCACGCGGAGCCTGGCACTTGGGCCTTAGTTGGAGCTCCCTTTGCGGGCACGAATCGTGTGATGGGGTGTGCCGAAATGATTCGGCCACGCCATGGTTACCTTTGTATTTGGGGCTTAGTTGGGGCTCCTCTGGGGCCTACAAATTATGGGAGGCGACGAATTTGAGGACATGCGGAGGGCAGAGGCAGGGATGGGAGGAGGGCGGGAAGAAGAGCGGAGGAGGAGGAAGGTGGAGGACGTGGCGCGCTGTCTTCTCAAAACGAGGATCCAACACCACATGATGGTCAGGGACAAACTTCATGAAATCACTCCGCTACTCGCTCGCCGTTCTGGGATGTTTCACTAGCAGAGTTCAATTTTCACAGTAGCCCGTCTGCAAGACAGAGCATCGAGTCTGGCGTTTTGCTGCATCCTCGGCCTCAGGAGGCCAGTTCCAGACCCTGGGACTGCCAACGAACGACAGAGAACCGTCCCAGGAAGAAGGTCGAGAGGTCTAGGGCCCCGACATTCGCAGATGCCTGCCGAGTCCTCGGAGGCCTGGGTCGCTAGCCCCTGTCCGCCCCCCAAAAATATACACAGACACCCTCCACTGGATTGTTCCTGGGCCTCAGGGGAGGGGGGCGGTGTATACAATACCACTGAGAGCCAGCGACTTTATACACCGTCCCCTCCCTGGAGGTACATGCAAATGTCGTCGGAGGGTGCCCGTGTCTATATCTACATATATATATATGTATATATATACATGTATATATATATATAGAGATATAGCTGTAAGGGCTTCGCTCCTGCCGCCGGCCTCCACCCTACCATAATGGGATATAACAGAGTCGCGTCGGTGCGTCTCGGCGCTGCCTTGGCGCATCTGGGAACAGCACACTGGGGCGGAAAGGAGTCATCAGCGCATATTGAAACGTTGGCGTTATCCTAGTGGCCTACGGCGAATCACCGCCGCTCCCTGCCTTTGTGGAAGCGCCTATGGGGCCGAACGTTGAGGCCAGACCTGCCAAGCTATCGGACCATGTGTTCCCCGAATCGGTTTGGGAAGCCTTCTGGGAACACGTGGGCATCTTGAAGGGCATCTTGGCCGGGGCGGAGGCCATTTTGACCCTTTCGGGCCTTCTTGGAAGACGTCGAAGGCCTCCTAACCGGACTCTATCTACCAATCCTGCCACCTGCAGCTCGCGAATCTTGCCCATGCCGTACTTTTTTGCTCCCCGCTTCTCACCGTCAGCCCGCGAATCTTGCCCATGCCATCCTGTTTTGCTCCCCGCTTCCCACCGCAACGATCGCGCACGAGGAGGCTCTGACCACCTCTCAACATTCGGGCGGGCTTCCTCGTGTGACAAACCTGAGAACTGCTGAACTTCATCGCCTCCTCGCTCTTGCCCCCTCGTCCCAAGCCCTGCGCCCGCCCCCTTCTCCTGCACCACCCGGCAGGCGGATTCCTCCAGCGGCTCGCTCCAGAAGATCGGCCTCTTCTGCTTCTTCGTGCTCACGCGTGCGATCCACCCGTGCCCGGGCTGCGATGGCGTGCCGAAGCGTGGGGGGGGGGGGGGGGGGGGGGGGGCGAATTCGCGACTTTTCTCCGGAGTGATCTCTGGACTGGAGTTCCCCGATCGCGGAACGCGATGCGATAGCAGCAGCTTGCGCGCTTGGGTTTGCCCCCGCCCCCCCCGCGTCCACCTAAAGGCGCGCACTCAAGGTGGTCATTCTGGCCTACTCAGGGCTTGGGGACACTTTTGCGCGGAGCCGATGGACGAGAGGTTGAGAAGGAGGACAAGCAGTAGTACGTGAAGGTCGATGACGAGGAGAGGGACGAGGGGAATGTCGACGAGAAAGGAGGTGGGGGATACGAGGAGTTGGAGTGAAGAGGAGGGAGAGAGGGAGGGGGTGGAGGGACAGGGTAGGAGGAGTGGAATGATGGGATCAATGACGTAGTCGCAAAAATCAAAACACACCTGACCTCCACGGGCTGCGAGAGGGAGAAGCCGAGCACCGCGAAGAGGGCCAGGGGATCCGAAATCATCTCTGCGTGCAGATGTCCGTGGTGGGCGCTGCCGAAGGCGACGCGGACGGCGGGCCCGCTGCTGGGGCATCTGGGCCGCGGCCATCGCAGAGCCCTCGAATATTACCCCCGCGTCCAACGGCCTGCCCCCGCGAACTGGGGAGGACTGCCCCGCATCTCTCTCTCTCTCTCTCTCTCTCTCTCATACACCACAAACGCACACGCACACGCACACGCTCACACACACACCACACACACACACATGTTAGTGCACGCGCATATGCTATGGCGATCGCAGCGCCCTCCCGCCCCTAGGTGCCCCACAGCTCACACGCGTGACCGTTACCCAGGGCCCCTTCCCCCCCACCCCATCCCCCCGTAACGACTGTTATTTGAAAGGACTGAAAGTAGTTTCAAGAGGAGGAGGATGAGGAGGAGGAGGAGGAGGAGGGGAGGACAAGGAGGAGGAGGAGGAGGAAGGAGGAGGGGAGGAGGAGGAGGAGCAGGATGAAGAGCAGGATCATGAGCAGGAGAGGCAGGAGGAGTAGGAGGAGGGGGAGGGAGAGGAGGAGGAGGAGAGGAGGAGGAGGGGGAGGAGGAGGAGGAGCAGGAGGAGCAGGAGGAGGAGAGGAGGAGGGAGAGAGGAGTGAGGAGGGAGGGGAGGAGAGGAGGAGGAGGAGGAGGGGGGAGGGGGGAGGGGCAGAGGGAGGGAGAGGAGGAGGGAGGAGGGGAGGAGAGGAGGAGGAGGGAGGGAAGAGGAGGCGGAGGAGGAGGAGGAGGAGGAGGAGGAGGAGGAGGAGAGGAGGTGGAGCTTTTGCTCATCCACTTCGAGGCTACTGATCCACTGGTGCCATCAAAGAGGTAATTGATGAGGTGCCACTAAGCCTGCCGCTGGCGCGCTGTGCGCCCATCCACCTGCATTCGGCTATGCACGCGAGGTTTTGGCTCAGCCAGCGTGGGCTCGCGAGCGGAGAGAAAAGCGCCTGAAACATTAGACCGGGCACCCCGAAGCCGCCCTGCCAACAACGAGATGAGCTGAAACGCAACGCTTGGGGATCGTTGCCAGAACCTCAGCAGCGCTGAAACGCAACGCCTAGGGATCGTGAGGAGGAGGAAGGAGGAGGAGGAACGATGGAAGAGGGATGGGAGGGGGAGGGAGAGGCCTGGTGGTTGGCCGAGCGATGGAGGGTTTGCGGCCAGTGCCCCCGCCCACCGTCGCGTTCCCCACTTCTTCCCCCCATCTTGCTGCCCCCTCCTGTTCCTGCTCCTGCTCCTGCTCCTGTTGCTCCTCCTCCGCCTCTTCCTCCTCCTCGTCCCTCCTCCTCCTCCTCCTGCTCCTCCTCCTCCTCCTCCTCCTCCTCCCCTTCTCCTGATCATCGTCGCCCTCACCATCAGGACTAGCACCCGTCATCCACTACTCACCATCATACGGTTGTGACCCAATGCGACGGGTGATGCGCCCTCTTCCGCTCTCCACCACCCTAGTGCCTGGCGAAGATCATCTGCGGTGTAGCTTGGCGCGAGGCCAAGAGCGGACGAGAGCGGTTGCGTCGCAGGTTTGAAGTCTGGCGAGTGTTGTCGGACGCGCGCTGGCCAGGTGGGTGCTGCGAAGCACGACCGCGAACAGAGACCAACAGGCTGGTTTCTTGTTATCCACAACCATCTTGGCCAACCCTTTCTCTGAAGCGGCATCGCTGGCTCCGGGGATGTGCTCGCAGCGAGGATGGCGGCCCACAATAACGGCCCGCCGGCCAACAACGCGACAGTTGATGACGAGCTTGGCGGCATCACTTTCGTGGAACCAGGCCCTCATCCACCTGATGACGCTGCGCCCGCTGAGGTTGATGCGCCTCTCAGCATGCGGACGGTCCTGGATCAGGATACAAGTTCCAGAATAGTGCACTCGAACTTGGTGCTGCAGGTACCCATCGTGGCCACAGTGAATCCCTGATCCTCTAGGCGAGGTTTCATGTGCGCAGGTGCAGCAAGGGCAGGATGCAGCTGCCGCTGAAAAACATATAGCCGCAGACCGCCTGGCGAAGTATTTCCTGATGCGCGTCATTTCGGCGATGATCAGAAGAGACTGGGAGATGGCCAGCCTCCTCACCATGACGACGCTACAAGGAACGATCATCACGATCATTGTGTCAGGCCAGGTGCGACGCTGCTGGCCTCGGCGTCTGCCACCGCTGTTGCATGCTCGGCGGCAGGACCTTCGTTCAACGACCACGGCGACGACGGCCATCTGGGCAATGGCGGTGGAACGGCTCCTCCGTCGCCGCTGCCGCGGCAAGGCGCACCATTTTCCGCTACGCATGCGCCGAGGCCGTCTGGCCCGTGCCTTTTTCTGCGCCAGGCGCGGCACTCGAGCCGTGTCGAGACTGCTTGCGCCCGACGCTTCGTGCCCTGGCGACCCCGCCAATGTCACTACTGCGCGGGCCCTGAACAGGCCCTCGAGCGGCGAGTCGCCCCGGGGCGCGGGCGAGGGCTCCAAGCCGGCGCCACGGGAGGCCAGGCCGCTGGAAGCGCATGCAGGGCCAGCGCGCCCGCAGGGCCCCTTGGGGCACACTGCGAGGCGCGGCCACGACACTCCCCGACCTCGGCACGGGGCTGCGGCCCAGCGGCGCGCTCACCATCGCGGAGGTCGGCCACGCCTTCGGCGGCGGTTCCTTCGAGGCACCCTCTTCGGCGCAGCCGCGCTATCGTTCTGACAAGCGCGTGGGACAAAGCAGCGAAGGACGGGGATATTACCATCGGCAGGCTCGATTTTTGGGTCCCCTGCCACATCGTGTTGCTTCGTCGCATCCCTGCATGCTGGCGGAAGGATTCCACCAGCGAGGGAACGGGACCACTCCGACTTGGTGGTGCCAAGGAATTTGCGGCATTCCGATGTCAAGCTTGGCGAGGTCCCAGGTGCTCACGTCGTCGCTTGCTGGCCTCAAAGCGTTGCGTGGTAGGCTACATGAAGAAGCCGATGCCCCACCGCCACGGCTAAAGCAGCAGGACCAGCAGCAGGGCCGATATGCGTCATATCAGGCCTGCATGGCAGACGGTGACCATTGCGGGACTGGCAGAATCCGTCGTGCCGAACGACATCCTGAAGAAGCGTTGGCACATCATGATTGCCCGCCAGGCCTGGTTGGCGCAGCTTTGGCTCTTTGGCCTCATAGCATGTTGAACGCCGAATCTCTGCAGCCGCGCCAGCCTTGCGCCACTGTTGCATCCTCCCTCTCGGAGGCTCCCTGATGCTGCGCGGTTCCACTTAGCGCGCGTGTGCCGCAGCGGTGCCTGAAGGCTGACGCCGGCATGCATTCCATGAATTGTGCGCAGCGTCGAGCGCGCTTCCATGCCACGGCGGTGCCGCGGGCGATGCGGAAATTGCACGCCTGTCGGCGGAGGCGCGTTTCTGGTGTGAGGATTTGCGGTCCCTGCGACTACACAACGCAACGCAGGCCTGTATCACCATCAACACCATCACAATCGCGATCATGATCGTAGGCGCCATCACCGTGTTCACCATCATCATCATCATCAGCATCAGCACCATCATCACCATCAGCAGCATCATCAGCAGTATCATCATCATAATCATCATCATCATCACCATCATCATCATCCTCATCATCATCATCATCATCATCAGCAGCATCATCTTCATCATCATTACCATCATCATCAGCAGCAGCATCGGCATCGTCATCATCAGCATCATCAGCATCATCATCATCATCGTCATCATCATCATCATCATCATCATCATCATCATTATCATCATCATCACCACCACCACTACCAGCTTCATCACCGTCATCATCACCAGCATCAGCATCGTCATCGGCATCGGCACCGGCATCGTCACCATCAGTCTCGTCTTCATCATCATCATCATCATCATCATCATCATCATCATCATCATCATCATCATATTCAGCATCATCGTCGTCATCAACATCATCAGCATCACCACCATCATCACCATCATCGTCAGTATAATCATCCTTCCTATTAGCATCATCATCACCATCATAATCATCATGATTTCCATCAACCTCATCACCAGCATCAGCATCATCATCGTCATCACCATCCTTATCATCATCATCATCATCATCATCATCATCATCATCATCATCATCATCATCATCATGATCATCATGATCATAATCATAATCATCAGCATCATCAGCATCATCAGCATCATCATCATCATCGTCATCATCATTGTAATTGTGATCATTCTTATCACCACCATCATCACGATCATCGCTGGTCCTATCCGCACTCCAGACATCATCCGAACTTTGAGACGGGTGTCCATCGGTGCCAGGCGTGTAAGAGAGGTTCTGCTCCTCCTATTCCTTATGTCCCTGTTGCTTCTCTTCCTTCCCCCTCTGCCTCCCTGTTTCCATCCGCCCTCGCCCTTCCCCCTTTCCACCTACCGACCCTCTTTATCTTTTCCTCTCCTGCTCCTGCGCGAGTGGGGAGGATAGGGGGGGCGATCCACCGTTGCCCTGCTCGCCAGGGCTCTTCCATGTTTCTGAGGCTGCTGGTCCACGACAGTCGGTCGTGCTTTTCACCCTGACGCTACGAGTGGCCATCGCACCGAGGCGTTTCACCCTGGGGGGGCAGCTGCTCGTTGGTCTGTTTGCCTTTGGGGAAGCACACGCACGTGTATACATATGTGTATAACGCAAACATGAAGAACATACGCCGCCCTACTCGCCGCAAGACCAGGACAATCATCGACGCGTCCAAGACCGTCGACGAGGAGACGGGCAAGCGAGGCGGCGGGCCGGGGTCGCCGAGGAGGAGGAGAGGGAGGGGACCTGAGACTCTACAGCTGTGGCTAGTAGGTCTGCGCTGAAAAAAGTCAAGAGGAAACACACACACAGACACAAATAAACGTCGATTCTCAGGAGAGCATGGAGAAGTATGGGAAGTGGAGGAGAAGGTGAGCATCCGGGACATATGGAACGTGTTGGGAACCCTGCCAGTTGTGGCTGTTTGTCTGCGTGTCCCTGTGCCCCTCCAGGCCAGGAGGTCTGAGCCGAAAAAACGGTCGGTTCGAGGTATACGATCGAGGTCGGTTCGGGGAGGGTACCCTAATGTTCTTCGCGTGTGTGGGTGTGTGTTTGTGTGTGGTTGTTGGATGTTCTTGTGCATCCTCGGGGAGGGCACCCTCGAATGTTCTTCAGCTTGGGCTGGCAGAGGGTCGCATGTGCTGGAGGGATGCTCTTCTGTCCTAGGCCCGACTGTGGGGAAGGGACCTCCTCGACCCCGCGCCGCGCGGCGCCCTGTGCTATCATCTCTCTCTCTCTCTCTCGCGCGCGCCTGCGCCCCAGGCGTGCCCGCGGGGGCGCCTCGGCCCTCGGCGCCGCGGGTGGGCTCCGCGCTGGGCGCCGCCCGAGGGTCCCCCGTCGGCGCCGCGCGAGTTCCGTCCTCGTCGCCCTCGCGAGCGGGGTCGAAGAAGAAGAATAAGAAAAACACGACATGCATATAAACTGTTGGCGCCCCGCGCGGGGCGCCAAACGTTTATGTTTATGGCGCCTGTTCTTCTTCTGCGGGGGCTACGGGGGGGAAATGGCGGGAGGCGATATTGAGAGCAGCTTCTCCTGCAGTTGGATCGCGTTTGGATTATGTCGGGCCTGTTCCTCTCTACAGGAGGAAAATCGAAAAATAGTCAAACATAGTCTGGGGACGATCTTTTATTTAATAATGTTTTGACTATTTTGGTGTATTGGTTTTGGTATGTCTAAATTTTCACCCCAAAAAACCCTGTAGGGGGACACGCCCGACCTAGCATTTGGACCGCTTTTTGGGCCCCTCTTCCTGCTCCTCCTCACCTTTCTTGCTTCTTCTCCCCCTCCTCGCTCTCCTCGCCTCCTTGGTGAAGGGGCGAGCCTGGTCCAAAATCGTGTCCCAAATCTGGCCTACAGTGTTGATCGACGCGCGAAGCGCGGCCCAGGCGGGGTCAGATCTCGTGCTCACAGTCGCCAGCTCCGACGCGAACATCGAACGTCTGGGGTCCTCGGGCGCCGCCACGTCGCCGGTCAAACTTTGCGCCTGACTTCGAGGAGGCATCCAGGACGAGGATCGATCCGTTCCAGAGCGTTGCAGAGCGCCCCCAGAGCGCCCCGGGACGCTCCGAGGAGGCAGGGGGGCGGCCCGAGACACCCTCCGGAGCCGCCAGATCTCCGCCCTCGCCGCCCTCGTGGGCACGGGGGTGGGGGGTGGCGGGAGAGGGGTGGGCATCGGGCGGGGGGGCTGCGACCCTCCGCGAAGAGTCAGACGCAGGTTTTCAGAGTTGATCGACGCGCGAAGCGCGGCCCGCGGGGTCCGATTTTCGTGTCTGCGGTCGCCAGCCTCGGCGCGAGCATCGAAAGTGTGGGGTCCTCGGGCGCCGCCACGTCGCGGGGAAAAGTGGCGTCTGACTCCGAGGATGCTGCAGGACGAGGATCAGTCCGTTCCAGAGCTTTCCGGAACGCCCTCAGAGCGCCCCAGGACGCTCGGAGGAGGCCGCGGCGCCCGAGACGCCTTCCAGAGCCGCCAGATCTCAGAGGTTCTCGATGTATCCTCGCCCGATTTCGGCCTCGTCTCGGCTTCGTCTCAGGGCAGGGGGGGGGGCAGGGGGGGGGGCTGCGTCGTGTTCTTCGCTCTCGTGCGTGGGATGAGGGGGGTGGTACTCGGGATGGGGAAGGGGAGCGGGGGAGGGTCGGCTGCGTACTCCTCACTCGTGAGCGGGGGGGGAGGGGAGGAGGGGGCGGAGTGGGGTGGGAGGGGAGAGGGTGGCGGGCCGGGCGGGGGGGGGAGGGGAGGACGGGAGAGGGGGCGGAGGAGCGGGGGGGGGGGGAATGGGGAGGGGGGCGGGGGCGAAGCAGGCTGTAGAAGGGAAGGGGCGATGGGGGGAGGGGCTTTCCCAGCCAAGAATGTCTGACGGGGGGGGGAAGAGAGAGAAGGCCGGCGGGCAGAGGGCAGACGGGGGGTGCAAGGGAAGTGATGGGAAGTGGCTGGGAGTGGGGGGGGGCGGGCGAGGGAGGGGAGGGGAGGGGGCGGAGCTGCACCCCTTGAGCGCCCCCAGCCCCCCCGCCTGCTTCGGAGGCCTCGCTTACGGCAACATGACTGTCGTCCTCGGCGAGTGTTTCTTCACCCTCATTGCTGGCGCCGCCGCGGGGGTTGCTGATGCTAAGAAAGAGAGAGAGAGAGAGAGAGATGGATAATATATATATATATATATACACACATACATACATATAGAGAGAGAGGGAGATAGAGAGAGAGAGAGAGAGAGCATCAATCAACAAAGGGATAAACAACTATACTATAGTATGGGAGTCTATGTGATGGCCTTCGACCCATCCCGCCACCGTGCCTGGGTTGTGGGTCTGAGGCCCCTTGGATGGTCGTTGGGATCTCGTCGAGGTCTTCGGGGCCTCTTGGAGGCAGTTGTGGGGCCTCTGGTGAGCTGTTTGGGGGCCTCTTGGGGGCCTTTTGGGCCTCTCGGACGCCTCTTGGGGCCTCCTGGAGGCTTCTTGGGGCCAAGGGCTCGAAATGTCCGTTCGGGTCCCACGTCTGGACACTCTTGGAGCCGTCTTGTGAGCTTCTTCGGCTGTCTTGGAGGCCTCTTGGGCAGTCTTGAGGCCCTCTTGGGCCGTCTAGGGGGCCTCTTGGGCCGTCTTGGAGCGATTTTTGGGGCCTCTTGGGCCATTTTGGAGTGTCGGGAAACAGAAAAAGCGAGAATGATATTGGGAACCGTCTGGGAGGCCTCTTGGAGCGTCTTGGAGGCTTCGTTGGCCGTCTGAACGACATCTTGGGCGTCTTGGTGTGGTCCTTCGGCGACTCGGGGCCCTCACGGATTGTCACGGGGGCCTCTTCGAGGCTTCGTGGCCCGTCCTGCAACCCTCTCGGGCCCGAACAAGTCACGCGACAAGCCGCCGCGAACCCCAGAGGGCACGCGCCAAGCCCTGGAGAGTCCGGGAATGTGGGGTCCAGGGCCCTAAAATATTGATGTTCAGGGGGTTGCAGGGACAGACGATTGAGGCTCAGGGGGTTAGGCAAAGGACCTGAGGACAGGCCCTTTCCGTGACCAGAGGCGCAGTGGCGGACAATAGCAGATCAGATCATCCCATAGCATAGTCTACAAGCTAGCACAACTCGAATCTGATAGCGTACGCATAGATATCATATCTCTCCCTCGCCAACAAGTATTAGCTAGCATGGCACAGCTTGCTTGATGACACCTTAGTGTGACGCGTAATGTAGTTCATACGCACGTGTATATATATATATATATAGCTGTATCCGCAAGGCCTTCTCCCCCTGCTGCCGTACCTATTTCTATCATAACGGGATACTTGAGAGCTAGATTCGGATGTCTTGGCGCAGTCTTTATGTCCTGATGTTGATGCCACTGGTGATGCTGATGATGCTGATGCTGACGCCGATGGTGATGGTGATGGAGATCTTGCTCATGATGCTGCTGCGGGCGCTAGTGCTGGTGCTGGCGATGGTGATAATCATGCAGATGATGATGATGATGATGATGATGATGATGATGATGATGATGATGATGATGCTGCTGCTGATGATGATGATGGTGATGATGCTGACGATGATGATGCTGATGGTGATGATGCTGACGATGATGATGATGATGATGGTGATGATGATGATGATGATGATGATGATGATGATGCTGATGCTGATGATGATGATGATGATGATGATGATGATGATGATGATGATGATGATGATGATGATAACGATTATGCACATGGTGATGAAGGTGATGCTGATGATGGGGGTGACGTCCACATTGCGTGAAATTGAAGAGCTGCGCAAGAACCTGCAACAACAGATGCCCATCTAGAAAGGATGGGCCCATGAGGAGGAGGCAGAGGATGAGCGAGGAGCAGGAGCGTAATTTATACGAGGGATCGTGGCCTCTGGGGCTCGAGCGTGGCGTAGTGTATTAGGGGGCCCGAATACGGTATACTTCATAATGGGATCATGGCTTTGGAAATGCGCACGCCGTGTAATGTACGAGGGATCGTGGCTTCGAGGGCGCAGATACGGCGTAAGTTGGAGGGGTCGTGGCGATGGGGACGCGAACGTGATGCAATTTACGAAGGGGTCGTGACTTCGAGGACGCGAATGTAGCATCATTTACAGGCAACGCCGTTCTGGGCACAACGACCGAGTAACTTACAAGGGGTTGTTTCGTCGGGGGCGCGAACATAGCGTAAGTTACGGAGGACAGGGGATTGTGGAGCATGCGGTCTGGTGGACTTTTTTGGGGTTCTTCGTTGCTTTCCTCTTCGCTCTGTTTCCTGTTCGTGTGTGTGTGTGTCTGTGTGTGTGGGTTGTGTGCGTGTGGGATTTGTCCTCTTCCTCCCACCCCACCAAATTATCTGGACGTCCTTCGCGTTATCATTTCGGTAGGGGGGGGGGAACATCATCCCCCCCCCCCGGCACACACACACACAACATCACTGCACGCACACACACACACGCACACACACACACGCACACACACAAACACACACACAAACACACACACACATACACGCTCGCACGCACGGACGCACGCACGCACACACACACACACACACACACACACACACACGCACACACCGTTCCTTCGGCGGCGAAACAGAGGTGGTTCACTCCAGCGTGTGGGAATCCGGGCCAACCGAATGGCTAACACACACACACACACACACAAACACACACACACACACACACGCACACACACGCGCACACGCACACGCACTCACACACACACACACACACACACGCGCACACACACCACCACCTCCTATCCCTCCTCCTCCCCACTCCTAAGGGATGGTTCCTCCCCCCCCCCCGAAAAAAAAGAAATATACCACAAAGGCGGAGGACTTCCAGACGTTTGCTTTATGCTTTCCCCTTGTTGGGGGGAGGACAAATTCCGCCCACACCCACACACACCACCACCACCACCACCATCACCACCACCACCACCACCACCACCACCATCACCACCACCACCACCACCACCACCACCACCACCACCACCACCACCTCCCTGCTCCCTCTACGACACCTCCCCCTCGCTCTCCCGCCCCCCCTCCGCCTCCCTCTTCGCTCTACCACTCCCCTTCCTTCCCCTCCCTACCCCAGGGTGCTCACGTTGTTACCGCAGGGATCCGTTCGGAGGGGATCCTTGCGAAAGACATCCTCACCAAGGATTCCACACTCAATGGGCCCGTACCAAGGATTCCTTGGTTAAGGCACCCTTACTGGCGAATGCTTGCCCAGCACATCTTCGCAAAGGACGCCTCGCTAAAAATAAGTGTTTGTTCCCTTAGGTTCCCTTGATTCAGGCATCCTCACGTGCTTCTTTGATTGGCCACGCACGAAACGGAACGCTTTCGAAGGTCATTTTGCTACAAGCATCCGTACCACAGATCTCTAGCAATGGCCCCTCCCCCAGTAATTCGAAAGGAGGGGGAGGAGGACGAGGAGGACCAGTGTAAACCCAAGAGTCATGAACGGTGTTGGCATAAAGCCTCCCTCCAAGCTCCCTCTTCGCAGGCCCCATACAAGGGGTCATTTCCACTGAGGGAACTGCCTCGTTGGAAGACAACCGTTTGAAGAAACCGAAGCATGCCGAAACATTCTCGGGATCCCAGCGCCACGGATCCACATGATTGTTGCGTCTTGGCGATTGTGAATCGTGCCAGAACGCCATTCTTTGAACTTCAACACTGCGAATCAGCGTAACGGTTGCACATTCATAACATTGCGTCTTTTCATAACGCAATGTCTGGTATGCTGACCATGGGAGCCAGTGAAAATACTGCAGTTGTTTAAAAAGGAATGCGCGCAGCGTTTAGGCGAGCCACATTTTGAAAACGAGCGGCCCTGAATCTATGAAATTCTTTCATATGTTTTCAAATGAATGCGCGCGGCGCCAAGGCGAGAGCCACAGTTTGAAAACCACCCGGCTTCAATCCGTGAAATTATTGCAAAGTGTGAGCCACCTTTAATTGTCCACTCATCCTGAATCCGTGAGTTTCTTGCAACTGCTTGATACGAATGTGCGCGGCGACGGTGCGAGAGCCACAGTTTGAAAACCAACCGGCCTCTATCCGTGAAATCTTTGCAAAGCTTGAGCCGCATTTTTTTAGCCACTTGCCCTGAATCTGTGAACCCCCTGCAAATGTTTAAAACGAATTCGCGCGGCGCTGAGGCGAGAGCCACATTTTGAAAACGGCCCGCCCTCCACTTATGAAATTGTTGTCAACGTTTACGGTTCCGGGTCGTAAATGGTGAGGAAGTCTCAGGCGAAACGCCTGGCCCGTCCTTCCGACCGTTCTCGGCGTGCGCAAGGGACAAGTTTTTAGTATGGTAAAAGATGGAGGAGGAGGGAGGGAGGAGGGAGGAGGAGGAAGTGGAGGAGGAAGAGGAGGAGGAGGAGGAGGAGGAGGAGGGAGGAGGGAGGAGGGAGGAGGGCGGAGGGAGGACGGAGGAAGAAGGAGGGAGGAGGGAGGAGGGAGGAGAGGAGGGAGAAGGGAGGAGGGTGGAGGGAGGAGGGAGGAGGAAGGAAGGATCATGTGGAGGGAGGAGGGAGGAGATAGGAGAGAGGAGGGAGGAGGGAGGAGGAGGAGGAGGAGGACCAGTGTAAACCCAAGAGTCATCAACGATGCTGGAATTAACCCTCCCTCCAAGCTCCCTCCTCATAGGTCCCATACAACGCTTCATTTCCATTGAGGGAACTGCCTCGTTGGAAGACAACCGTTTGAAGATCCTGCACCATGCCAAAACATTGTTCTCGGGGTTCCAACGCCACGTATCAACCTGACTGCTGCGTTGTGGCAAGCCGGAATCGTGCCACAACGCCATGTTATGGATTTCAGTACCGCGAACCAGCATAATTGTTGCACCCGCATATCCTGAGTCCTTCAAAAACACTGTTTTTGGTACGCTGATCATGGGAATCCGTGAAAGTCTTGCAACTGTTTAAGACGAGTGTGTGCGGCGCTGAGGCGTGAGCCACATTTTGAAAAGGATTCGCCTTCAATCCGTGAAGCTCTTGCACATATTTAAATCGAATGTGCGGGGCGCTGTGCGGGGCGCTGAGGCAAGAGCCACATTTTGAAAACAACCCGCCCTCAATCCGTGAAGCCTTTGCAATTGTTCAAAACGATTGCACGCGTCGCTAAGGCGAGAGCCACATGTTGAAAACGATCCGCCCTCAATCAGGGAATCTCTTGCAATTTGTAAGAACGAATGTGCGCGGCGCTAAGGCCAGAACCACATTTTGAAAACGACCCGCTCCCAATCCGTGAAACCCTTCCAAACGGCGCTAAGGCGAGAGTCACATGTTGAAAGTGACCCGCCCTCAATCCGTGAAGCTCTTGCAAAAGTTTAAAACGAATGTACGCGGCGCTAAAGCGAGAGTCACATTTCGAAAGCGACCCGCCCTCCATATGTGAAGCTGTTGGCATTGTATAAGCTTCAGAGTCATGAGTGGTGAGGAACTCTCAGGCGAAACGCCCGGCCCGCCCTAAAAACTGGCCTCGGGGTGCGACAGGGAGGAGTTATGTATAAGGAGAAGGAATGGAGGAGAAGGAGGAGGAGGAGGAGGAGGAGGAGGAGGAGGGGGAGGGGGAGGGGGAGGGGGAGGGGGGGGAGGAGAAGCAGGAGGAGGAGGAGGGAGGGAGGGAGGGAGGAGGAGGAGGAACCTCCCAATCCTCCATTTCCCCCCGTCCTACCTATGGAAGTGGTGGTGGAAAATCGGCACATCACCGCAGGGGCCCTGATGGCGGCCGCCAACGGCAAGACCAAGCTCCTGTGGGACCCCAACTCGCTGAAGGCCGCGGCGGGGAGGGCCATGGCAGGCCGGGGAGGGCGCCGAGGAGGCGAAGCAAGGCCCAGGGAGGGCCAAGGAGGGGGAGGGGAGGACGGGGGCTGAGGGGCCACGGAGGGGGCGGGCAGGGAGGTCAGGAGAGGGGGAGGGGAGGCCCTCCCCCCCCCCCTTGCTCGCCCCCTCCTTGGCGACCCCCCCCTCCCCGCCACAACCCCCCTCCCCGCCGCCTCGCCTCCCCTCGCCGACCAGGCATGGGGGCAGAGCCCCCCGCAGCGCTTCGATCCTGGAGCCACGTCCTGCCTCCTTCGCCCCCGTGCAGTGCCTGCCCGCCCCCCTCCACATCCCCTCCGCTTCCCCCTCCGCCCCCCCTTTGTGCCCCTCACGCCATCCATCTCCCCCGCCCCCTCTACTTCCTCTCGCCGCGGTCTCCCTCGCTCTCCACCGTCGCTTTCCCTCTCTCCCTCTCCCCGTTCCCCACCACGCGCTCCTCTGCCTTCCCCGTGGCTCCCCCTCTCTCCCTCCCCTCTACACGCCCGTACCGCTTTTCCTCCACTTCTTATCGGCGCTCAGACCATGCAATTCCCGAGCTTGCCAGGGTGTTGTCACGCCGCGCCTGTCGTGCGCCACATCGCGTGAGAGGTGCCCAACGCGCGGGCGGCACACGTGCGCTCCCGCCGACCCACCATGGCTTGCCGTCTGCATCTGGTTGTCGGTGGAGACGGTGCCCATTCCGCTACCCTCGCCACGTTTCCCCCTCTTTGGGCCTCTGGGGGGGCCCTCGTCGCCACTGCTGGATTCGCCTCGAAATCCTCGTCAGAACGCACAGTATCGGTACCTTTTGGTTTCCCCAGGCTGCTGCTCTCTCTCGGGATGGCAAGGGCGCAGACCCCCGACGTCGTATTGCTTTTCTTCCGCTGCGTGGACCCCCAGAGGCCTCAACCCATTCCCCAGGACCAGCATTCCATCCTGAGTCGTTTTTGACGGCTCGGGGGCCTGGCGAAGGCCCGCGGATTTCTTGGGTCGGCGCGGACTTCCGGAAGTTTATCTGTGTGCAGTTTGCTGTTCCTCCCGCCTGGCTCGCCAGCAGCAAGAAGATGCGTCTCGGGCGTCGGCCTACCGGCTGCGCCTCTGCAGACGGCTTGCTGTCAGCCGAGCGCACCGTCGTCTCAGATTCGGGCCAGCTTTGCCGACGAGGAGGTCAGAAACTCGAAAAGAAACTCTGGCAGGAGATGGCTCAGCTCCAGAAGGGGTGCGCTTAGAATTACAGATCTACGCCGCTGGTCCACAGTGCCGCTGGTCATACACTCGTCAGTAGCACGATGCTTGCGCTAGGGTTGGCTTTGACATGGAGGCGGTTGTTCTACGCGACGATTCGACTACACCAGCATGGGGGCCTGAACCAGGACGTTTTGTTTGGTGTTCCACGCTGGGGGGTGACGCATTGACCGCTCCGTCCAACAGTGGATGCTCTCGATATCGAGCATCTGTTCCAGACTCCCTTCGGCGGCGCGCCGAGGGGGGCAGTGAGAGGGGGCAGACCTTCTCAGAAAGCGGCGGGGCTTCTCTGAAGCCCTTCCGAGAAGCCTTCTGTTTAGATGCTCGTTTTGGGAACCGTGCTGGGTCTCACCTAACGGATCTGTTCGACTATAGTTTGGCTCCTGTTCGGCCCCAGTTCGACTCAAGCTCGACTCACACTCGACGGACGTTCGACGCAGCATCGACACATGGGTGGATCGAGTGGCGCCAGCAGAAGTACCCAGAACGAGGACGCCATTGTGCGGCTTCGGGGGAGGCAAGCCTGGGAAGCTCCTCGGAAGGCTGGAGGCCTTCCGAGCCCTCGGAGAAGGCCCGCCTGTTTCCCCGTGAGGGCGCGTCGCCGATCCCTGGCCTGACTTCGGGCGGGTGGTACTCGTTGGTCGTTGGAAGTTGGTATTTCCGGGCTCCCAGATCCCAGTCTATTTCGAGCGCCTTTCTGCTGCAAGAGTCCACGTGCTTTTGCAGTGTGCTCTTGCTCTCAGGGGGGGCCTGGGCCCAGTCTACTTTATCCGCGTTCCTGCTTCATGTCTCTGCCTGCTTCTTCCGACCGGCATGTCAGTTGGGGTGGCTTAAACGAATAGTTAGGTCTCCGCCCGATTTGGGAGGCCGCGTAATGGGGGCGCGATAAGTGGAAGGGCAGCGAGGGCTGCCGAAGAGGGGCCCTTTAGGGCCCCTCAAGGGGCCCTCTCGGGCCCCAGAGGGGGCCCTGAGGATCCGAAAAGGTCACCGTCCTCCCCCCCCCCACACAATGGAGACCTATGCCAAGAAACACCCGGCTTTACTCCAGGATGCCCTGGGTGTCTTGGGTTTCGATGGTTTTGCAATGGAAAGCGTGACGTGCTCACACCAAAGATTAGTGGACGCCCTGGGGTATCAGGGTTGGGGTTCTTGTGGAAGGTGTCTTGTGGTCGAGCCCCTACTGCAATTCGCGCCCAAGCCTACACGGATATTTAGTTCACCCCCACTTCCCACTACCACCCGCCCGACTTGCTTGACGTGGCGATCCTTTCGGCATGACGAGCGGCGACTGCCGCTCTCGGCCAGGTCCACGGCTCCTCGCATTACCAGAGCGCAGACAGTGCAAGAAAGCAGCCACTGTAAAGCCTTATGGGAGGAAGAGGTACCCGTACCGCTACTCTCGCCTCGCTTTCGCCATTTGGGGTCTTTTCGGGCGGGGCCAAGGCAGAGACAGATCGTCCCAGAGAGTTCCAGAACGTTCTCCAGAACGCTCTGAGAAGGCCGCGGCTCCCGATACATCCTCCAGAACCGTCGAAAGATCCCCGATGTATCCCTTTGCGATTTTGTCCCTGTCCTGGCTTCGCTCTTGGGGGCGAGCATGATAGCCGTATTGCGACAGCGGCGGCTGGCCTGCCTGCCCGCCCAGGCGAGAGAGCGTGGCAGGTGCTGGACAAAAGGATGTCTGCGTATCACAGCAGTCCAGAAGGGTGATTTTCTTTCCCTCCACCCCACCCCACCCTTCGAGTAGGGGATCGACTTCATAATAGGCGTACCGACGTCCCGCAATATGGATTTTGCTCGTCGGACTCATGAAACATGCGTAGCATGCTCGTAGACCTGCGAACATTCTTTGTATTTTGGTGGCAGATTTGACGAACACATCAAGTATGGGCCAACAGTATGGGGCAACTCAGTTCTGTAGTCGACCCCCTCCGCGAGGAGAGGCAGTTTTCTCTCCTTCCGCCCCACCCCACCCTTGTCGTTGCCCTCTCCTCCGCCGCTCCCGTTTGTCGGCGGCGAGCCCAGGGGGGGTGGTAAGAAGGCGACGGCCTTCTCAGAAGGCTCGGAAGTGCCCCGGCCCTCGGACAAAAAGCCTCTCAGGGGGCGCGAGGGCTTCTGAGAAGTCCCGCCGCCTTCTGAGAAGGCCTGTTTCTCCTTCTCACCTCGCTCGCCGCCGAGTTTGGCTCGCTCCCTTCGTCCTTCCTCTCCTCCCTCTTCCGCGAGCTCTTTCCCTCCCCATGGCTTCCCCTGCCCTCGCCTCCCCTCCCTCTCTCGCTCCGCTCCTCCCGCCCTCCCTTCAGGAGGGAACAGGAGCACAGACACACCACAGAGAATCGTCGGTTCCCAGGATAAAATCTGGGAAGGGGAGGGGGAGACGAAGCTCCACTCCAGGAAATGTTGACAAGACCAGGGATCCTGGGGCATCTGTGTCCATTTGTTTGTGCGTCCCTGTGCCCCTTCACTCCCGCCCTTCTGCCGTTGCTCCCTCGGCGGGCGGAATCGGCGGCGAGCGAGGGGGGGAGTTGAGAAGGAGAAGGCCTTCTCAGAAGGCGGCGGGGCTTCACAGAAGCCCTCGCGCCAGAGGTCTCTTGTGTCTTCGGGGAAGGCTTAGCAAACTTCTCGAAAGGCCCGGGGACTCCCGAGCCTTCTGAGAAGCTGCTCTATTTCTCACTCCCCCCCTCGCTAGACCGGGGGACTTCCGAGCCTTCTGAGAAGGCTTTCTCTTTCTCACTTCCCCCCCTCGCTCGCCGCTGGCGGGAGGTGTTCTGCGGGATCGGGTTCATGTACGCGCTGGGGGACTACCTCGAGATGGCCAGCATGGGCGCCCTGGGTGGCGCCGCCTACCAGGCCCAGCGAGCCTTCTCCCCCGCCCTCTTGCTACAACCACAAGGATGACGAGGAGGAGGAGGAGGAGGAGGACGATCGAGATGAGTAGGAAACGGAAAAGGATGAGGATGAGGATGAGGATGAGGAAGGAGGAGGAGGAGGAGGAAGAGGAGGAGGAGGAGGAGGAGGAGGAGGGGAGGGGGAAGGGGTCTGGAAGGGGGTGAGGGAGGGAGGGCCCCCGTCATATTCCTACAGCCACGTTCTGCACTCACCACAGTTACTACTGGTCATAATACCGCGTATTGCCACGGGCTATCATATCTACGATTCAGTCGGACATGTCCCTCCACAGGAGTAATATTCAAAAATAGTCCAACAATAGTCTGGAGACGATGTTTCTACAATGTTTGATTCTTGCTCAGCATGTTTTGATTGCTTGTTTTACATTTGTCTTCCAATATCCGCCTGTAGGAGGACATGCTCGACCTAATACTACTCACACTGCCGCGTAATGCCACGGGCTATCATTTCTACGACCACGACGATTTGTATGATTCGGTTGCCCGCGGCAAGTCCCGCAACCGTGCCAGCCCAGCATTCTGGGTAGCGACTGTTCGAGGGGGCAGGGGAAGCCGTCACGTATGACACCTCATGTCTCCAGGCTTGGGAGAGCCGTGATGATGTTGCTACTGATGATGATGATGATGAGGAGGAGGAGGAGGAGGAGGAGGAGGAGGACCAGGAGCAGGACCAGGAGGAGGAGGAGGAGGAGGAGCAGGAGGATAAGAAGAGGAAGACCGTCACACGTGACAGATGTCCATTTCACTATTTGAGCAGCTAACAGAAAATTCGTTTGGGCCATCTTGTTGCCGTCTTGGCCTCCTGTGAGGCGGTCTAGTGGATCCCTTGGGGCCCGCTTGGGCCGTCTTGGGGCCCTCTTGGGCAGCTTAGGGTCTAGGGTCTAGGGGCTCTGTTGGGCCGTCTTGGGGCCCTCCTCGCAGTATGGCGGGTGCGTGGGCGCCGTCGTGGGGTCGTCTTGGCGGCGCCTTCTGCAGTCGAAGGACCTTCGAAGGCCATCGTGGATGCCTATCGTGGGGTCCTCTTGGGCCATCTGCGAGACGCCCCAAAAGGCGAGACTGAGAACATCTGTTGACATCAGAAGGGAATCAATGATGTTGGCGTCTACGGGCCCTTTATGTCGGAGATTCTCTGGGTGCCCTTTTGGGCCTTCTTCGAGTTTCGAGGCCATATCCGACCGCCTCGAGGCCATGCTGGCCCGGCTTCGAGGCATCTTGGGTCATGTTGGTAGCGCTGGTTGCCTTGATTGCCTGCCAGGGCTGTCTTGGAAGCTCGGGATGTGGACAGATCGTGGCCTCGGGAGCGCGGACCGTGTTTTCACAAGGGATCGTGACTTCGTGAGCGGGGGGTGTGCATGCGCCTGTCTAGTAGTAGAGGGGGGTCTCTTGTTATAGTACAAAAACCCTGGAGGTGAACAGCACCTGTCATTCTAACACGTTGTCATTGTGCATGCACGGTGACGGATGAGTAGGGTTATGTGTACTAGTATCAATACTCTTAGTATCACCATTCACCGTACCACCACATCAAGTGTAGTCACTTAAACCGTTGCTACTACCGAATAACAATTTCGATTGCTTCTCCCACTACATCAGCTACTATACAACTCAGCCATTGCACAACTGCTGCCACACCTCTGCCACGGCGACCAGTGCTACTACTGATGCTGCTACTGATGCTGCTGCCCCTGTTCACGGTGCAGTTACCGCCACTGCTACTACGCTGGTACAGTTGCTACGACCGCCGCTGCTAATCCTGCCACCAGCCCTGGTCTCGCCATTCCTGCTCTTCCTGCTGCTCCTGCTCCCGCACTTGCTGACTGTTATGCTACGTGCCCCTGCTACCGTGGTGCCATCACACGTCTGTGGTCTCGGCGCTGGCGGACAGGCCGCGCGGTGGGAGCCTCGCGGGTGGAGCCATAAGACACGCATGCCCTGGAAGGGAGGAGGCCCAACATGCCCGGATATCTAGCGGTTGTCGGCCCATCCTGTCGCCGTGCAGGGGCCGTGCCCAGCCCGCCGCCGCCATCCGTCCCGCCTCTTCGCGACCTCCTGCGGGTCTCTTGGAGGGCCTCTCTGGGCCCCTCCGAGTCTTCTGCGCGGCCTGCCGGGAGCCATTTTGAATTCTTCGGGGCCTCCTTGGGGGCCCCGAGGCGGGCTCGGGGCCATGCTGGGGCGGCCTCAAAAGCCCGTTCGAGTTCCCCCTCTTTGGGGCCCCTACAGCAAGTAGCTTCGGAAGGGGCTCGGTGTGCCTATGCCATTCCGTTGTTGTTCCTGCAGCCCTCCTCGGGCACCCCGGCGATGTTGGCGCCAAAAGGGGGGTCTCGTACCTTATGTTGCATTCCTTGTTTCACCAGCCCTTCGGTATTGGAGGCATATTGCAGGGCATATGGGGCCCTTGCTCGGAGCCTTCTCGGGGCTCTCGTGGGAGCCTCGCTCTTGGCACCAACAAGGCATGCATCTGAGCACCAAACAAGTTGTACGCGGAGTGCAGTATCCCCAAACAGGGTTTTTAAACCCACTGCGGTGTCCAAGGTCGATCGCGTGCCCGTCCAGTGCGGGCTGGCATGGCATGTCAGAACATGTTAACATGATATTTGCACATGAGATGTTTACACGAAAACTTGTGTGACGCATGCCTATCGGGAAGCTAACGCTAGAGGGTGTCGTACTCTCTCTCGCACCTTGTCGACGAGTAAGCTTTCGGGTCGGCACTGTCAGAGGCTCCACCGCCATGCTGTGAACTCGGAAGCAACTGTAAGAGGAAGCGGGGGAGGGCGCAGAAGCGGGGGGGCATGTCATGATGGTTTTCCCTTGTCGCCCCGGTTGCCCTGGATGGAACGTATTGGTCGGAGGCCTCGTTGAAGACCGCCTGCAACTCCTTTCCTTCTCCCTCCTCCTCCTCCTCATCCTCCTCTTCCTCCTCCTCCTGCCTGCTCCCTCATCCACATCATCCTCCTTCTCCCTTCCATCTTCTCCTCCTTCTCCTCCTCCTACTCATCCTCCCCTTCATCCCGAACGGCATCTCGGAGACCAGAGTTGCGAGAATGTCTCCAGCGTAACGGGCTGGACCACCTCGCGCGCGGCATCTCGGACCCCAGAGTTGCGACGATGTCTCGGGCGAAACGTGTTGCGAGGAAGTCTCATGCGATACGGGCCGGACCACCTCGAGCACGGCGTCTCAGAGGTCCGAGTTGCGGGGGCCTCCTGGGGCCTCCTAGGGCCTCCTGGGGACCTCCTGGGGCTTCCTCCTGGGCCTCCTGTGGCCTCCTGGACCCCACCTAGGGCTTCCTGAAGCCTCTTGGGGCTCCCAGGGGGGGATATCTAACATGTGGCCGTCTGGGCCCCCCAAAATAGGGGGGGGGCACAAGAGCAGGACAAATCAACGAATCGACACCGGATGTGTATTAACTTGACACGGTCTGATAGGGGGCTTGGGAGCCTCCTGTGAATCTCCTGGGGACCCCTGGGGCCTGTCCTGGGCGTCCTGCGGCCTCCTGAAGCTCTCTGGGGCCTCCTGGGGCTCCCAGGGGCCCAGGGAAGGAGCGCAGAGTTGCGAGATTGTCTCATGCGAAACGCGCCGGACCACCTCGCTCACGGCATCTCACAGCTCAGAGTTGCACGGATGTCTCAGGAGAGACGGGCCGGACCACCTCGCGCAGGGCATATCAGAGCTCAGAGTTGCGAGGATGTCTCAGGCGAAACGGGCTGGACCATTTCGCGCGCGGCATCTCCGAGGTCAGAGATGCGAGGATGTCTCAGGCGAAATGGGCTGGACCACCTCTTGCGCGGCAGCTCAGAGCTCAGAGTTTGGAGGATGTCTCAGGCGAAACGGACCAGACCAACTCGCGCGCGGCATCTCAGAGCTCAGAGCTTCGAGGATGTCTCAGACTCAAACGAAACGGGCCGGACCACCTCTCGCGCGGCATCTCGGAATGCAAAAGTGCGAGGATGTCTCAGGCGAAACGGGCTGGACCACCTCTTGGGCGGCATCTCGGGGCTCAGAGTTTAGAGGATGTCTCAAGCGAAACGGGCCGGACCACCTCTCGCGCGGCATCAGAGAGCGCAGAGTTGCGAGGATGTCTCAGGCAAAACGGGCCGGACCACCTCGCGCACGGCATATCAGGGCTCAGAGTTTGAAGGATGTCTCAGGTGAAACGGGCTGGACCACCTCTTGCGCGGCATCTCGGAGCCCAGAGTTTTGAGGATGGCTGAGGCGAAATTGGCCGGACCACCTCGCGCACGGCATCTCAGCGCTCAGAGCTTGGAGGATGTCTCATGCGATACGGGCTGGACCACCTCCCGCGCGGCAGTTGGGAGCTCAGAGTTTGGAGGATGTGTCAAGCGAAACGCGCCAGACCACCTCTCGCGCGGCATTTGGGAGCGCAGAGTTTCGAGAATGTCTCAGGCGAAACGGGCCAGCCCACCTCTTGCGCGGCATCTGGGAACTCAGAGTTCGGAGGATGTCCCACGCGCAACGCCCAATCTCGGACAACTCAGAAACGAGAGTTGCGAGGATGTCCCAGGCGAAACGGCCCAGACCACCACATTTGTTTGAGAACGTCTCTGCTTTGAAATCCTTCGGCCGGAGTTAGCTTCTATCAAAACAGCACCCCGTTCAGAAAGCTGTTTGGGGAAAAACACCATGTGCTTCACTGAGTTCGGCCTCTTGGGGCGGCCCTGAAGGCCTCCAAGTCGGCCCAAGAGGCGCCCAAAATAGCTCCAGGACGGCCCCTTGGGGGCCATCTGAGGACACGCGCAAGCGAGAGGAGCATGGGACAAGGACTACGAGTGGTGCCCGGACGCCGGCCACCGAGGACCGAATCAAGGAAAACAGGGTGTTGGCCGGACCCCCCGCAGCATCCAGCCGTGCCGCGTACTTGAGCGTAGAGAGATGATTTGTCTCGTTCGTCTCGGTGCCGAGAACTTAGATATCGGGTCGGAGTCCTATGGGCCCATGCAGAGCAGAGGCCCTTTTCGCAAAAGTGGTGGAGCCGAGAGAGCATCTGCTGGTTTGGCGGAAGGCTGGCGGAATGATGCGGGAGTCCAACATCCGGCTTGGGGGGCGGAGGGGGCCGCATGTTCTTGTTGCCGTGGCTCACCCTTAGCATGCTACGAGACCTCCGCTCGGCATCAGTGTTTTTCTGTCACCCTCTGGGGCGCAACTTTGCAGCCCGCTAGTGGTCACCGACCTTGGTCGGCATGGGAAGAAATAACAACACAAAACAAAGGTCAACTCAAACAGCAGAGGGGGCTGCCGCGGAAGGGGCGCGGAAGCGCTGCCGGCAGGCCCCCTGAATCCGAGGGAAGAATTTCCTGCAGGCGCAGCTGCTGGGAGTGGGAGCGGGCCGAGCTGGGCCTGACAGCGCGGGCCAGTTTGGACCGCGATAAATGGGGGGGGGGGCGGGGGGGGGGGGGGGGCGATACGCGGGGGGGTACAGGCCTCGGGAAACAATATAAGGAACACATGCCGTCATCGGTCAACGCCTCCCCCTCCCCCCCAATGTTCAAAGTTGGCGGTGGGTCTGATGAGTTGCGCTTCGACCGCAGTCTCCCCCGCGCGTCCCAGCTCTGAGTTTGGGGGAGCGGGGGAGTGTCCACTATTTGTTTCCCCCGTGCCGCAGCGAGGGCTGCCGAAAAGGGTCCCTCCAGGGCACTCAAGGGGCCCTTTCGGGCCCAGAGAAGCGCCTTCAGGGCCCGAGACGGGCACGTCGCTTCCTGCCCGTTAGATCGCCCCGCGAGAGTCGCGCGAGCCTGCCGGATTGCACCGAGGGGCGGAAGTGCGAGCTCCTCGGCCTGGAGCACCGACTGGCCAGCCAAAAAGGCCCAAGGATCACGACCCAAAACACACTCATGGAGAAGGGCACGTACCCGATAGCATTAGGCAGGTAGCCCTCGGAGCCTGCACCAGCCACCGGGTCTTTGACAAGCCCACGCAGTCGAGACGCTGAATCTGAGGGTCTGGGCTGGGCTGGGCAGGGGCTCTGGCTTTCGGGCCGCTCCTTCGGTGCATGTCGGGGGACCTGCTCGTGGCCGAGGGCAACGTTAACTAGCACGATGGCTACCGCCTGGTGGAGGTTACCCTCGAGACGTGGACTGGCCACGCCGTGGAGAAAGCATAGGGTAGGGCCATCCAGGGATCCTGCCCGCCCCATGCACCTTCCGCAGGCGGCAGAGTTCCACCGCTGGGGGGAGCGCGCCGGGCCGTGGGGCCGGCATGGCCCAAACGGGGCAGCGCTACCAGCAGGGAGTGGTTCGCTGAGCTGGCCGTCATCCAGATAGATCTTGGGAATGGATTAGGAGGTAAGGAAGGGGAAGGAGGAGGGGAAGGGGAGGAACAGGGAAGGAGGAGGAGGCGGCGGAGGAGGAGGAGAAGGAGGAGGAGGAGGAGGGGAAAGAGTCGAGACGCAGAGGAGGAGGAAGAGGAGGAGGAGGAGGAGGAGGAGGAGGAGGAGGAGTAAGAGGAGGAGGAGGAGTAAGAGGAGGAGGAGGAGGAGGAGGAGGAGGAGGAGGAGAGGAAGGGAGTCGAGGAGGTAGGGGTGGGGAGGAAAACGCTCAAGGCCAAGAAGGCTCAAGTAGCAGGAAGAAGTACAAACTCACCACCCCTCACAATACTTTCCAATTTTGCCTACAGGTTGTGCCCCTCCGCTCCTCCACTCCGATGGCGATGGTCCCGCCGCCAGGTTGGTCCGGCCCTGCCGATGGCGACAGCATGGACTCCACGGCCGACGAGACCGGCGCCACGCAGGGCATCGCTACCTTGCAGATGGGCGCTCCTGCCGCCGCCGAGTTGGTGGCGATCGACGTTGACGAGATCTCCTCGGGCACCCAGGCCGCCGACGCTGTCGCAGGAGAGGCCATGGACAACGAGCACCAGGAGATGGCCACATTCCTCTTGGAGAACGAGATCCGGCAATACTCTGCTTGGACTGCCGCTTGTGCAAGTGCGCGGGACCCAGCAGCTCGCTACCCCACCGACTACGTGAGCCTCACCAAGTACCTCGAGAAGCTCGCCTACGCTCCAAGCAGCGATGACCCCTGGCTCATGCTAGGACTGGCTCTCATGGAGGGCCCTGAGCCCACGAGGCTGAGCATCACGGACAGGAAGCGGACGGCGATGTACCTCTGCTCACTGGCCTCAGCGCCAACTTGGAAGGCGGAGGAGGTGATTCAGGCGAAGCAGCTCTCGGAGAATTTCGCGCTCGCTGCCATGCACTGCTCCGAGGTCCTCCCCTCGGCCATCGTGCAGCGTCGCCGCTTTCGTGCGCCCCAGCTCCCTCTTCACAAGGAGCTCGGGACCACGGCCTATCAGTTGGTACAGGCTGCCCTTCCTGGCGGTCGCCTTGGGACGCAGTGGTCCGACCTCTTGGGCACATCCGTGCAGACCCCAGCGGATATCGAAGCTGCCCGGCAGGTGGCGGCCCTGGCGGAGAAGGGCGACGAGAAGGTGTGGACGCTTGCTCGAGGGCTGTCTCTGGCCATCTGGGCCCCGCAGGACGCCTCAGCACTCGGGAGGTTGCTGCGGCAGTTCCAGAAGCGCCCCGACCCTGCTGACAGGCCGTCGTCGCTGGTGCTGATCGCCCCTATCCCCATCCAGCAGGGCATGCACGGCGTTGAGGGCATTTTGGACTTGTGGAGCTCGCCCATTTTGGCGCCGCAGTGGGCCACGATACTGCGGGAAGTCACGATCACCGCAACCCCGATGGAGATGCTCCTGCCTGGTGGCGCTTTTCCTCGCCATGTTTGGCAAGGTCTGGCCATCTTCAGGATCGGTTTCGAGGGTCCCCGCGCCCCGCCGAGGATGTTGGAACCTTATCAGCCTCTGCTGACGGTGGCGGAGCCGCGCACGCTGGCGATCGACATGCGGGCGGACGAGCTTGCGAGCACCCTCAAGCTTCTGAACCACTTCCTGCTCCGAGGGGTGGTTGCCCGCGCTCCTCGTCGGAGCCCCTCCAGCTCTGTGGCCATACCGCGTATCATCCTCGATTGCATCCTCCCGGCTGGGCTTCCTGATTTTGAAGTGCTTCTTCTCCTTCGTCGGTCCCGGGGGGGGGCCTTGGCAGGGGACACGTTCTTCGGCATGCGGTCCATGATCGCCAACTCGGACTCCCTCATCCTCGAGTTCTCGTCCACGCTGGCGCTCTCTCAATACTGGCCCCTCTGCACGGAACTGGTCAGCGTCACGCCAACCAAGGCTGTGATATACACCTCCAGGGACGCCGACGCCTGGACTCGAGCCATGGACCACGTCATGCAGATGGACACAGAAGAGACTTCCGTGAAGCTGAGGTGGAAATCGTCCAAGTACGGGGGCAAGGTGGTGGCTGTCCCTTCTGCCACCTCCCGGGGGCTCGCGGCTTCGAGGAGGCGCGGAACGGCCCCTATCTCCAAGCACGACTTCGTCGCCGAGGTGATGGTGCGCGGCGAGATCGGGCAGGAAGATGGTGAAGTGCTGCGGCTGCTCATGGCGCATGCCTGCACTGCCGCCGGTCTCTCCCTGCAGGAGACCGACTACACGCGGCACCCGAAGCCCGGGGAATTCATCCACCTGGCCCCCCAGGACACATCTGCCCTCCCAGGGCGCATGCGGGTCCTGCTCGCGAGCGCCGAGGAGGTGAGGCGCTTGTACACCGCGCTCCATGGACAGGTTTTGCAGGTGGGCTCGGACCGCGTCGGCGTGGAGGTCTCCAACGACCTTGTGGACAGCCGCGGCGTGCCGGGAAACGGCCGCCGGGGGAGGGCGTGAGCGCCCCTCCTCCCTGGACTCCTCAATGCTCGGTGCATGCGCCTTTAATTCGTTTTTGGGACGCTGAAGGGGCCGCAGGTTTTCTTTTGGAGTTGGTTTGGTCCCTCCTCCCAGTTCACTCTGGGACGAGCAACTGCGACCCTCCCCGGAGTTCTCTTGTGGTCTTGCCCTCGCTTTTTTGCCATATCCCCGCTCCTGCCGCTGACTCTGTCGGCCTCTCGGGCCCTCCCCTCCACTGTAACGCCGATTCTGTGCTGGATCCCACGTTTAATTCCAATGATAGTTTGTCCGATTCGCAGTGCCCCCACTCCAATTCTGATAATTTGTTGAATTCTCAGTTTTTTAATCAGCATTATGCTTCTAATTCGGCCTCGTCCGGCGACCTCGTGTTTTGCTCTGACTGGACGCGCCCCCCTCTACCGCCGTTCTGTTTCGGCGCTGCGGACGTCCTCCCCCAGGACCCTGCGGCCGCTCTCAGGCTGGATCTGCCAAGCTCCGTGTATCGCCGCCAGCGCCTGATGCGAGCGCTGGGCGCCCTGCCACAGTCCCCGCTTCTTCCTGCTTCCCTCGCCCCCCCGCCTCCCTCCTCCTCCTCCTCCTCCTCTTCCTCCCGGCAGGGGCAGTTTCAAGGCGCTTTCAGCGTGGCAACCTGGAACGCCCAGGCTTTTTTTTGTGCAGACCAGCTCCGTTTTTTAGCCAAAGCAGCTCACCTCCAGAAGCTTCTGTCCCGGGCCGACGCCGTCCTGTTGACAGAGACGCATGGCACGGACGGGGGCAACAAGGCCTGGCGACCTCCCATCGGATCATCGGCCTGGTGGTCTGCAGGGCCAAGCAATGGTCGTGCCGGAGTGGGCATCGTGATCAACGACACCTTCCTGAAGAATTTCGAGCGGGCACCTCGGTGGAAGGTCGTATGGCCTGGCCGCGCTGCAGTCTTATCGCTCCGGGGCTCTCCCGGAGATTTGGATTTGGTGGTTTCTTACTTTCCCACCGGGAGTGTGATCTCGGAGCTGGATCTGGTGGGCGTGCACGCATCTGCGCTGGCTAGCTGCACAACTTTTCCTCGCCTTCGGGAGCATCTTCGCGCTCGTCTTGCTGCGGCCCTCAGACCACAGGAGGAGACCCTCACAGTGGTAGGGGGGGACTTCAACTGGGCATCCACGACGGAGGACCGGCGCAGCACGCAGTCCATGGAACCCTCTGGCGCTCGAGATGGCGCTGAGGAGAGGCACTTTGCTCAAACTCTCTGTCGACCGCTCGGCTTATCCGAGCTTTTTCAGCCGGAGATGACCCACCAGTCCTCGAGCGCTTCTTCACGATTGGACCGGCTGTACTTCAATCAACACGTTGCGGAACAGATCGACCGGGAGTTACAGGTCACCGCCCTGGAATGGTGTCCTTCGTTGTCTGATCATCGCCCTGTTCTTGCTGCTCGCCGTCTGCCTCAACGTTGGGACGATTCTCAGCGACCTATTTCGCAGTCAACTTTCTCCCATCCTGATTTCCCTCGTCGCGTGCAGCTGGCTTACCAGGAACTTCTCCGACAACAGCCTGACGCCCCTGCGATTCTACGTCTTCGGCTTTTGAAGCAGGCTGTGCGGGAGGTGTCGGACAACTTCGGGGCACATGTGGGTGAGTACGCCAAGGCGGACAGCTTTGCCGACAAATTGGGGGTGGTCATGCGGTGTTTGCGGGCCATCGAGCAAGGAAACCTCGGGGCAATTTCTCAATGTCTTCAGCGTTACCCAACAATCGGCCAGATGGTCGACAACCCCTACGATTTGCAAGGAAACTTATCTCGCCGCCTGAGGTCGTTGAAAGACCACGCCGCTGAACTCGCCAGGGATGTCGCCATGGAGCAGCTTCAGCAGGCCCAGGAAGAGGCCCAGCGGGGAGACCAGCTGGTGGCCCGGCGCCGCCGACAGCGAGGTTCCCGACTCCTCTTCAAATTGGCTCCAGGTCGTACTGCTTCGATCGGCGCCGTGGTGGGGAGAAACGGTCAGTTCCTCACGAATGGTTGCGATATGGCGGCCGAGCTCGGCCGCCATTGGGCGGGCGTGTTCAAGGCTAGGGGGGTTGACGAAGCGCGCTTGGAAACTTGGCTCCAGGAAGATGCCGACCACCGTTCTGCGCATGGCCCTCGCCACGATGACTTCGGGCACGTGCGGCTGCGCCGGAAGCACATCGCCCGGGCGTTGAAGATGACCAACAACTCGGCTCCGGGGCCCGATGGGATCCCCTACGGGGCGTGGCGGGCTTTGGGAAGTTCAGCTGTCGATGTGCTTTACGCGGCCTTCCAGGACCTGGTAAGGGATGATGGCCCCCAGGCGCTTCGAGAGCATTATGCAGACTTCAACGAGAGCTTGCTTTTCTTCCTCCCGAAAAAAGCCGCGGGCGCCACCGAGCATGGAGTCCCCGCCTTCGCTGCCAGCGGCGCGCGGCCACTCAACGTCACTAATTGTGACAACCGCCTCTTCGCAAGTGCAGTGCGTCTAGTGCTGGAGCCGATGGTGGATGGGAAGATCGTCGAGGACCAGCGGGGCTTCTTACCGGGCCGGTCCATGCTCGCTAATGTCCTGGACATCGACGAGGCCATGGTCCAAGAGGGGGCGCGCGGAGAAGCCGGGGTGGCTCTCTTCTACGACTTTGCGGCCGCGTTCCCCTCCATCGAGCACGCGTTCTTCCTGCGCTTCTTCGCGAAGCTGGGCTGGCCCCCTTGGCTCCTCAACGCAATTGCGATCCTCTACATGGACAATGTGTGCGTGATCCAGCTGCAGGGGGTTCGCTATCCTGGATTCGAGATCAGCCGGGGTATCAGACAAGGCTGTCCCCTGTCACCGCTGCTCTTCGCGGTGGCTACAGATCTGCTCCTACGCCGGGCGCGTCGATCGATTGCTGCCTCCTGCTCCCGGGCCTGGGCTGACGACTTGGCCATGGTGCTGCGGGAGGGCATGACGAGCCTGAACCAGTTGCAGTCGTTCTTCCTGGACTTCGAGGCGGTCTCCGGTCTGGCCCTCAACATCGAGAAAACCGTTCTGGTACCTTTGTTTCGCTGCGAACACGATGCTCTGCGGGTTCGAGTTGCTGCGTTGGCCCCGTGCTGGGCTGGCATTCAGATTGCGAGTTCGGCCAAGTACCTCGGCTTCTTCGTCGGCCCCGGCCGCGAGGAGAAATCTTGGGACGCCCCCTTGGCCAAGTACCTGGGCAGGGCGAGGCTCTGGGGGCGGCTGGGTTTGGGCCTCGCTCTCACCCTGCAGGCGTACCAGGTCTACATCGCGTCGGTCCTTCTCTTCGTGGGGCAGCTGGAGGAGCTCCCGTCGCGGTGGCCGCAGGTGGAGCTCCAGGCCTGCCAGGCCCTCCTTCCGGGCCCCCGCGGGTGGATGTCGCCGAACTGCTTAAAAGATCTGCGGAGCCTGCACATGCCGACGGCGCTGCTCGACGTCGCCAGCACGACGCAGGCGGCCAAGCTGAGGGTGGTGACGTTCGAGAACGCTCGTCACGGAGGTCTTCGTGTGGCGGGGCGAGTGGCCGCACTACGCGCCCAGATGCCCGACGGGGTATCCGATGCACTCTCGATCGGGCACCTGGGCTGGCAGCAACAGTGGGCGCGGCGGAGCTTTCTGGAGAATTTGGGCACAGCCGCCGCCGTCTTGGAGCGCCGAAACGGCACCGTGTCGGAAGCAGCGAGGGCCCTGCCAAAGAGGGCTGGGTGGCAAGGCCGGATTGCCCGGCTGCTCCGGGCAACTCCCGTGCAGGCGGGCTTCATCCATATCTCAAGGAGGCTCCAGAGGTGGCCACTCCAGACCCTCCCTGGCCACAGAGGTGAGCGAGCCATGAGGGTCCTCAGAGTTTTGGGCAAGAAGGCTGCCCCGAAAGTCGGCGCAGCGTACTTACGCACCATCTGCAACGGGTGGTGCACACGGCGCAGGTTTCAGACGAATGGTTTTTGCACGTTCGGGTGCGGCCGCTACGAGGATAGCATCGAACATTTTGCTCGTTGCACGGCTGTGCGGCAACTCTGCCGCGCGCACCTTGCTTGTCTGCCGCCTCCAGTGGAAGGGGCGCTTGATTTTTTCCTTTGCATGCGATCCAGCACAGAGTTTGTTTCTGAGGGGTGGAGCTCTTCGGTCCTCCAGCAGTGTCTCTGCCTTTACTCCTTGTACCGCCTTCACAATGGCATTCGGCACGGGCATTTCGAGCCTTCAGAGTATCGAGGGGCCTTTGCGCAGTTTCTTCGGGATGGGGCCCGTTGAACTGCCCGTTTCCTCTGTTTTTCTGCCCTTTCCCTTTCCTCTTCCTCCTCCTCCCCCTCCTCCTGCCTGTTCCCCGCCTCTGCCCGGAGGGAGGCCGGGACCTCCCGGGGCTCCCAAGTGGCCCCCTGCGCTCGAGGGAGGTAAAACGTCGCTGCATGGACTGTCGGAGGTTTGCTTGGTTTTCTTGGGTCGGCGGTGGTCCCCCTTGGCGGCGCCTCCTGCGCCGCCCCTGGCGCGCTCCGCGCGCCAGGGGAGGGGGCCAGCGCCGATCCGGGTAATCCGCGCGGACCTCCGAAAGTGTATGTTTTGGTTGTTTTTGCTTCCTCGGTGCGGGGGCCTCTTCGGCTGTCCTGGGGGCCGGCGGGTTCTCTGCACGGAGGCTAAGCGACGGCAGCGTTGGTATCGACGCTCGTCGTGGTCGGCCTCCCATCTGTTTGAGGATCCCATGCGTGGCATCCCTTTTTTGTATATGATGACAATTCCTATCGTGCCTCGCTGTTCCGGCACTGGCTCGCCGGCGACCGCCGCCCCGCGAGAACACACAGTA
>CAUYUJ010014576.1:152500-212500 GCA_963575745.1 Prorocentrum cordatum | reverse complement strand
GAGCAAGGAGGGATGAGAAGGGAGGAGGGGTCAGGAGGCAGGAGGGAGGAGGCAGGGGGCGGGACGAGGGAGGAGGGAGGAGGAAGGAGGAGGAGGAGGAGGAGGAGGAGGTGGTGGATTAGGAGAAGAAGGAGGAGGAGGAGGAGGGCGAGGAGGAATAGTAAGAGGAGGAGGAGGAGGAGGTGGTGGAGGAGGAGGAGAAGGAGGACGAATAATGGCAGTGAGAATCACGAAGTGTGATGATGAGGAGGATAAGGAGGAGGAGGAGAAGGAGGAGGAAGAGGCAGGGGGAGGAAGCTGTGCAGCATGCCCGGCCAAGCTGGGCGCGCCCGGTGGCGCGGCTGGGCAGGCGGCGACGGCGGCATCCCTATCATGGGCGTCGTCAACGTGCTGCTGAAGGCCGGCCATGCCTCCCGAGCGGAGGATCGGGGCTCAAGAGACGGGGGTCAATGCAAACGGGGGGCAGGAGGAGGAGGAGGAGGAGGAGGAGGAGGAGGAGGAGGAGGAGGAGGGAGGAGGAGGAGGGAGGAGAGGAGAGGAGGAGGAGGAGGAGGAGGAGGAGGAGGAGCAGCAGGAGCAGCAGCAGCAGCAGGAGGAGGAGGAGGAGGAGGAGGAAGAGGAGGAGGAGGATGAGGAGGATGAGGAGGAGGAGCGGGGCGAAGCCGTGTGTGGGTGGTGAAGCGGCTCTACTCCATGCTCTCGCTGATCCTGTTGATCAGAGTGCGTGTGTTTTGTTTCGACATCTCTTGGTGCCCGCAGGAGGAGGAGGACGACGAGGAGGAGGAGGACGAGGACGAGGACGAGGACAAGGGCGAGGACGAGGACGAGGACGAGGGAGGGGGAGGGAGGAGGAGGGATTCCGAGTTCCTGGTGATGCAAGTTTTTTCAGAAGGGGCGTGTTCCCTGGGCTTCGATCTCTGGGGCCAGCACAGATCGATCCAGCTCGAAAGATGCTGTAGTGAATTTTCGCGATGTTGCACTTGCTCGCAACATCGGATCTCAGGGGTGGAATGAGAGGGGAGGAACGAGGAGGAGTGGGGGAGGGAGGAGGAGGGGGAAGGGGCATCAGCGATGCTGCAGTACACCATCCCGCCCCCAGCTCCCTCCTTGTATCTGCGCGCCCAGAATGATGACAGACAACATTGGCACGATGCCCAACAGCAGTGCCTGTTCATTTGGAACAAGATTCGCTGTCCATCGGGGCCCATCGGACATCATGCCTCGGCATGCTGACACCAGTTCTTGCCCATTTGACGGCACCCAGTGTCCGAATAAGATGAACAAGTAACGCGGTCACAGGTTTAGGACATATCGCAAGAAGGGTCCGAAGGCCAACAGCTCTTGTTCCGCATGAGCAGTCGCTGATGTGGGGCATCGTACCCGTGCTTTCCGTTTTCATTTCTGGGCTTGCAGAAGGGAGGGGGACGGAGGAGGAGGAGGAGGAAAAGGAGGGAAAGGAGAAGGAAGGGGAGGAGGAGGAGAAAAAGGGGGAGGAGGAAGAGGGGGAGGAGGAGGTGGAGACGGGAGCAGGGGCATCAGCAACGCTGCAAGACACCATCCCGTCCACAGCCCTCTCGTCTGAAGACCCTACGGGCCTCGCTTTTTTCACAACAGAGAAGCCCCCTCCGCCCTTGAAAGACCAGCACCCTCCGTGGGATGCTGGCGCGAGAGCCCCGCTTAGGAGGTGGAGCTGCGTTGCATCTTATCAGCGCGTAGCGAGGAATGTGAGAAGGGACGTGATCATACAGCTCAACGAGGTGTCCATCGATCGGGAAACAAACAGTGACATATACATAAAAAAGCTCTGAGGTCCGCACGGATTTTGCGGATTGGCGCTGGAGCCCCTTTGCGCGCTCCGCGCGCCAGGGAGGGGGGGTCCAGCGCCGATCCGAGAAATTCGCGCGGACCTCCGAGTTGTTATGTCTCTATCATTGTTCGTTCCCCTACGAAAGGGATGTGATCATACAGCTAAACGAGGTGTCCACCGAGATTCCCGTGTTGAAAGAGGACGGCCTCCCTCCGGCTCAGTGCTTGCACATGAGCTTCAAGGAAGTCTCCAGCGAGAGATCCGCCGTGAACAGGAACCGCCCATCTCCCGTGCAGCTTCCGTGTGTGTTGAAGCTTCTGATCCGAATGACGCTTAGGGGGTCTCAAGCCAGAGCCCCACATTTTACCAGCCTGGAACATATCCCTATCCCTATGCTGGGCATCTCCTCATCACGATGCCAATCTCAGGGATCCCTTTATTTTTTGAGGGCGAATCCCTAAGATTGTCATCGCCTTTTGGCGTGCCAATCTTAGGGATAGGGATACGTTCGAGGCTGGCAAACACTGAGAAGACGTCGCGGGGCGACGAGGAAGCCGTCCACGGGTGGAGGAGCGCCCGGCAAGAGCTTCCCTTGCGAGCCTTCCGTGACCGGGGCAGGGCTGCGAGGCTCGGGCTGTGCTTCCCGCCCCGCCGAGCCCTTGCCATCGCTCGGACGTGTGCATTTTGCCTTCGGCGAGGACCACTGAGGAGCATCCTTGATCATTTGGCGAAAAAGCCACGCACGAAACCGAAAAAAACACAGGAAATGGACGTCCGAGCGATGGCCAGATCCCCGCACCTCGGCGACCTCGTCGGAGTGGACAACCGGCGGGTCCGCCCTGAGGCCGCTGGCGTCGCAGTGCAGCCTCAGCCACACGGGCGCGCCACCCACGGGGGGTCGGCCCAGGCTGGCCGCGGTCGCTGCCTGCAGCCCTGCCAGCAGCATACTTTTGAGGCGGCATGTGCTCGTGGCCTCCCAGGGCGAAGAGTCCACGACGAGAATGCACATTTGGGCGTGAAGAAGGCTTGAAAAGAAGCACGAATCTTCCGCTTGGAGAATCTTGAAAATAATGCGCCTTTCTGCGCAAGAGAAGCTCGAACAAGAATTCGAAGCTTGAAGATACTGCGCTCCTGCTGCCTGCAGCGCCTGCGCAAGCCAGGGCCCAGCCTCCAGGGCTGCAGCCCTCCTCGCTCCGCCGGCGGCGCGTTCAGTACCGAGGCACCTCGCTCTGCCGACCCGCGCCGTCAGCGGCAGCGGCAGCGCATCATCACAGAGGGCAGCGCTCAGCGCGGTGGCACTCGCCAAGACAGCTGTACCTGTGCATGGCCTCTGATCGGTCGAGCATCCGGCAGTCCTCCACGAAGCTTGTCACGCTGGCCCCCCAGATGGCGCGCCACGATGCCGCGAGGGCCGCAGGCCTGAAGGGTGGCATGGTCCACGACACTGCGGCAGCACACCAAGAGGGCGCTCGACCGTGGCATTCGAGCATTGGCGTAAGCAGGGTCAGTGTCGCGTTATGCCGGCACTGTGGCTCCGGAGCAGCCCGCACTGCAGCCACCGTAGCGCAGGCATTGGAAGCTTGCGTGGGTGGCCAAGAGGCCACGCAGCAGCACGCTCGGGAAGTTGTGGCGCACCGCTGCTGCACGCAACGCTGGGTGGTTTCTCGAAGTCGTAGAGCTTCTGGAGGTCCACCATCGCCGTGCCTGTTTTGACGCCGACCTCCCCGCTGAAGGCATCCAGGACGTGGCACCAGCCTGCCTTCTCACACGTCCTGCTGGATGCGCCTCGCCAGAAGAACCTTTACCTGCGTTTTCCCCCGTTGCTTGCAAAGGGGCTGGCGCAGCTTGCTTCATATCCGAGGGGGTCGAGCTACTGTCAGAAACTTAACTTTGCGTTAGCGCCACGCTCCGCCAGTTCTAGCCTACCACGCTTCGGCGCGACGCGCTATCCACGTCCCCGTTCCCAAGCCTGTTCCCAGCCTGCCGCCCCGCGGAGCGCAGCGACACTCCTAACCGCTTGCAAGGCATAGCGTGTCGCTGGTGCCGCCGTCGCGACGCGCTAAGCAAAAGCTCCCGACAGTGTGTTCGTGCGGAGTTGCCTCGTGGCCACGAGCGCCGCCCCGAGACTGTGCAGGGCGTGGGTCACCTGAAATCTGCCGAGGGCGTGTTTTAGCGCTTTCAGCTCGGCGTCTTGGACATCATTTGTTTAGCGGTTTCGGGTCAACAGCGTTGTTTTCTAGCGTTGTCAGATTATGTTTTAGCGTTGTCAGGTCCGTGGGTTGCGTGTTTCCTTCTCCTTGCACATCGCTATCGTCTTCTTCATGCAAGTTTGCTTTTCTGTGGCCGTCGCTGGTGGCTCGTCGCGGAAGCCCGCCCTCCTCTGCTGCCACCCCCTTTCCAGTGTTAGATCGGTGTCAGAGCGTTGTTTGTTGCGTTTTGGGTCTCCGCGCGGGAGCCGGTTTTTGCCCCCCCCCCCCCCCCCCCCCCCCCCCCACCCCCCCCCCACCCCCCCCCCCCCACCCCCCTCCCCCGTGTACGCAGCTCATGGATCAAGGCAGGTGCGCCGACCTGGGGGATGGAAGGGGGGGTGGAGAGGGCGAACGGTGGCAGGGCGGGGAACGCGGGAGCCAAGCTGGCATAGAAGGCAAGGAGGAGCCTTCGACGATAATTCAAAACTAACCGCAACAAAACGCTGTACCACAGCGACGAACCTGAAAACGCCAAAACAACTACCCTAAAACGCAAAAAACACCGCAGCGTTTTTTGAGCGTCTTCAGCCTGTCGAGAGCCCAAACTAGGAAACGCAAAAGAAACGCCCAGGGCGTTTTTAGGTGAACCCGGGTGCAGGGTGCCGATGAAGCGGTTCTGCGCCTCCACGCTCAATTGCAAAATGAGCTCGGGGTGGACACTGTCCAACCCCAAGCCTGCTGAGTCTTTCTAGCTCTGGCGTGCTCTGTGGAGAGCGTCCAGGCTGATCTGCGGCAGCAGATCCTCTCCGACGTCCCAGCCCATGAGCGCGTCGAAGCCGCCCTTCCGTACGCCCTCGGGGGCGCCCCATTATTTCAGCATGAGTTCCAACGTGGCCAGGCGATCCTTTCGAAAGGCAGGCTCCTCGACCTTACCATCGGTCTCGCTGATGCCGTCCATCTGCCCGACCTGCTGCTTGGCGCTGCGGTGCGCGCGCTGGCCTCCTCCCTCGAGCGCTCTTGCAGCCTGAGCCTTCCACGGGTCCAGCTGCTCCAGCAGCTCCCGGCCATAGCGGCAGAGATACAAGGCTGGCATGAGATATTGTTTTATCATTTGGCGCGTAACGGTCGTTACCCCGTCCACCCCTCCCCCCCGGAGTACAGTAAACATCGTATGTAGGCGCGGGGGGGGGCCTGGACCCCCCACATGTTGGTGCTCGAGCGCGCACTAGGGGGATCGCAGCGTCATTGGAGAACACCACAGAACATCGCCATGGCGTTCCTCTTCTGGGCTGTGGCCCGCCAGACGAGTCAGCGAGCCATGAGGTGAGGCAGTCGCCTCCGGCCCTCCCCCTCGACGACCACGGTGAGGGCTGCCTCGATGCCCCTCGGCCCCCGCGCACGGCCCGAGCACCTCCCGGCATCGGCTGGCTCGCTGCCCCGTGCACGGGGGCGGTGGCTCTCGCCGTGCTCGGGCCCCTCGGCCGTGCACGTGCCGCGCGACCGGCTCAATGGCTTCCTGCGCGCCCCGGCTCCAGTGCAGCTGGAGCCCGCACGGGGCACGCCCCGTCGGCGCCAGGGCAAAGCGATCTAGCCGCATCCGCGTGTGCACCGCCGCCGCCGCTGACAGGCCCGTCATCCTGCAGGAGTCGGAGGGGGAAGGAGGTACCCATACCGCCAATTGGCCTTCCCTCGTTTGCGCCTCGCTTTTTGGGGCCTCCTGGGAGGCCCTCGTCGCCACCGCTGGGTTCGCCTCGGCATTCTGGTCAGAACGCGCCCCGGGAGAGGTCTGGCGAGCAGCGGTATCGTTACCTTTTGGACGCCCCGTTCAACTTCATGAGACCTCACACATGAGGGCGGAGAGGTGTTGTGCTCAGCGGCTGCGCCAGACCCAGACCTGCACACGGCTCGCCAGCGCCCTCGCGACAACCAAGAAGTCATCAGTCGTGTGTTTCTTGGCCTCGCCCTCTCCATCTCCAAGAGCTCCCCCGCGCACCCCTCCTTCGTCAGCTCCTGCTCTTTCTCCTGCTGCATGCGCAGCCATCCAGGCAATGTGCTCGCCTGGCTTCTGGGCCCGCAGGCCTGGGAATCGGGGGCGACGACAACTCTTCACACCTCCTGTAGCCAGCAGCTTTCCTCGAGTTCGTCGGGCGTGCAGTTGAGATCGCCCGGCATTGCCCAAGTGCTATCCTCCTGCAGGACGTTCACGGCGAGCTGCTTCAACAACAGGGCGTTGTTCCCTCCGGCACCCTCGTTCCGGGATGTCCGTTTTCGGATGTATTCGGATGTTGCGGAGGTGAAGTATTTCACCGAACGTGATCAGTTCATAGAACCGACAATGGAAAAACAATATCTAAAAAGGAGCCGTCAAATCAAATAATCTACACAATAGAGTCGACATCAGAAGTCTCAGCGTAATGTCCAGCCGACAAATCTTCAACCAACGAACAAACGCTTAAAATAACCGATCGACAAACAACAGTCGCACTGAAAATGCAGTCGCCATGATTCACCAAGCGCGTTCTGCTACTCGCAAAGTGTCTACTCACAACCGTCTGACCAACAAGAACACGTGTGTGTGTGTTTCGAAGTAAGGTATCGTAAATCCCCCGCGGCGGATCTAGGCCACTTGCGAGTAATTACTTTGCGAGTAGTGGAGCGCGCTTGTCTAAGGAAAAAACAACTCTCTCCCAACAAGAATTGACCCGCCAAGAACGGATCGCAACAACACGGTCGCCAGAAACGGTTCTTTGGGGGCGACAGTGAGCCCGCGAGGCTCGATGCCGGCCCTGCGAGCCCATGGGTGATTGAATTGTGCACAGCGCGAGGTTGAGCTCCGCGCGGGCAGCAGCTTCGTGCTGTCTCCTCCGGTTCTGAGCCCTTTTCTTGGGTTGGCGCCCCCACCCGCCATCTCCTCCTCCTCCTCCTCCTCCTCCTCCTCCTCCTCCTCCTCTTCCTCCTCCTCCTCCTCCTCCTCCTCCTCCTCCCCCTTCTCATCATCATCGTCATCATCATCACCATCATCATCATCCTCCGCGTCGTCGTCGTCATCATCATCATGCTGCGTGGCCTGCTGGGCGCATACTTCAGGACATTCATGTCCGCCATCCCTCGTCAAGTGATCGTCCCATCCTCCCTCCCCCGTCCTGATCCGTCCTCCCACCCTGTTTCCGCCTCACCCCCCCTCTCTGCCCCTTCGCGGCCCCCCAGACCCTGCTTTACCCTCATCACCCCCCCCCTATCTTCCTCCCGCTTCCTCCTCGCCATCCTTTTCCTTCCTCCCTCCTTCCTCAAGCCCCTCCTTCCCAAGCCCCCCCCCCCGCTCTCCCCAAGCCCCCCACCCCACCCTCTCCTGTCCATCTCCAAGCACTCCCCCCTCCCTCCTCCCTCCCCTCCCCAGCCCTCCTCCTCCCAATAAAAGCGTTCAACAACAAACTAACCACCTGGATGGGGGCAGGCAAGGGCTTATATGGAATCCATAGGGGGGCTGCGGGGGCACTAGGGACAAGTCAGTGGGGTGAAGAGTGGGGTGGGGTGGGGTGTTGTGGGGGGGGCAATTGGGGCACGCGGCAGGGAGCCAGGGGGATGCGGGGGGCACTTCGGAAAAAAAAAAAACATCGGCAAGGTGTGGGCGGGGGGAACTGAGGCAGATTTAGCAGTATTAATTGGGGGAGAAGGTGACCCCCACGAACCGTTCGGCGAAGCACCGAATGCTGCCAGACGGGGAAGCCCGAGAGACCCCAAGGTGTTCTCGCAGACGAATCTCCCAGTCTCCAAATGGAGAAGGACGCAGCTTGTGATAATCGTGCTCCCCAGCCAACGGTTAGGGATGATAGGAAAAAACCTTCGCCTTGGTTCCTTCTTCCCCCCTTCGCCACCCCGAGATCCCCAGGTCACGGTGTCCTGCCTGTGCGCGGTGCTCGCGGACAAGTACATGAAGGACTACAAGAGCTTGCCCTTCTACGCGCCCGCGCCCAGGGGCACCGCGGAGATCCTATCATCGACAATCCCCGCCCCCCTCACCAGAGGGGCGAGACGTCAGGTTGATGATGATGATGATGATGATGATGATGATGATGATGATGATGATGATGATGGCGATGATGACGATGATGATGATGATGATGATGATAATGATGATGATGATGATGATGCTGGTGCTGATCCTGATGCTGATGCTGATGCTGATGCTGACGCTGTTGATGATGATGCTGATGGTGATGCTGATGCTGATGCTGATGCTGATGGTTATGATGATGCTGTTGATGATGGTGATACCCGATATGGTGATATGGTGACATGATGATGATGATGATGATGAGGATGATGGTGTTGATGCTGTCGTTAATGCTGCTGATGATGTTGATGGTATTGACGCTCATACTCATGCTGATGCTGATGCTGATAATGCGGATGATGATGATGAAAATAATGTTGCTGATGTT
Source organism: Prorocentrum cordatum (assembly GCA_963575745.1). Classification (NCBI taxonomy): domain Eukaryota; class Dinophyceae; order Prorocentrales; family Prorocentraceae; genus Prorocentrum; species Prorocentrum cordatum. Next base: position 204,062 of record CAUYUJ010014576.1, on the reverse strand, counting down.
GATGATGACGTATTGATGTTGCGGATGGTGTTGAGGATGATGGTGACGGATGTATTGATGATGTTGATGATGGTGATGATGGTGATAACGATGATGACGATGAAGATGACGATGACGATGACGACGGTGATGCTACCGATGCTGATGACGGTGACGATGCCGATCAATTTGTGGTTGACGATGGTGATGGTGATGATGTTGTTGTTGCTGGTGACTATGAGGATTATGCTGGTGATGCTGATGTTGCTGCTCATGATGCTGCTGGTGATGATGATGACGACGATGATGATGATGCTAATGGCGAGGATGATGATGCCGATGATGATGATGACGAAGCCGATGACGATGATGATGACCAAGACGATGATGATTATGACGATGATGCTTAAGGCGATGATGGTGCTGATGCTGATGATCATAATGACGACGATGATAATGATGATGCTGCTGCTGATGATGATGATGATGATGATGGCCACGACGACGATGATGATGCTGCTGATGATGATAATGATGATGATGACGGTGATGGTGGTGATCATGACATGATGATGTTGCTGATGTTGATGCTGCTGTTGCTGATAATGCTGATGAGTCCCATCATTTCCAGGATGTTCCCGTCTTCCAGCTGTCCCGCATGGGCACCAGAAACGAGAGCAGCTGGATACTCCAGGACACATGGAACGGACCCTGAGCCAATCGCATCATGACATTCTCGTCATGTTTCGACCCACGTCAGACTATCAAAATTGTGCTCGATGAATGATCTTGTAGTTTCGGGAGGTTCTGTTTGGGCGACGGAGTGCGTTCCGTCAGCTGCGCCTCGTCGAGACGCGTCCAGGGTGCCTGGATCGTCCCACAGGGCCGCCCGAGGCCCGAGCTATGGACCGAAGACCGACCCGCCTGGGGTCGGCACGCAAGCACAGGCCGCAGCTAGGGGACGAAGACAACCAGGATCTCTCCTGCCCGTTCTTGAACAGGACTCGCAGTCGGTGTCGCCGCGGACGTTGTCCACTTGAGCGGTGTCACCTGTCCACGAGCGGCCCCTGTCCGTGTTGGGCAACCTGCGCTGGTGGGCATCGTCTTTTTTTTGTTCGTCCCATTTCGGGCGCGTCATACATAGGGCATGCGCTGAACATACGGGGGGGCTGGTAAGAATTTCGCGGTACTTCCGCCGAGTTGGGGATGCTGAGGTCGGCGTTTTGACGGGGATGTGCCGAATCCAACCTGACCCGGCCCCCAGAGGGAACCGAAACCATCCTCCGAACGTTGCTAAGGTCGAGTATGTATTCCGGCGCGAATGTAGTTGTGGGACCTTGGATACCTTTCAAGCGATTTGTTGTTTGATGGTTGTTGTGGTGGGGTGTGGGGTGAGGGGGGGGGCAAGCTCCAATCAATTTTAAGCGCCGTCCTACGTGGTGATTCTACATGCTTCTTTCGAACGGTCCGTAGGCGCCAGCAGCAGCATTAGCAGCAGGGTGGAGAAGAACAGGGGCAGGACAAGAAAGAGAGGAGGGAGAGGAGGGCCGCGAAGGCACGGGGAATGAGGGATGAGAGGGCCACGACGGCGCCGCAAGCAGAAATAAATCGCTTAGGTGCAGTTGACGCAGATGAAGGTGGCGTGGACTCTCGTCATCCTCATTATTTCTTTCTGTGACGGAAAGACTTGGCAGGACTTGGCCCTGCCCAGAGAGCAGAGAGTCGGTTTTGCCCATGTTGTTGTTGTTGTTGTTGTTGTTGTTGAACATTCTTACTTCTAAAGAATAATTATTGTTGGGACCGCTGGTGCACGGCCCCCTCGCCGCGCCTAGGCCGCAGCCACATTTTCATCATTTTCGTGAGGAAGTCTCAGGCAAAACGATGTGATCCAGATCCGGTTGTTTTGTTACGGGCGGTTTTCCCTTGCAAAAAATAAGGCAAAGTGGACATTTCTTGTTCTAACATAACCAAACTTCAAGAATCCCTTGCAAAAATAAGGTAAAGTGGACATTCGCGCGCGCAAGACGAAATCCTTCCAAAACCTTAGTTTTCGTAGCGATTTTAACATAAAAACATCAAAAAACCAATGGTTTAAAAAAAAAATGTCAAAATTTCATCCCGCGCGCTCTTGCGGATTCGTAGGAAACCCAACACTTTTTAAACATTTCTGTCAAACGGGCTTTTGCGAGCAACTTTTTCGAACTTCTGCAACAACGGTTGCGCACCTGCCAGGGCCATCATCCCTGTCAAATAATACCATGCGGGACACATTCGTTTTTTCTTCGCGCGCGCACGCCGTCGTCGTCGGCCGCGGGGCCCTGAATAGTAGCCACGGTCGTCCGCATGCCACGAAGTGAAGTGTCCGAACGTCATAGGGCGGGAAGCTGGGTGTGGGTGGTGGCGAAGAGTCGTTTGGAAATTTGGTAGAGCTTGAACCGGCCCCCCCACAAAGTGGGGGTATTGCCCGCCTCCTATGAAAACCCTGGCACTGGTGAGAACGGAGTGTCCCCACGTGCTAGTAATTGTTGTTGCTGTTGTTGTTGTTGTTGTTGTTGTTGTTGTTGCTTCTCCTCCGTTCTCCATTTCTGCCTCGCTATTTCTATCCGTCTCTCTCGATTGCTGTATTCATACCCATATGCACCCCGCAATTGCGGATAAGAGTGAGGGAGCGCCCGGGCTGCACGCTTGAGCTGCCCGCCGGCGCAGAATTAACACTGGCAGTCGCGCAGCCTACAGAACTCTCCAGCGCCCTTCTCGTCGACCTCCTCCTCCTCCCGGTCCTCTTCCCCCTCCTGCTCCTCTCCCCGAGGGGGCCTCTCCCGTTGGGGGAGGGGTCGGGACCCCAGAGTCCTCCTGGCGTAGGCGGGGAGCGCCGGGCCCGAGGGGCGAAAAGCCCCCGCTCCCTTGGGACGGCCCCCATAAGCGGGGTCCCCTTCCCATAGGGGGCCGCCAGGTCCCGGTGCAAGGATCCCCCCCTTTGCGTTCGGCGCCTTGGGGTGGGACTGGCTGTCCGTCTTCCTTGTCGTGTCGTCGTCGTCGTCGTCGTCGTCGTCGTCGTCGTCGTCGGTGGTCGTTCGTTGTCGTCCTTCGTGTCTCGCTTCGTCGTCGTGTCCGTCGCCCCTTCCCTCTTTGGGAGTTGCGGCACGGCCCTGGATTAAGGTCCGGGGTGGACGTTGTTTGCGCTCTTGGGCCGGAGAGCGGCCCTTCCCCCCTCCCCGCCCCTGCTGCCGCCGCTGTCGCCGTTGCAGCCGTCAGCCAGGGCTTTTAGTGTTCTGCCACATCGGCCAAGAGGTGCAGCCTGGGCGCGGGGAGAACCCAGTGGCACCTCCTGGTCTGAGGCGAACCGCCGTTGACGATCACGGAGGCAGGGCCCGCGGCTTCCCGCCTGTAACTTCTTGGTTGCAGTGCTCTGTGCCGCCGGCATACTGTTGCCGTGCTTGTGGGGGTGCGGGCGCTGGGCAGCGCTCCGTGCATGTCCCTTGGGCACCGATCCCGAACCCCCATGCGCCAGTTTGGCGCGGGGTGTAGGCGGCCCTGTTTTTGTTATGTTCGATGTCCACCCGAAGGCACAGCGGTTCTGGCGTTAGTGGGAGTTAGTCAGGGAAAAGAAGCCGGAGGTCAGATCCGTGAGCCCCTTTTTTGCACGTGTGCCCTTGGTGTTGGCCGTTGGCCACGTTGACCGTTGGCCAGGGCACGTTTTGGCCCGCGCTTCGTTGAGCGCCACGGTTTTGTTTTGCCGTCTGGGCCTGCAACACCCTCCTGCTCCTCGCCGCCCTCGTCCTGCTCTTCCTCTTCCTCCTCATCATCACCGTCATCATCATCATCATCATCATCATCATCATCAGCATCCGCATCATCGTATATATCCTCCTCATCCCCCTTTATCATCGTTATTCTCATTATCAACGTGGTCATAAGTATCACCATTCTCATTATCGTTCTTGTTAGCATTGTAATTGTCCTCCTCCTCCTCCTCCTCCCATCCTTCTCCTCGCCCTCCTCCTCCACCTCCTACTCCTCCATTTCGCCTTGGGAAAATGTACATGAGTCCAAGCATTGGCGTGACAATGAAGAGCAGGCCGCAAAACCATTGTGCACTGCGTCAGTGGTAATGCTAACTGCTGCTAGCTGATGCTGCTGCTGCTGTTGCTGCTGCTGCTGTTGCTGCTGCCAGTTGATGCCGCTGCTGCTGTTGCTGCTACTGTTGCTGCTACGCGCGTGCGCTTTGCACAAGCTGCATGCGCGTGCTGCGGGCCGCTGGGCCCACCGAGCCTTGTCGAATTTGACCCTCTGGTGGCGACGGCGTCGGCCCTAATTCGGGCGCATTCGGCTGTACTGTATCTCTCCCTCCCCCCTCCCTTCTGTCTACCCCATCCCTCTAAGATCGCAAACGTGATGCTCCTCGCCTGGAACACCAACAGGAAAGGAAGCACACTGGGGACAGAGGGCCAAGCAAACTGATCCTCGTCCTCACACTCGCTCCAATGCTGCTGCGGGCCACAGGCGGGCAGGCCCACGCCTGCAAGCGCCCCAGCATTCAACAGAGGAGAAACACCCAGACCAGACAATTGGCGTTTACTAAACGGCCTTGTGCGTTTACTAAACAGCCCTGCCCTGTTTGATTCCTTCTTTGGGTGTGTTTACTAAACGGCTTCGCGTGTCGGGGTGGTTATTGTCGGGGTGGATTTTCTGCCCCCTAAGCATGCAAGAAAGGATGGGGAGGGAGGAAGCCCTCCTACACCTTCGTTCCCTTGAGCGCTCAGAGGGAGGGACGGGATGAGGATAAGGACACACAAATTCAACCAGCGGCTCGAAGCCGCTGAGAATAAGGAGAGAAGAGACAAGACAAAAAAGAAAAGCACCCGTGACAGTGTCACCTTCAGATCCGTGGCTGGGGTGGAAGGGAGAAGGGAGGGGAGCCTACGTTCAGTCCGTGCTCGAGCGTCACCCTCAGCAGCGCAGAGAGACAAGAGCGGGAAGCGGGGATAGGTGGGAGCCTGTGGGCTTCCCTTAGTCTCCTCCACCTGGAGATCCCGATGACAGTCCTAACCCCCAACCTCCGTCCTCCGGTCCACCGGTGGTCCAAGATCACTCCGGGAGGCCTCGGAGCCGCTCTCACCCCACGCGGCAGCGCCGTCGCGCCAGGGAGGCGGCAGGGGACCGCCCAGCAGCAGCCAGCCAGGTCGCGGAGCGCCGCCCTCGCCCGCCTGCAGGCCGTGGTGCCGGGCGCCACGCCGCGATTCGGACTGTCCCCCTCGGGAGGCGCACCGTGTGGGGCCAGGACCCCCCCCCTTCGGGATGGCGAGGCGTCGCGAGGAGCCTCGCGGTGGGGCAGTTCGGCACCTCCAGCGCGAGCTCCAGGGCCGCCATCGTACGAGCGAGGACGGGCCGAGAGGGCGAAGCCAATGGCTGCTGACTCCCACGCACCGTCACATTCTCCCCCCCCGTTAGCCCCAAATGTGCACTCGGCAATGCTCCTAGGTGGCAATTCCTACCTTAATGGAGGCACGCGTGCACAAGAAGGGGGAGAGGGAGGAAGTGACAAGGATGACAAACTTGTGATCAGGGCTCAGATAAGGCTACTGTATAAGGCGATTCGATACCGTGATGCAACACAAGTCTATTATATGTCCACGCTCTGAGTCCTGGTCTGAGATTGACGAGCCCGAGCTGCACCTCACCTTGTGCCTGCGCTCGGCATCGTTGCCGTCGATCTGTTTTGCTGCAATATTAATGACGGTGTCCCTCTGCCGTCGGAGGCGATAAGAAGACCCTCCTCGTCCTCCTCCTACTCCACTTCCTCTTCGGCTTCGTCCTCCTCCTTCTCCTCCTCCTCGTCCTCATCATCTACCTCCTCCTCCTCCTCGCCCTCCTCTTCCTCGTCCTCCGCATTATTCTCCCCCATCCTCCTCCTCCTCCTCCTGCCCCTCCTCTTCTCCTCCACCAATTCTTCCTCCTTGCCCCCTTCTCCTCACCTGATTCTGCCTCCCTCAATCTCCCCTCGTTCTCTTCTTCCCGCGTTTACTGATCCTCCCTCCCCTCTTTCCAAAGATAACGGCCAACAACTCCTTGGTTCCACTGCATGACCGCACACTTCCCTGATCAAGGAAACACTCCTGAGCATCGTTGCTGGATGGGCTGGGTGGGGATGCGCAGAGCTTGATGAATCTCCTGGGCGTCGTTGCTGGATGGGCTGGGTGGGGATGCGCAGAGCTTGATGAATCTCCTGGGCGTCGTTGCTGGATGGGCTGGGTGGGGATGCGCAGAGCTAGATGAATCTGGTGGAGGTTGATCTCGAATTCCTCATGGAAGCAGAGCCACGGGACCACGAAATTTCACACGTGGCCAAGGCCCCGTGTGCAGGATCCGCTGCCGTGCCTGTACGGCAATGGGGTGTTAGAATGCTTTGGAGGCTCCGATTCAGAAGCCTGGCGAAGGCTGGCAAATCTGTGGCTGCTGAAACGGAGCTCCGGGATTTGTTTCTCTTCCGGGAAGCAGCCCGTTTATTATTTAGCGCGCTGAGGTTTATTCCGGGAATTTGTTTTTGTCCTTCCGGGCGGACCGTATTAGCAGCCACGGATTTGCCAGCCCTCGCCCAGCTTCCAACCGATAGCGTTTTTGGGTGCCCCCCCCCCCCCCCCGGGAAGGTCCTTGGGCGCCCCAGAGCCGCTTCCCCGTGGGTACCTTGAGGCACGACGATCACATCAGCCCCCAGGCCTGGGCACGGTGGCGGAGTTGCCAGAGGCAGCTGTAAACGAGATCAGTGTAATGTTTGCCTTCGAGGGCCTACAGCACCCCACGAGGTCCCAGACCCCCCCGAATAATGATTTACTTCGAGGGCCCAGCTGCATCCCAAGATGTCCCAGACCCCCCGCCCGAAGCGGAAGAGGACGGAGGATGCTTGGAGAGGACAAGATGAGGAAGGACAAAGGGCGAGGAAGGAACGAAGAGGACGTGCACATTCAACGTCGGGTGGATCGCATATGAGACGCGGAGCGTGCGCGCGATGGCGCTGCCCCAAGCCAATGCAACGCAGCCCGCCGCAGGCGCCAATTTTTTATCATGTTGTCGAGTGAACATGTGTTGTTCGCCGGTGGTTCGCAAGTGAGTCGCGGGTGGTCGCGCGGTGGTTGCGCTGTCTCATACCAATGCAATGCAGCCCGCCGCAGGCGCTTTTTTTTACGTGTCAATCCTGGTGTGGGTCGTGGGAGAGACGTGGGGTGGGTCGCGGAATGGGTCGCCGGTGGGGTTGCAGGTGGGTCGCGGAATGGGTTGCGGGGTGGGTAGCGGGTGGGTCGCGGGTGGGTCGCGGTGGGTCGCGGGATGGGTCGCGGGATGGGACGCGGGTGGGTCGCGGGATAGGTCGCGGGATGGGTCGCGGGTGGGTCGCGGGTGGGTCGCAGGGTGGGTCGCGGGTGGGTCGCGGGGTGGGTCGCCGGGTGTGTCGCGGAGTGGGTCGCGGGTGGGTCGCGGGGGGGGGGTCGCGGGTGGGTCGCGCGGTGGGTCGCGCGGTGGGTCGCGGGTCGGGTCGCCGGGTGGGTCGCCGGGTGTGTCGCGGGGTAGGTCGCGGGGTCGGTTTCGGGTGGGACGACGACAACAACAACGAACAACAGCAACAACAACAAGCAGAATCGGCGCCGCGAATTCCCATTTGAGCCACGCACCCACGGTGTAACACCGTTCGACCCCTTCACTTTGATATTTGTGTATATATATATATGTATGTGTGTAAGAGGTTGGAGGGTGAGATCGAAGTGAAACGGAGTCACCCCACCTGGGAATCGATTTCGCTTTGGCTACGTGTTGTGCCTGTCGTACGTGCTTTCGAGGCGAGGCGAAGAATCGCGAGTTCCTGATCTAGTAGAGGCCAAGTCAGGCCAAAATGAGTAGCACCTGTCAGGCTGGTGTGTACGGGGTGTCCGCAGGATTGTCCCCACGAGTGTTCCGGATGCTTGTCCCGATGGTGGTCCCGATAGTTGCCCCGATGCTTGTCCCAACGGATGCCCCGATGGTTGTCCCGATGGTTGCCTCGATGGTTGTCCCGATGGTTGTCCCGATTTTTCCCCCAATGGTTGTCCCGATGGTTGTCCAGCTGGTTGTCCGGACGGTTGTCCTGATGGTTGCCCCGAGGGTTGTCCCGATGCTTGTCTTGATGGTTATCCCGATGATTGTCCCGATGGAGGTCTCGATGGTTGTCTCGACGGTTGCCCGATGGTTCCGCGAGGCTATGACGCCAAAGCAACTGCGTTTTGCGAGGCCATGCTATCACTGCGCTCGGCATGTCCATACTCCAGAAACGCGCGCATCCTGCGGGGCAAAGACATGACATTGATCGTGAGGCAGGGAGGTCAATAGACGAAATCGGTGGAGAGACAGGGATATATATAATATATATATATATATATACTTTCCGCATGCGCACCTTGCCCTGCCTGCCCCTGCGCGGCAGGGCTCGGGCAGGCATTGCTGCGCACGCCCTGCCAGAACCTCTCACAGGCCTGCTTTGCCCTTCTTGTCCGCTCGTTCGGGGACCCCGTGCGAAAAGCTGGCTGAAGGCTGGTTTGGGCACGCGCGAGCTTCTCGTTCTTTTCTCCACTTGTCCACGCCCCCCTCTTCCCTCTTTTGTTCGTTCGTTCGTCTGTTCGTGGTGGTCGTTCGTTTGTTCGTTCGTTCGTTCGTTCTTCCCTCCCTTCCCCGCGTACGCGCCCGTGTGCTGGGGTGCACCTTGGCGAGCCTCGCTCGCCGTACATAGTTGCGGAGTGTACCTGCGAGAGTTTCGGCCGCTTGCGTGGATTGATTTCTTGCCCCCCTTCTCCTCCCTGCTCCCTCCCGCCTTTCGACTGTCCTTCCTCCTCCTCGTCCTCCTCCTCCTCCTCTCCTCGTCCGTTGTGTGGTATATAGATTGCGCCACACCCTGGAGCGGACTGCCTCTGCCTCGCCGCCGACGGAAGCAAACAAATGTTAATTAGATGATTGGCAGGGCCATCGGGGATGTCCACATAGAGTGTTTGCCTTTTACTCATCCGCTTGAGTCCCCTGGGACGTGCGAGCCTACCTTGCGACTCCTGGCGGTGAGGCACGGGGTCTGGTTTCCGTGTCTAGGCCACATGCGTAGGTCAGCCTTGCTACGTTGCCGAGGCTACGCCCGGTTTAGTTTATTTGCCTTGGCCAAGGTCTCGCGTGTTCGCTCGCCTATCGCAGGCTGGCCCTCAGGTGTTTCCAGGTTTGCCTAGTGCATGTGGCATTGCCAGTGCATGTGCATAGACAAGTACATCGATAGACAGCTGGGTCGATAGATGGACCGATCGACCAGCTGTCCAGATGGTTATCCTGGTGCCGGTCCCGTTCGATGGATAGTGAGATTGCCAGATGAGTTGATAGGTAGATCGGCAAACATATAGTGAGACCAACACATAGTGATACCGATCTGTTGACGCTACAGACATGACATATGGACAGCGGTACATGTGTAGGTACAACTACCCAGAGATATGGAGAGACAATACGACATCTTGGTAAATCGACTGCCAGAGAGATATACAGACCAATCTAGAGATCTACACATGTTCATATTTGCATGTATGTAGGTGTAATCCAATATTGATTTCGCGATGTGTGTCCAGCGTGAGTTAACTCGTGCGTCCAGTACAAATCAAAGATAACGCAACCACCCGACAAACCTATCCTTGCCAGCCGAATGGTGGTCTTATGAGAGGGCACAAATATCACACATAGATACATATACTTATTAGGCCACCGAGTGCTCATAAGGAGGTTTGGGGTTGGAATCGGCGCCGGGACAACCACCGGGACAACCACCTTCATCCACCGATCAACCCCTGCGGGTCTCATTGTCGATCGGCGTCGCTATCTGTACGCCGATGTCACTATCAACGTAGGTGTGTCGATAGTTCGATCGGTCTGTCGATCTCCAGATCGAACTCACTGTCTCTATAATATGTTGTATGTATACATTTGAATATACAAATAGTTCTATCAATCTATCGAACACGCCTACGGCGAATCACCGCCGCCCCCTGCCCTTTCGGAAGCGCCTGTGTGGCCGAACGTTGTGGCCAGAGGCCTGTCAAGCTATCGGACTATGTGTTCCCCGCGTCGGTTTGGAAAGCCTTCGGGGAACACGTGGGGGAAGAAGAGGAAGAGGAGGAGAAGGAGGACAAAGGAGAAGGGAGAAGATGCCTCATCGGAGCCTCTTGAGGCACTCTTGGGCTCGATTGGGCCATCTTGGGACCGTCTTGGAGGCCATGTTGGTGCTATCTTGGGCTCTCTTGGAGCCTCTTGAGGGCCTCTCGGGGCCTCTTTGGCCGTCTTAGGCGTTCCTGGCCCGTCTGGCGCCGTCGGGAGCCGTCTTGGGGGCCTCTCTGAACCGACTTGGGGCCCTCTTGGGGCGCTTCGGGGCCGTCTTGGAGGCCATCTTGGGCGTCTTGGAGGCCTCTTGGCCCGTCTTGGGGCTCTCATGGGGCCATCTTGGAGGCCTCGTGGGTGATCTTGGGGCGATCTTGGGGGCCTCTTGGGCCGTCTTCAGCCGTCGGAATGCCGAGAAGAAGCAAATGCCAAAATCCTTCAAAAACCTTACGACAATCAATGATTTTGGCATCTTCGGGCCCTCCTGGAGGACCTCTTGGAGGCCTTTTGGGTCGTGTTGGGCCGTCTTGGAGGCTTCTCGGGCGACGCTGGAGGTATCTTGGACTCTCTTGGGCCGTCTTGGAGGCCGTCTTGGACCATCTTGGAGGTATCTTGGATTCTCTTGGGCGGCCTTGGAGGCCATCTTGGAGGCCATCTTGGGCCAACGTGGCCATCTTGGAGGCCATCTTGAGCCGTCTTGGAGGATTTTTTGGGGAGATTGAGGTCCTGGGCAATCTTTTCGGGTGGCCGGCGGGTCGGGCCACAGCCACAGCCCCAGGGGGAGTTCTTTTGGAAAGGAACCAGAGCCAAAACCGGAAGGGTTTAGCACGCGAGGCACCCTTGTGATGAATCAACAGGGGGCGGCGAATTGAACGGCCTTCGGCCCATCCCGCCGCCGTGCCTGGACTGCGGGTCTGAGGCCTCTTGGATATTCGTTGGGATCTCCTCGGGCCTCTCGGGGGCCTCCCTGAGGCAGTTTTGAGGCCTCCAGGGGGGGCTTCTTGTGGGCCTCGCGTGGGCCTCCCGGGGGTCTCGTGGGAACGGCCGGACTCGAGATCGATTCAATTGCAACCTGGCCGCCCGCGAAGGCGAGCCAGGGCCATATAGTCCAAAGAGGGTTCATTTCGGCCCGAAGGCCGAATCAGCGCGCCGATCTCAGGAGGAGGGGGAAGAAGGAAAGAGGAGGACTGTCAGAAACAAATATGTGATCACAGTTTTTTATCACAGTTTTTATCACCGTTTTTTTATCACAGTTTTGTATCACAGTTTCTTTGGTCACACTTGTTCAGTTTTTTATCACACGTGTTCAGGGGATCACCCTGGGAGGGGCCGAGTGGAGGGCAGCGATGTGGAGGGGGGCGGGGCGAGGTCCCCTTCCTCTACGGCCTCCCCTGCACGTGAGGAGGGAGGTCTCCCCGTGTGGGGGCGGAGGGCGGCCCGTTGTGCCATCAGGCGGTACTCTGTGTGAGGCAGTCCTCCTAGCGCGGGGTTCGCTTCTCTGTTTTCCATGGTTCCATGGCTTTTCTTCTGCCGCCCTCCTCGTCCTATGCCGCCCCTCTCTTCCTGCAAGCGCAAGTTTCACAGGGGGCGCGTTGGCGTGCCCGAGGGAGCAGACGCAGGCTTGAGGTGTCGTGTACGATTGGCCGCGCGGGCACGGCAGGGTGATATTTTTCGCACGTGTTTTCGATCCCATCAGGCAGCGCACGATCTTGGTGAAGGGACAATCGCCAGCACCCCTGCGTATGGAAAGGCAGCAGCCGATGAGCGAGCAGGTGACGCCGCATTGCACGACCGCGTCCCTGCAGCACTCGGGCAGCAGTATCCATCAACGGAGCAGAAGCGTGCACTGCCAGAGTGCGGTTCCTCCGAGACGCCGTGGGAAACTTTACAGAGCGAGTGCACGCCCCGAGCGCCCCAGAGCGCTCAGTCAAAAGCAGAGGGTTCCAGCCCGACCACCTAGCCCAGTTGTGTGTGCCGTTGTCCCCCCAGGCATGTGGTTGACTGTTCGGGGGAGAGATGTGGTAGGCGTTCCAACTCGACCACCAAGGCCCTCCGCACCCAGGGGTTTCAGAACGAACGATATCACACAGTTGCTGGGCAATTTCGGCGGTGACCCTTCTCTGATTCCCACCCCGACAGGCACATAATCTGTAGGAGTCATGCATGTTGGGTTCTGGCCCAGCGTCCTCAGCCGAGCTGAACGTGACCAGATGAAGCGAGGCAGTCCTCAGTGAGGTTGCGGTGAATCGGGTCATATCGGGGTTCCAGAGTCTCCTCCCTCTTAGCGGGGAGGAGAAGGGCCCTCCTCCGCTGCTGCTGCCCCCGACCTTGACATCCGCAGATTTGATTTGATGTTCAATCTGCGATTCCTAGCGCATTCGTTCTTCCTGGATCCAGGTTTGATTGCCCCTGGACTCGACAACGGTCCCCCAGGACCGAGATCGAAGAACAGACGTGGTTGAAACATCTGAGAGCCTGGCAGGGGCCAAACACGTCCAAAGACCTCCGTCCTCGGCCCTCAGGGGTCGAGGGGTGAACATTGGCATGGCAAGGTGAGGGAGGAGGGTCAGCCAGGCTCTGCTCAATGGGTGGGCGATCAAGGGAGCTCGAACAAACATACACCCTTGTTGTACCCGGTCCTTCTGGGGCCCAAAAGGGGCTCGAAAGGTGCACGTGTCTCCCCCCCTCTTGTTTATTGCCCTCCCCCCCGGCGTCGGCGTCCGCGTCGGTGTCGTCGCCCCCCCATTCCCATCGGCGGGAAGAGAGGGGAGGTGGGAGGTTCTCCTCCTCCTCCTCCTGCTCCTCCTCCTCCTCCTCCTCCTCCACCGCCTCCTCCTCCGCCTCCTCGCTGCCTCGCTCGTGCTGTCGCCACTCCTCGTGCTCCTCCCCGCTCCCTCTTCCCATCCGGGGAGGGGGAGCTCTGGAAACCTGGGACCCACCCCATCTTGGGGGGGGAGGGGTGGGGCCTGTGGATTCTCGGCCCGGGATCATGCATCGCCCCCCCCCCAATGAGCAGCGCCCGAGTCGAAGGAGGAGGGAGCAGGAGGCGCGAGAGGCGCAGGGAGCAGCAGGGAGGGCCCGCGCAGCTCGGCCGGGGGCCCCCCCGCGCCTCCCAGGAGGGCTTCTTCAAGGGCTGGACCCCGGCCGTCTGGGGCGTGTTCGCCTCCTTCACCGTCAAGTGCTGGAGCACCATGGCCCGGAGGGGGAAGGGGGCACCCACACCGCTGCCCTTCGCCTGTTCCCCCCTTTTGTTCCGCCCTCCTGGGAGGGCCCTCGTCGCCACAGTCGGCTTTGCCTCGTTCTTCCGGTCAGAGCGCGCCCTGGGAGAGTTCTGGGGAGTGGCGGTAGCAGTATCCCCTGATTTCCTCAGCGTGTGGCGTCTCGAGACAATGGGGACGAAGACGCGGCTGCGTGAACGTGGTCCGCGCGGGTGCCTTGGATCTGCGTTGGGTCCCCCCTGGCGGCGCCTCCCACGCCGCCTCCTGTGCGCCGCACTTGGCGCGCTCTGCGCGCCAGGGAGGGGGGCCCAGCGCAGACCCAAGACATCCGCGCGCACCTCCGAAAGTTTTTGTTTATGCCGTCTTTGTTCTTCTCCGTTTTCGTCTTCGGCTTCTCCGTCTGCGAGCCGAAGGTTGTTCATCGTTTTCGGCTTTTCCGGGGCCCGTACCAGGTCCCAGAAGAGGAGCGTGAAAAGACAATCCGGGCTGAACAACGGGTCCCGGAGAAGTGGTAGAGAGGTCGGGGGGCCGTGTCTCGCAAGATGGAGACGTTGGATGTCTGGGTCCAACGATCTCAGATACATTGGGCACATCCAGTAAAACACGGGACTGCGTGCAGGTGCCCCACGGATATGTCTTATCCCCCGGTGGCCCTTGGAAACCACCATTGGAGCACCTGAGGAGGCCCAAAAGCCGGCGTCGAGTATGTCCCCATATTTCTTGTAGCTAGACTTTATCCGTCGCCACGATCGGGCATTGAGAGAACACCCACCCAGACACGTCGATTGAGGACATCTGCACAGGTTCACTCGACATTGGCAGACGGGTGCGTTCCCCGGCCGGTTTCGCTAATCGACGTTCGTTTCGCTGGACAGATTCGATTGTTTCCGCTGGGGTTCGCCTTCGAACGCGGCGCCTTGCGCGCGTGGGGGTGCCCCTGGCGGCTTTCGCTGCGGGGCGTTTTCCGAAAGGCTTCTCTCTTGATCTCCGACATGAAGCAAGCGAAGAAAGCTGGTCCCGAGGTCAAACGGGCCCTGGGGTCTGTCGCCGTTGTCGGGCGCCTGGGGCCCTCCGCGGGAGCAAGGACCATCGAACCAAGAACGACCCAGTACGAAGAGCTGGTCCCCCGGGGGGCCGGTCCAGGACCCGTGGCCGTGAGGGCCTTCCTTCGTGCCAAGCTGCATGGTGTTTGACTGCCTGGCTCTTATCTGGGATGTTTCGGCCCAGGGCGGCCGTTTTCGGGCCCTGGGGGCCATCGCATACGAATGCCGGAGAAATACCCTCGGGGGGGAGCGGTCGGGCCTTCCTGGGGCCGCGGAGTGAAGAAAACAGGCAGATCGGCGGATGTCTGGTTCAAAGGCAGCTGCAGCAGCAGCAGGGGAGGGCTCCCCTCCTCCCACTGAGAGGGAGAAAAAGGATTCTCCTGAAATGCACGCACGCGCCCCGACACCACATCAGTCACCCCACCCGCCCCCCGCCCGCCGCCGACTGCACACATCAATGCACGCCTCCCACCCCCCCGAGCGAAGGGCCACACCCCCCCGAGCGAAGGGCATTTTGTTAATTCGCCGGGCCAGGAAAAAACCACGGCTCGACCCCCCCCGAGATTTCAGCAACGCACGGCGAGCCCCCCTCCGGGGAATCGCCGCAGCGGCGCCGCACAGACCCGTTCGGGCAGGACGCCGCGCAACACGAAAATCCCAAGACCACCCGGCAGCACAGCCCGCCCAAATGCAAGCATCACCGCAGCAGAGAAGGGCTTCCCACCCGGCCCCGACCCCGGCCGGATCCCCTCCCACGCAGGGGTCCCGCCCACAGGGCCCAGACCCCGGCAGCGCCGCGGGACCCCAGCGCCAGACCGATCCGTGCGCGGGGTCGCCGTTCGCGCCCCGCGGACCTCGCGCCCTGCCAGGGTTCCGGTATGAAACTAACGATTTTCAGTGCGCAGCATACTCTGGCGGCCCGCGCGCGTGCCGAGGCCAGGCAGAACGCGAGCACTTCTGCGCGTGACACAGTCTGGCGCGCTGGCCCACTAAGGCCGCCGCCACGCCGCAGAGGGGGCACCAGAGGAGGGTCGAATCAGACTCCTGGGACATGCAAACAGCACCGGCTCCGCGCCCGCGGTGCCCGGGGTGCGGGCTGGGCCCCCCTCCCGAGCCGTCTCCGAACACAGAGCGGGCAGCCGTCGAGGACCCCGCAGCGGTCCAGGAGCCTGACATCCCCCAGAAGTACCTCTTGGCCTCACTCAGGGCTCTCACAAAACTCGGGCACCTCGAGGTCCTTCCCTGGCGGCCAAGGCTTGCGGAGGCAGAGGTTCCGTGGGAGACAAATCCTCGTGGCCGCAGTTGGCAGCATGCGTCTAAACTCGATGCACTAAAGTGTCTGGCTCGCGGCGGCAGCGCCCGCGAATCTCGGGGCAGACGCGCCTTCCAGCGCGCCGACGCTCCCGCAGCCATGATTGCCCACCTGCCGCAATCGATAAGTTGGCAGACATGGGATCCATCTCACCGCGTTTTGCATAGCGGCCGAACCCACGAGACATCATAGTCATGTCAGCGCCAGCTCCGAGGTCGCGTCCTGTTTAGTGCTGTGCTGCTTCCTTCAACTGAGTCATGTTACAGTCAACCGCGAAATCCCCGAGAAGGTCGCTGAAATCGCCCAGGACAACTGCTCCGATGCCAGGGTCGCCGAAGCAAGGGGCCCCCCGCTCCTCAGGGCCATCAATGCCCATGCGGAGCCAGACATGCAGGCCACGAGGTTCCCATCCTGCTTGTTGGCACGCTGAGGGAAGACACCCCGAACATGGTGCCAAGCTTGGCGAGCGCGTGCCTGTAGACCTGGCTGCGCCAACCAGAACGCAACCCATTCTTGCGCCACCCGAGTGCGTAGGTCAATGCCAGGACCTGCCGCGCCCACTGTGGCCTGCAGCTCCGATGTAAGGCAGCGCCCTCTCCAAGAGCCTGCCGCAGCCGCTGTGGCGCCACGTCTGAGGTCCAGGACTTCGGAGGGAGCAGGGCCCGACGGCTGATGGCCGAAAGTGGCTGAACGGCACTTGCCTGCGGCCCGTGAGTTCTTTCTGATTGACCTTCTGCCTGGGTGGGCGCGCGCCCTCATGATCTTGCTCTGCCTGCGCCGCGAACGGAATCTGGGCTTAGTCATCTTGCGTCGTCTCTAGTCCTGCTCCTGCCCCCAGCAGCGCCCGTGCCTTGATCAATAGTTGAGGCAACGAGCTCTACTACAGGATCTTGAGTTGTCTGAGCTCAGCCTCGAGCTCTCCCCCGAGACCGTCACCGGATGCTCCCGACTTCGTTTCGCCGGGGATTTTAGACCTGGCAGTAGTGAACCCATCCACCATTGCTTTATCAAGCCTCGTCACGTCGTTCACCCCCTGTCGGCACTTGCCCCCTGCGCCTCCGACCGCGCGGCCGACGAGCGCCCCGTGGCCAGCGGGAGGAACGGCGCGGCGAGCGTGCTCGGGTATCCCGTGGATGATGACGTTTGCAGCTGGCACCCCCTGAGGGTACCCTGCCACGATAGACCGAAACATCACCGTGTCACGCGACATCATTCCACCTCGTCTCAGCGAGCGCTGCGGCGCATACACGTCGGCTTCGAGGAGCAATATGACAGCGGGGAACCCGCAGCGACCCTGGCCTGCAGAGGCAGCGCGAAGCTCATTGTGTCGTAGACTTTGCGAAGTCCAAGAACGAAGTCGCGCGGTCGAACTCCAGGGGGCAATGGCTCTCGCCAAGCACTGCTCGCGCCGGCGCTGCTCGCAGCGCCGACGACCCAGTATTGGCCGCGTCCCAGAACGCCTCGGAGGAGCGAGACCACTAAGCCGAATCCGCAGCCCTCAGTTTGCTCCAAGCTTCGGGCGTAGCACGCAACAAACCGCGCGCGCGATCACCTCCTGCCCCCGTCGGATTGGACGCGCCGAGGGTAGTCAGCAGAGGGGTCTGTCAAGTCCCCGCGGCTTCCACTATGTTAAGATGTCTGACCAGCGCTTGCCGAGCTGCTTCTGGTTGACGCGGGATGACCCGAGGTCCAAGATAAGCGACTCCACGTGCTTTCTTGGCGGCCATCTCAGGCAAGTCCGCGTCCAAGTCTGAAAGTTTGAGGGGGGTAGAGGGCCCCGCGCGCTGCCTGGCGGCACCGGTCCATGATTTACACAATGCCTTGCGGGGTGTCCACAGGGCCCGCACAACGGCCTTCCCACTCCAGTCCCCTGGCGTCGATGAGAAGCGGGGGGGTGAGTGTAGGGTGGCCTTCAGGATCAAGACCGCCCGACCCCACTGGCGCGTTGCCCTTCGCATGTCGACGAACCAGTCCACGAGCTTTGGACCACGAGTCCTTGACCCATTTCAAAAAAGCCGACCTTGCACCTGCGGGGCTCCTGGACGAAAACGCGTCAGTCCAGCACCTGGCCCCGTCAACAAGCACGGGGAGGTCCTCCAGCCGGGCCAGGTGAAGGTTGGACACCAAGCCCAACCACATGAAGATGTCGCCATTGGATGTCTTCTCGCTATCGGAAGGTCGGGGCCCCCCAGCTGGGGTACCCCGCGTGGCAGTTCTTGCGCGTGTGATTGAGCCTGAGCAATATCTGACCCGTTGCTGCGTAGTGGCAAATGCCTGATATCGAATGCTCTGACAATGGCCCACCATTCTGCTGGTGGGTCACGCGTGTAGGTTCGTCCTGGGGTAGCGTGCATCTTTGCCCACTTGCGCTGATGGCCCTCCCATCTATCCGAGCGTTGCTGCCACTTGTCATTCGGGGCCCCTTGATGAATGAGAGGGGTGCGTTCCAGAGTCGAATCCCACTTGCTGTAATCATAATCCACCAGCTGGCGCACCTGCCACCCCCATCGAAAGACGAAGTGGTTGTCCGAGTTACTCTGGGCAGACACAATGAAGCCGATCATGTTGAGCGGATGCACCTCCAACTTGGCCCTCCATTGGCGGGCTCGCGTCGGCAGAGTCAGCAGCATCCGGTCCAATGCAGCGTCCAGTCCAATTCCAAGCTGGGGTTCTACGCCCAGAGCCTCAAAGGGGTCCATCTCCCCATCCAGCATGGAAACACTCATGGAAACATTCTTGGACATGCCCGTGGAAATATCTGACACACCCAATGCAGTAGTCCGTTAAATTCGCGAGTTGGGCGCAACCGATGTTCCTGAGGTCCCGGGCCCCCGCGCTCCCGGGGGCTTCGACTGACGGTGGCGGCGGGGCCTCCATGGCGCCCCCTCCGCCGACGTTTGTGGTTGGAAATGCCCATCCAGCGACCGTGAAACGCTCGAGGTGGCGGCAGTATGATATGTCATGGGGCGACCCTCGCATCCAGCGCGCGGCGACTGTGAGCCTGAAGTGTTCCCCCCATAGGGCCCCCCTCACGATGTGGCCCAGGTCCACGCGGCGACTTCGAACCCGATGTGTCCCCCATAGGCGGCGTCCTCGGGACGTGGCACGGCTCCACGTTTCAACCCGCGCCGCCCGTCACCGAAGAGTTTAGAGAGATTGCGATCAGAGTCCCCAGTGTCCCCGGAGTTTGAATCGGCGTGGGACCTACGAGCCTGGCAGCTGGACCCTGGGCCTCGGCACGCACCGCCCGTCGGCAGTCCTGGCCCGTCCTGGCCCCGCAGCGCCCGACGTGGAGCGGTCTCTAAGCCGTCGGCGTCCGACCCACACGGGGCCCGCCCCCGCCCCCCATTGCCGTCGTAGAAGTCGCCGGAGACGCAGGCTCCACCGTCGGGGGGACGCGGTGGGTTCGGTCCCGATGGCTTGGTAGTTACTCCAAGTCATCGACTGAGGGGGCCGTCGCGCAGTGGCCCCCTCCGTCAAGATCTGGTCCTGCGCCAGACACCGCGTCTCAAACGGAGTGCGGACGGGCCTGGATTGGGCCGAAGACGTTTGCTCCATCACAGGCGCAACTAATTCCTCATGGGAGCTTGCCGCGACCAGCCTCCAGTCGGCGGGCCGCCGCAGCTTGCGAGCCCCCATTCGCCCTTGAGCGTCTGACGTCTGAGTCGGCGGTCGCCTGGGGCCGCGCAGGGGCCGGTCGAGCATCGGGCGCCCTGGGGCCCGCGGAAGTGCATCTCCCTGGGTGGCACAAGGGCGACATATGACGTACAATGAGTCTTCCAGGGGGCGTCGAGGATTGGGTTTAGACAGACCTGTAGGAATCGCTAGCTGACAATGACGCAATCATGCATTCGCCCGATCCCTTTTGTCGTACGTCACTGAGCAATCTGGGGCGCAAGCGCGTGTTCGCAACTGACCAGGCCAGCCCGATGCCTGGAAGAGCTGGGCTTCAATCTTCCAGTCAGCTACAAGAACCCGAGGGTCAGCCAGAGCCATGCTTGACGCTCCCAGGGCCACCAGCGCAACAAAATTCCATCCACGCACGCCCAGTCCTGGCTGGAGGCATGAGCTGATAACTACAAGATTGCAAGCCTTGGCGTGCAGTGTCACAGGGCAGAATCCCTGACGAGGGTCCTGCCTCCCCATCCGGATAGCCGCGGTAATGCCCCTGCGAGTTTGCAGGTAGCACCCGCTCCCCTCCCGACAGAGCGTCCTTCTGGTTTGCCAGGTGAGCTGGCCGCCGTCGACGCCATTATCCACCTGTCCTTGTCAAACTGGCTCACTATGTCGGGAAAGTCACGGGCGCCGCTGCGCAGCAGCAGCAGCAGACCCACCGCGCTCAGTCATGCGCGCCGCATCAGCCGCAGACCGCTGCATCTGCCCCACTGAGCCCCTGCTCTCTTCCTCCTCCTCCTCCTCCTCCTCCTCCTCCTCCTCCTCCTCACCCCTTGCCGCGAGAGGGAGCTGAGGGCGCAGCCGCTGCAACTGCCGCTGTGCCAGCCTCAGGGGGCTCCCGGGCTTTGGCTCATCTTCAGTTCTCTCGGTCGCGTTGGCTTCACCATCGGCGCGTCTTTTCTTCTTTGGCATAAGGAGACCGCTGCGCATTCCTCGCAACTTCCTGCAGCTGGTTGCGGAAGGTCTCGAGCTTATTCTTGTCCTCGGCTTTGAAATCCTCCACAAATTTGACGAGTACAAATTTAGTCTTGAACGCGACAGATTCATCCGCTTCAGGCGACAGCACGTGATCCAGCATGGCCTCCTATGCCTTCTGGCGGCGCAGTCAGCTTGGTGCATGGCTTCCGCTGCCTCCTTCTTGGCTTGCTGCGCACGCTGGAGGGCCGCCTCCACATGCATCAACGCCTTTGACACCGTCCCAAGCACCGCCTGCTTCTTGGTGCACTTGGAAGTCACCTCCTGCATCACCTGGTAAACTGTCTTAGGTGGCGGTTTGGGTTTCTTACCCTCGAGAAGCTGCGACGCCCGCTGCATAAGACTGTCAGCCTTCTCCCCCTTAGGGTCCAGGCCTCCACGACGTAGCGCGATCGACAAGGCTTGCTCGAGCAAGTTGTCGCCAGAGGACGGACGCGGCGGCCACGAAGAGGGTGGCACAGATGACGGTTGAGTCGACAACCACGGAGCCCACCATGAGCCCGATGATGTCGTCGTCCACCGCGTTTGCTTCTTGCCACAGGCGCCGCACATGCCCTCCTGGCGATTGGGACGCCAGTTGCAGCACCAATTCCTACAGCCATTGCAAGCGGTTTTATTGTTGGCTCGTCTTAGGTTTGCTCCAGCAGGCGCCCGCACGAGTAGTTGCCCAGCAGGAGCTCACACAATTTCTTCGAAACAATCCGCGGACCAGCGGCATCCATGTTGTTCGCAATGCAACTCGTCACCTTGAGCCAGAGTAGCTATGGAGAGAAGGACGATGATGATGATGCCGACGATGCTGATGCTGATGCTGGTGATGCTGGTGATGCTGATGATGCTGATGATGATGACGATGACGATGCTGATGACGATGCTGCTGATGATGATGATGCTGATGATGATGATGCTGCTGATGATGAAGATGATGCTGATGCTGATGCTGATGCTGATGATGCTGCTGCTGCTGCTGCTGATGATGATGATGATGATGATGATGATGATGAGGAGGATGAGGATGAGGATGAGGATGAGGATGAGGATGAGGATGATTAGGAGGAGGAGGAGGAGGAGGAGGCAGATGACGAGGGGTGCGGCAAAGGACGAGGGAGAGGAGCGGGTAGGAAGAGGGAGATGAGGGAGAGGGGATGCTGGAGGGTCCTGCGTCCCCGCTCCCTTGCATTTCGTCTCCCTCCCCCGGTCCCTGCCCGTGGGGGGTCATGCGCAAGGCCGGCAACGACCCGTACACGAGCGGAGGCGACGATGGGGGCAACTAGCCCGAGGGGAGAAGCAATACGTGCATCCAGGGGCGCTGATGGTCCATGTCTTCGGCGGGGCTCCCGGGCGAATGCGTGTCATGCCCGCCCCTGGGCTCGCCCCTATTGTCGCCGCCGACACGAGGGGGCGTGTGCATGACGCTCATGCACCTGCGCCCGAGGGGGAGGTGGAGGAGGAGGGGGAGGAGGAGGAGGGGGAGGAGGAGGAGGAGGAGGAGGAGGAGGAGGAGGAGGAGGAGGAGGAGAAGGAGGAGGAGGAACGCGCGGCAGAGCGTGGCTCCGTAGGCGCGTGCGGCCCGCCACCGCAGGCCATCCTGTCATTGCTGGACTCCGTGCTCAAGAACATCGGGGAGGCGACGGTGTCGGCGACGATGGCGGCGACGGCGACGACCTTCTGGGCCTCCTGGACCTTCTGGGAGATTCTCGCCGCCCCCGCTGGAATCGCCTCGAAGTCCTGGCCAGACCGCACCCCGGGAGAGGTTTGTGGAGTAGCGGTATGGGTACCTCTTGGTTTCCCCAATCAGAAAAAACAGGAAAAGGCATACGCATAAAATTGTCCGAGCTCCGCGCGGATTTCTTGGATCTGCGCTGCACCCCCCCCCTGGCGGCGGAGAATATGGCGCCGCCCTTGGCAGACTCCGCGCGCCAGGGAGGGAGTCCAGCGCAGATCCGAGAAATCCGCGCGGAGCTCCAACAGTTGAGGTGTATGCAGTTTTTTGTTCTTCTGTGATAGCCGACGATGCGGGCCGCGACGGCGTCGGCGCGACGACGACGACGGCGATGGCGGCGACGATCGGGGTTGCTGGCCAGCATACCGCCGTCCTGCTCCCCCGTGCGTCGCAGTCGTCCTCCCGCCCCACTCTGCCCTCGCCGCGCCGCGTCCCTGCCCCCCCCCGCCCGCCCTTCTATCCCATCGCCTCCCATCCCACATCCTCTTTTCTCCTCCTCCTCCTCCTCCTCCACCTCCTCATCCTGCTCCTCCTCCTCCTCATCATCATCATCATCAGCATCATCATCCCTCCTCCTCATCCTCCTTCCCGTTCCTTCCCCCCTTGCCCCTCCACTCTTGCTTGACCCTATCCCTGGGAGCGCGGCTTGTCGTCGGCCCAGGGGGTCCAAAACCAAGCCTCGGGGGGTCGAAAGACGACGGCGCGCCGAGGGGGGACGTGGGAGGAGGTAGGCTTAAGTCGGGCATGTCCCTCTACAGGAGGAATATTCAAGAATGGTAAAATCATATTATGGTGACGATTTGTCGTGCTCGTTTTTGTTGCGCATTGTTTGGTTATCTTTGGATTGTGATTGATTCATTAGTATTCCAATATCCGCCTATAGGAGGACATGCCCGACCTACGGGCAGGCCTTCTCAGCAGGCCAGCAGGCGGCGGGGTTCCTCAGAAGCTGCCCGGTCTTCTGGGAAGCCCTTCGCAGCTTCGGAGAAGGCTTAGAAGGCTTCCCAGGAGGCTGGGTTCCCAGCCTTCCGAGGAGGCGCTCTCTCTCTTGCTCCCCCCCATGGGCCGCCGCCGAGAAAGGGTAACGCCGCCTCGGACTCGGTGCTTTCGGGCCTCTGCAGGTCGAGCCTCGAGCCTCGAACCCCGAGCCTCGAGCCCCGAGCCTCGAGCCCCGAGCCTCGAGCCTCGAGCCTCCGGCCTCCATCCTTGGTCCTCGGGCCTCGATCCTCGATCCCCGAGCCTCTGCGTGGTCGGGGCCGCGCCCCCTCCGCGTCTTACATATCCGTTGTCTCCTACCCTTTGAGGTTCCATAGGGTTCAGGCTGACCCTTCGAGGTTCCGTAGGATTCTGAGGGAGAATGCCCGTATTCTCAATGAGGCGCCTGTGGTAACATGCTGTGGCTCAAGTCTGCACAAAACCGGGAGGGGAGGGAATCCTACTGCCCCTCCTGCC
Organism: Prorocentrum cordatum; assembly: GCA_963575745.1. Classification (NCBI taxonomy): domain Eukaryota; class Dinophyceae; order Prorocentrales; family Prorocentraceae; genus Prorocentrum; species Prorocentrum cordatum. Next base: position 180,539 of record CAUYUJ010014576.1, on the reverse strand, counting down.
CCCCTCCAGCTCTCTCTCTCTCTCTCTCTCTCCCCGTCTCTCTCCCCGTCTCTCTCCCCGTCTCTCTCTCTCTCTCTTTCTCTCTCTCTCTCTCTCTCCCTCTCTCAGTCCCCTCTCGTTCCCCACGTGCGCCCACACCCCGAGAGGCCTCCGCCGTGCTCGTCATCTACATCATGAACGTGGCCCTCCCCTACTTCCCCGAGGTCTTCGAGGCTCGCGCACGCGCCCCCGCGGCGGGTTTTTTGGGGCGGCCTCGGCGGGCGCTCCCCGAGGGAAGGATGTAGGGGAGGGAGGAAGGGAGGGAGGGAGGGAGGGAGGGAGAGGGGAGGGAGAGGGGAGGGAGGGAGGGAGGGAGGGAGGGAGGGGGGAGGGGAGGGGGGAGGGAGGGAGGGAGGGAAGGGGGGAGGGGGGAGGGGTGGGGGGGAGATGGAGAGGGGAGGGAGGCAGCGGAAGGTGTGGGGGAGCGGGGGGGGGGAGCCTGTTGCGCCTGCTGGCAGGCGTCTGCCATCAGGTCCGACGGGGCAGTGCGCAGTAGGATAGCCAGCATCACCCGCACCATGCAAGCCGATGCCAAGTTTGAGGGGGATGAGGCCCATGGGGGTCTGCGATGAGGTTCCGTCCAAGGTTCAGTCTAACTTTGTGTTGAGTGTTCCTCCGACGTCAACTTGGCAATCGGCGTTCCGGCCGCCAGCTCCCAAAGAAGACAGACACTATCCGCAGGCCAGGTAGGTAGAAACAGTGGTTGACAATTATGAGAGGAATCTGTAGTTTAGGGTGAGTCGGAGAAGCGTTTCAGTAGAGACCGCTCGGCGAGCCACAAGCCTTCGTGGCTGCGGAGATTTGCTCCTCGCCTGGATGAATCCCTTTCTCTCCCCCCGTCCATCTGAAGCCACAGTGGGGACTTGCGAGCGCTTCCCGAGCTGAGAGGCTGCAGATCGCATGCTGATATACGTGCAAAGCGGCGGCCCGCCAGATCGCATGCGGATATGCGTGCAGAGCGGCGGACCGTCTGATCACATGCTGATCTGCGGGCAAAATGGCGGCCCGCCTGATCGCATGCGGATGTACGGGCAAAGTGGCGGCCCCCCGAACCGACCAGGGCGATCTCAACAAACTCAAGCCTGCTGAGACCGCCCAGGACTACTTGGGGGGCCTGCTGAGGCCAGCCAGGATTGACGATAGTCCCAAAACGATGCAGGGAGAAGTCCCCTCCCTCCACTCGGGTGGGGGGAACAGCGCTCCCGGCGGCGAAAGGTGTATGATTCTTCCACCGCGGTTGCGGCGGCTACGGAGCTGCGGCGTCTCAGCTTATGCTGCCTGCTGTGACCCGCCTTGTTTCGACAGACGTGGCTCCGGCGATCTCGGGCCGCTCGAACATCCACCGTTGTGAGCCCCAGTGGTTCTTGTTTTATGGTCCGTTGGCTCACTCTCCCTGGGGGTGTCGTCTGTGCGCCGTGCGTATCCCGAGGCCTCAATCCAACTGCCGGAATGAGGTGACCTCCTAGCCCCTGTGTGCCGAGGGGCCTGGCCCCTCTGCGACAAAAGGGCTTGTCCTCCTCCTCCTCCTCCTCCTCCTCCTCCTCCTCCTCCTCCTCCCAGCACCTGTGCCACTGGGATCCCTGCCCAGGAAAACAGGCGGGTAGCCTCACGTTCGTCACCCCAGGTGTTCCTTCGGGTCCCTGGGGGAGAAGCAAAAAGGTAGTCGTAGGCCGTCCCAGCCTGCGCCACGGGGGAAGGGTTGCGCCTGGGGTCTCGGGGCTGTGCCCGACTCGTCCTTGTGGTGGGCGGAGGCAGTCCAGGGCTTCAGTGCGCGGTTTTTCCTTCCTGTTCCGTGCCTGGGTTGTGGGTCTGCCACGTTTTGCTGCGACACCCTTGCGTGGCCCTCCCAGTACTCCGCTGGGGCAAGGGTGGTGTCACGGGTCCCCTCTGCGGGGGGGGCTCATCGGAGGATCCCCGTCCATTCTTCCCGCGGTCACTGTCCCCCGCCGTGGCGTGCGTGGGGGCGGGCTGTCCCCGAGGGAGTAGTGCCCCTCGGGTGGCTCATCGGGGCGGCACGCGCGGCGCGACATTATCTGAGGCTTCGGAATGTCAGAACGGGCTTGTGGAGAGGTTTGCCGGCTTAGCTGCTGCCTCTTGGCGCACGTGGCGCCCCCTGGCGCGCGTGTCGGGTACGTCTCTCGCCTTTTCCGCGCGTCAGCCGCGCTTGGCGACGATGCTGCCTTTTGTGGCGCGCGCCGCCTTCTTGTGCGCTTCGCCGCGGTAAGCCTCCAATGTGAGCTTGCGCCGACTCCAACCGCGATGGTCCTCACGGTTGGCCTAGGGCGGCGGGGGCATTGCCGCGTCCGCTTCTGTGCTGCTCCGCTCCACTCCTCCTCCTCCTCCTCCTCCTCCTCCTCCTCCTCCTCCTCCTCCTCTTTCTCCTCCTCCTCCACCACCTCCTCCTCCTCCTCCTCCTCCTCCTCCTCTCCCTCCTCCTCCCCCTCCTCCCCCTCCCGCTCCCCCTCCCCTCCCTCTCGAACTGCTGTCGCTCCTGCTTCTGCTCGTGCACTTTCTGACAATGCCCGCGGCAGGGGGATTCGGCGGGGGATTGTTGTTGCGAACAGATGTCTTGGATCTCCCCTGATGGGTGCCCATTGTGTTTTTCATTCAAGGTGCTCCTTCTCGGGGCTCGCATCCTGCGATACTGTAAGCGGAGTTGTTGATAGGCTGTATAAGACTGTTGGGTTGACGACAGCGTCGAACAAGCGAAGGCGCAATTTGACCCGAACCTTGCGGTTGAGCAAGGTGTGGCGCAGCTCATGGAAACGCATCCAAGCACACGACAGACGATGATCAATATTTCTCTGCCCCCTCTAAATCAGATCTCCCGGCAAAGACTTTCCAAAATATGTTTGGGAATAATCTGCCTTGATGACTTCCATGAACATGCCCTCGATGTCCACGAGCAGGGGTGTTGGTCCAGAGGATACTGCGGCATCCGTCGTCAGAAGTTTCGTTTTGGATCCATTCGCCACAAGCCCAGCTTTGGTAAACTCCTCCACAAGCAGCGCAGTCATCTCCTCGACCTCGCACAAAGACTTCGCAAACAGTATAAGGTCGCCCGCGAAACGGACGTTCGTCAGCTGGTCAGCAGCGTCGCCGGAAAGTTGGAAGCCATGCTCAGCACGCAAGCGCATCTTCCCCCGGCGCATGACTACTTCGGTTGCTGCGTTGAACAAAAGCGGGCTTAAAATGTCCCCCTGTCTGACTCGGCGGCAGATCGCGAACGTGGTGCCGTCGACAATGCCCATCTGGTCCGAATATATGAACTTCAGCAGGACAAATACTTGTCTGGCAATTCGAGTTCAGTTAGCGAGCCCAGCAAACCATTATGTTCGAGCGTGTCGAAAGCCTTGCGCAGGTCCACGCTTAGCACCCAAAGCGGAAGATGCCACTCCAAGGATGTCCCGGTCATGCATTCTAGGGCCATCAATGCTTCGTCGGTTCCGCAAGCTGTCCAGAAACCCATCTGTTCATCTGAGATTTGCGGGTCCAGATAAGGAAGGATGCGCTTGTGAATCATCTTGACGAACTCTTTATAAACGACATCGAGGATTTCGAATGGCCGCCAATTCTGCGCGTCCCTCAGGTCTCCACTCTTCGGCAGCATCACAAAGATCAGCTCACTCCCGTCTCGAGGGAAACGACCGCCCTGTAGCACGTCGTTGTACTTCGCAACAAGATGTGCTTGATGGCGCTGCCACCTTGCGCCAGCATCTCCAGAACCACGCCGTGCTTGTCAGCGCACTTACCCTTGGAGAGAACTTTCAATGCGTTAACTAGATCGTCCATTGTAAACATATCTATCTCTCGCAACAGCATCGCGTTCCCCCCGTCTGTCAGAGGCTGGTCTGAAGCATACAATTCCCCAAGCATTCTTGCAACATCTTCCGGCTTCGGCTTCACCGACGTCTTGCGCTGCCTGGGTTCGGCGGCTATTTTGTGAAGCTGGTGGAGGTCCTGGAACTTCGTAAACTGCCCTTGCAGCCGCTGTGTCCGCCAGCGTCTCAAAGTTTGCCTCGTCTTCTTGGCTATTTCCTTCGACAAAGAATTACGCCCCTCGCGGTCCGTGCAATATTTCCGTCGTTTCCTCAAGTCTTTGAGCTCTGCTGTGTCCCACTGGCGGTCTTGAAGTTGGGCCCCGACTGCACCGGAAGCGCGTGCGGCCGTTCTCACGGCGTCCTGCAGTTCATGCCAAGATAAATCCCCAACTTCATCCAAGGTGGTTTCCAATTCCTTCTCGTAGGCTGGAGAACCCATCCATTTCGTCGACGATCTATTTTTCCGCCCGCTGGCGCCTGCAAGAGGCACAAGAAAAGCTGCGTAGACGGCGCGATGGTCAGACCCACAATCGAGCTCGTTCGTGGCTGTCGAACCAGACAAACTCAGCGAGGAGGAGCAACATATGTAATCGATCTTACGCTTATGTCCCAAGGTGTTTCTGGTTGTCCACTGAAGATCCCAATCCATATCGTCCCCATTTGCTGCATAAAGGTCGTTTTCCGATACGACTTTGGATAGCAGGTTCCCACGAACGCCACAATGCAGCATAGCATCAACATCACCGATCAGAAACACGTGCCGCTTCTGCCGAGTTGGTTCCGCCATCAGAGTTCGCAGTCCAGCATAGAAACTGTCCAAATCAGCCCTGGGGTACCCAGCGTGTGGAGCGTAGACGCAGATAACCCAGAGGTTTTGTCCATTGTAATCCATGGCTGCCAACAGATGCCTGCCAGAAATCTTACGGATATGAGTGACTCTGTCAGCAAGGCGCGAACGAAGAAGGATATATGTACTTGGGTGTCTCACTTGATCGGCGTGGCGCACGGTACGTGGCACGGTGCGGTGCGGTGCGCCGCGGGGCGGCTGGGGCACGGCGCACGGCGGCCTCCGGGGGGCGCAGCGCGCCGTGCGCCAGGCTTGGCCTTGGCATCGCTCGGGCGTGCGCATGTTTTTGGTGGCGAGGACCCTCGAAGAGCAGCCTGGATCATCGCACGAATCTGCAGCATGCACGGGAGATGGACGTCCGAGCGGCGGCAAGTGGCGGCTCGTCTGCGCTCTCGTCCCTCTCGCTCTCGATCACCAGCGGGAGCTTCGCGCGCTTCCTGTACTCGGATGCTGCCATGGGGGGCTGGACGCGTACACGACGTGGCCGGCCCGGGCGAGAGCTGGGTGCACACCGGGCCACGTGTCTTTCCAGCGCCAGGGTATCGGCGATCCTGGCACAGTTTTGTCCAGCAAGCGGGCCCCGCTTACTCCACATATGGATCCAGGCATGTTCTAGGCCTCCTAGATGGGGTCGGAGTAGGTGGGGTCTAAAGATCGCGCCGCATCGCCGATGCATCGGCGAGGCGGCTCGATGCGGAGCCCGATTGGCTTCAACGCCGACGTCGCCGCTGCATCGCCGAATGTATCGCCGATGCATCGCCGATGCGGCGCGATCCACCAACCCCACCTACTCCGACCCCATCGAGGAGGTTTCTACATGTTTGTGTGTCCCCTCTTCCTGCCATATCATCAGCTTCACCGTGTAATTATTGCTTCAGCTACCTTGTCTTTCTCGTCGGCGCCACGGCGTGCCGTTTCACACTCAGGGTGCCTGCGAGATCGAGGCCCCGTTCGGGCTTCCACTCCACTCAGCTCGGCCTCGTCTTGGCCCTCCTGCCTCCGGAGGTTTCGTCCTTCATGGCCGTCATGGTGGTCATCCTGTCCGTCACCGCCTACGTCGGCTCCAAGGACGTCGTCGCAAAGGACGGCCCCCGCCAGCAGCGATGATCCCGATCGCGACCAGCGGAGGAGGAGGAGGAGGAGGAGGAGGAGGAGGAGGAGGAGGAGGAGGAGGATGAGGAGGAGGAGGAGGAGGAGGAGGAGAGGGAGGAGGGGGAGGAGGAGGAGGAGGAGGATGAGGAGGAGGAAGAGGAGGAGGAGGAAGAGGAGGAAGTGGAGGAGAAGGAGGAGGAGGAGGGGTGGGCGCGATCCGGGAGGTCTCCCGCTCGTGCCGGCGGGTCGCCGGGGAGCGCAAATGTGGTGTGATCGGGTGGCCTTTTAGTGATGGGGAGTCTGGGCGGCAGGGTGTTTGTTTAACGCTGGGCTTCGCTGTTGCGTGCTCCGATCCCTCGAGACTGGCTGAAAGGGTGGCGCTCCGAACCCCACGAGGATCCGCCGGCCCCCGAGAGGCACCCAGGAGACCCAAACAAGGCCTCAAGAGGCCACAAAACAGCCCCGAGGAGGTCCCACAACGGTCTCACACTGGCTACCGAGAAGCTGCGAAACTGCCTTCACGACGTCCCCGACAGGCCAGCCACGAGATCCAAACCAACACCCATGAGGCCTCTGACCCACCACCTAGGGCACCCGCCGCCCGCCCGCCGTCCGCGTAGCACGCACCACTCTGTACTCAACAGCTTCAGTCTCCAAGACAACATCCTGTAGTCAACAGCCCCCGTCTTCAAGGCACCCTGTACTCAACAAGCTCCCGCTGCAAGAGAGCACCCTTAAGGAATTCATTCAAATCCCGACCCGCCCGCCCGCCCGCCACCCGCCCGCCCGCCGCCCGCCTGGCCGCTCGCCCGCCTTCCGCGTAGCACGCGCCACCCTGCACTCAACAGCCTCCGCCTCTTAGACAACACCTAGCATTCAACAGCCCCCGGGGACTGCCTGGGCCCGCTCCCAAACACGCCACGACACGCCAAGAGGGCCCTAAAGATTGCCAAGAAAGCCCCCAGATGCCCTGGACACGCCAAAGATGGCCTCAGGACGGCCGACGGCGCCGCCAAAGCGCCCCAAGAGCGCCTCCAGAGGCCCCTCCAAAGGGCCCCGCATTTTTACGCTCTCGCATGTTCCGCCTTCCCACGGTCCCGGACGGCGTCAGAGGCCCTTCAGATCGCTCCAAGACGGCCGAAGAGGCTCCCAAGGAAAGACCAGAGATGGCCCAGGAGGCTCTCCAGATAATTCAAGAGGGCCTCGAGAGCGCCCCAAGAGAGCTCCAAGAGCGACCCAAGAGGGCCCGAAGAGCGCGACATTTCAAGGTCTCCGGCCTGGGAGGCTCCTAGGACGCCCCCGGAGGCCATCGAGAGGCTCCCAAGAAGCCCCGTGAGGCTCCCAAGAGGCCCCCCAGACGCCCCAATAAGCCCCCCAGGGCCCCCCAGGGAAGCCCCCTGCGGGCCCCCAAGAGACGTTGGTTAATTGTATTTCCCAGAGCTTTCCGGGAACATGATTCCTGGGGCTTCCGCCAACCGCCCCACCATGTTTCCAGTAGGCTTGCCGACAAGGCCAAAAAGGGCGCCTTGGTAAGCCCCCAGAGCCTCCCCTCTTAAGAGAGCCGAACAAATCATGCTCCCGGAAAGCTTCCCGGGAACATGATTCTCGGGTTGCCGCCCTCTCCCCAAACCATGTTTATAAACGCTTGCCAGGATAAAAAAAAACGAGAGTCCCAAGCAGCGCTACCTGCGGCCACGCTCGGAAACGCGTCAGGCCCCGAAGCCTCTGGAGGCGCCCAACGACACCCCAACAAATCATGTTCCCAGGAAGTCTTACGGCCACTGCCGCCGACGTTGAAGGAGGACGGTCCAGGACACCCAGAAATCTTCCAAACAGGCTTCCAAGAGGGCGCCGAGACAGCCCAGGGCCGCCCCCGGACGGCCCAAGAAAGCCCCAACACAGACAAAAAGGGCCGGAAGAGGCCCCGAAACGAGGACATATCGTTCGAACACGCCCAAGACGGCCTCCGGACGGCCCACAAGGCTTCCAACACGGCCCAAAGGGACGCCAAAATCATTGATTGTCCTTAGGTTTTTGATGGATTTCAGACACCCAATGTCGCCCCAACAGGTCCCCACGAGGGCGCCGAAACGGCCCAGGGACGCCCTGCCGCGGGCACGAGGCGGGGCCCGGGACGGGGCCCTTGCACCGGGGGGCCCGGCGGCCCTGCCGTGGCGCTGGTGGCCTTGTAAAGTCGCCCGAAGACGGACCCGGCGTTTCCAGACAACGAAAACGACCCCCGAGATCACCCCAGAATTGGTCCCTGACTGTCCAAGAGGCCTCCAAGACGCCCCAAGAGGTCTCCAAGACGGCTCCCAAGGAGCCCCAGGAGGCACAACTAATTTGATAGATTTTCGAGTTCTCGCCTTTTGAGTTTCCTGACGCTCCACGACGGCCCAAGAGGCTTTGATTTCCGCTCCAAGGCATCCCTAGAGGCCTCGAAGAGGGTCGCAAGACAACCCACGGGGGTCCCAAGACGGCGCCAGAGGCGCGCAAGGCGGCCCGAGAGGGCCCCAAGACGGCCCCAAGATGGAGCCAAAAGGGTTGACACGAACCGAAAATCCGAGTCTTCCACCCCGAGAGGCTCTCAGGAGGCCCCGAGAAGCTCCTAACAGGCTCCAAGAGGCCCCAAGAAGCCCCCCAGGGGGCCGAAGAGTATCCAACAGGCCTCCCACGAAGGCCCCAAGAGGCAAAAATCCATGTCTTGCCATAACTAGGTTTTTGATTGATGTTAGAGTTTTCACCCTTTTGGCGTCCTGACGCCCCAAGACAGCCCAAAAGGCCTCCAAGACCAATCCAAGATAGCCCAAGAGGCCTCCAACAGGGCCCAAGACAGCCCGAGAGGGCATCCGTAGCCATTCTGGCTCAAGCCGTAAGCTTCGGAAAACGCTGCAGCGGCTGCGCGCCGCGCTGGGCGCCAGCGGACAGGCAGCGATGCCCAGGGAGCGGAGAAAGCCAAAGCAGTGAGAGTATTGTTCCCGTGAAGCTTGATGAGACGCCTGCTGAATAGAATACGGCTGAGACTGAAGTTGCACTGACTACGGCTATGATACCGATGAAGATGAACAGGAAGCGAAACGACGACAAGATGAACAGGAAGCGAAACGACGACAAGATGACCAGGAAGCGAAACGACGACAAGATGAACAGGAAGCGAAACGACGACAAGATGAACGGGAAGCGAAACGACGACAATTGCGGGCACTCATTCGCGATTACAGCATATTGTTCTTCAAGGGGGCCGCAGGTTTCGTGCGGCTTCTCTTCGAGGACCTGTTGAACATCTTCGTGCAGTGGGGCTTCACCGTCAAGTATTGGAGCGGCATTAGTTTGGCGATGAAGATCTTTACTATGACTTCCATGGCCGTTGGGTTCGCGTCCTCCTGCTTTGGCCCGCTGAAGGACACCTACGGGGCATGCATGGCGCGCAGTCGGGCAGCGAAGTCGGGGCTCAAGGCGGACCTGCGCGTGCAAGCGGCACATCAGGACGACTCGCATTCCGACGACATCGAGAACCAGGACCCACTACTTCTGGAGGGTCAGGAGCATCAGCCGATGGCTCGCAGCAGAGGGAGGCGCATGAGAGGCAGCCGGCTCTACCGGGGCAGCGTGATGACCTTCATACAAGAAGGCCGTGAGACGCATTCAATTGCAGCCCACTGGGTTCTCGTGATCTGTTCGCTCAAGTATTGGGTCGGCATGGCACTTTTGCCAGTGCTCTTCTCCGTCAAGGGTGGCGTCGACGCGTCGGTGCCGCAAGCCGCGGTCCTCTACTTCTTCTTGATGAACTTCGTCAGCATCCTGGGCGAGCTGTGGATCGTCAACCACACCGAGGCGGGCCAACGCATGATAATGGACTGCGGAGAAAATGTGTTGAAGGTGGTCAGGTGCAACGGCTCGAATGAGGCATTCGCATTTGGAGCTATTTTACTGAGCGCTATCGGCCGCTACGACACGTTCAGCGACGTGATGTTCACGATGATATTGTGGAAATCGGTTCCAATTGCCGAACTGGTATTCGAAAACACGTTGAATGGCGCCACCCTCAGCTTGCCGTTTCCTCTGCACTCCATCGCCCTCTTCTCCCTTGTCGTCGGTGTTTTTGGTATGCAGGGCATCCCGGGTGTAATCCTTCTCTGCATGAAAAAAATGCTCCCAGCCGCTTTTAAGTTGAACGAATTCTGCGTATTGCTTGGCATGGTTGATGTCGACAGGCCGCAGCGACCCGCTGAGCGGGATCCCTAGGCTTTAGCAGGGGGGCGTTGAGGAGGAGAAGGGATGAAAGGGAGGGTGAAGAGGGAGAAGAGCGGATCGTCTGTGCCGCGCCGTCTTTGGGTTGGGCAATGCAGCAGGTCCTGGAGAGACCCTTCGGAGGACCTTTTAGACTTTTTGCTTCGTTGCCTGCGGAGTCGGGGAGACCCGTCGGCTTCGAAAGGCAGACTGGCAGCGGCGGGGTGCCTCCTCTGGAGGGCTCCGGCGCGCTCCTCTCCCGAGCTCCAGGATGCCACTCGAGGGGGCCGCGAGGCACGCCGCGCGGATGAAGGCGCGTGGCGTCGGCGACACATTGCTGGCGCCGGCGCTGCGCGCCTGACGATGCGCGCGCCGGCTCCGGCGCGCTCCTCTCTCGAGCTCCGGGATGTCGAGGGGGCCGGGAGGCACGCTGCGTGGATGAAGGCGCGTGGCGTCGGCGACACATTGCCGGCGCTGCGCGCCTGACGACGCGCGCGCCGCAGTAGCTTCGGCGAGGCCAGGCCAGGCGGGCCCCTCCCCAAAGCGGGTAGTTGGTTGCTCGCGCGCAGCGAAAAAAAAAGCCCGAGAGGGCACCAATACGGCCCCAAGGGGGCCCAAGAGGGGTGAGACGAACCGAAAATCCGAGCCTTCCACCCCGAGAGGCTGTCAGGAAGCCCCAGAGTGCCCCCAAATGGGACCTAAGAGGCCCTCAAGAAGCTCCCCAGAAGGCCGAAGAGGTTCCAAGAAGCATTGTTTTCCCATCGGCCTTTGATGGATTTTAGAGCCCCCAGCCTTTGGCATCCCGACGCTCCAAGACGGCCCAAGTGGCCCCCACGGTCGCCCCAAGATAGCCGAAGAGGCCTCCAAGAGGGCCCCAAGACGGCCAACGAGGGCCCCAAGACGGTGCCCGAGGCGCCAAAGACGGCCCAAGAGGGCCCCAAGAGAGCCCCAAGAAGGGGAACGCGAACCCAACAGCAGAGCTTTCCGCCCTAAGAGGCCCACAGGAGGCCCCAAGAGTCCCCAAGTGGTCCGACGAGGCCCCCCAAAGCCCCCTACAGGCTCACAGGAGACGTACACGGGGCCCCAAGATAGCCGAACAGTGCTCTCGATGCATCAAAATCGCTTCAAGGAGGCCCCGGGAGGCTTCCAGATTGCCCCAATGTGGCCTCAAGCTGGGCCTCCACGCAGCCAAGACGGCCAATTGACTGATTCAGACTGCAGAACATCACTTTCTGACTGCCCGGAGAACCCTGACGATGCCCCCAAGGGGCCCCAAGATGCCCCCCCGAGAAGCACCCAAGAGTTGCCTCCAACAACCAATTGAGGAAGCACGGAGAACCCCCCAGAAGCCCTTCAGATGCCCCCACGAAGACCCAAGAGGTTCCCAAGAGGCCTTCAGGAGGCACGACTATGTCACGCGCCTGTGCTTGATAGCGCTGTCCAGGATATTCTAGCGCGCTCCCGGCTTGGGCTAGAACCTGAGCGCGCGCGAAGCGCGCGATGGTTCTAGTGTGTGTATATATGTATATACATGTGTATATACATATGTTTGTATATATACATATATACATATATACATTTACACGTGGCACGTGTGTACCCAGGCTCATACAACAAGCTGAAGGGGCGTTTGAAGCAGGAGTGACATGCAACAGCGAAGTCGCACTCGAGCGCAAGTGGGGTTGCCACACCTTGCGATGTGTGTACCAGGGCCCCCCAGGAAGCCTCAGGAGGCCCGACTTGGATACCAGAAGAGGCTCCAGGAGGCCCCAGGATTGTGAGTGTGTGTGTGTGTGTGATGTGTGCTTTGTGTGGTGCGTGCTTTTTGTGTGTTGTCGGTGTGTGTGTGTGTATGTTATGTTTGTCTAGCGTGTGATGTGTTGGGCGTGATTTGTGTCTCTGTGTGTGCATGTAGTTCTGAAGCCCCAGGAGGCCCCAGGAGGCCCCAGGCGGCCTCAGCAGGCCCAGGAGAACTCCAGGAGGCTCCGAGGCGGGGTCTGGGGTACCAGAAGGTCCAGAAAGCCCCAGGAGGCCCCAAGAGGTTCCAGGAGGCCCCCAGGAGGCTCCGAGGAGGGGTCCGGGGTTCGATTTTGGGAGGATATTTCAGGCGAAACCGCCATTCTCTGAGAATCGGGGTCAAAATTATTGAAATTACAATGTGGTTTCGATTTTTTTATGTTAAAATGGTGAAATTCCCACGTGTTTTTGGACCCTGATGTCACGATCTGCGTGAGGGGTGTCACCGATTTTCAGAATTTCGAGGATGTCCAGAGCGAAACGGCCAGAAAAATCGCGGACGACGTGCGCATTAATCGCCTCTGAGCTCTACTCCCTCGGAGAGGCGCGTATGAGAATATATATATATATATATATATATATATATATATTCTCTTGCACAGGGTGTCTAGAGCTCCGACCGTTTTATTTTTCGCGACGCACCCCTCCCCCAGTGGGACCTCCCCAGCGCCCCCCAGTGGGACCTCCCCAGCTCCCCCCAGTGGTCCCCAGCGCCCCCCAGTGGGACCTCTGCCCACAGCGCCCCCCCAGTGGGACCTCCCCAGCGCCCCCCAGTGGTCCCCAGCGCCCTCCAGTGGGACCTCTGCCCAGTGCCTCCTCCGCGCCCAGTGCCCCCTCCGCCCCGACGATTTTATTTTTCGCCACGCACCCTTCCCCCCCCCCCAGACCTCCCCAGCGCTCCCCAGTGGTCCCCAGCGCCCCCCAGTGGGGCCTCCCCAGCCGCGCCCAGTGCCCCCTCCGCCCCGACGATTTTATTTTTCGCGACGCACCCCTCCCCCCCCAGTGGGACCTCCCCAGCGCCCCCCAGTGGCCCCAGCGCCCCCCAGTGGGGCCTCCCCAGCCGCGCCCAGTGCCCCCTCCGCCCCGACGATTTTATTTTTCGCGACGATTTTATTTTTCGCGACGCACCCCTCTCCCCCCCCCCCCAGTGCGACCTTTCCAGCGCCCCCCAGTGGTCCCCAGCGCACCCCCAGAGGGGCCTCCCCCGCCGCGCCCAGTGCCCCCTCCGCCCCGACGATTTTATTTTTCGCGACGCACCCCTCCCCCCCACCACTTGTGGGACCTCCCCAGCGCCCCCCAGTGGTCCCCAGCGTTAAGAAAGTACGAGCGTGGACAGCGAGGGATGTTGGAGTTGAATATTCCGAGCTGAAAAGTTATCGAAAACAGCTCGCGCAGATGTTGCCCCATATATGGCAAAAGTGCTCGTTTCGATGTCGTCGTTTTTCAAAAAGATGTCGCTGCTTGTGAAAAAGATGTTGTTTTCAATGTGTTGTTGTTTCCAGAAATATTTCCCTGTGCAAACGCAAGTTTGCGACTCGAGTTGACGTTTTGATTGGGAGCGCGGGCAGCCGCTTGGCATCTTCCAGGTGGCATGGGTTGTGACAGCAGTGTCATTAGCTATACGTCGTTATCGATGTACGTACGATAAGATTGCACGCGCAGAAGCCGTAGGCGTGATGATAGTAGGTTAAAAGGGTACGTGCGGAGAGTACGTGTAGAGAGTGTCCGCGAAGAGACTGCGTATACGAATCATGTCCACGTTCGTGTACAGGTGTCGTCGCTTGTGATGTCTACGCGTATGTGCATTGCAAACGAGGGCAACATTATCACAGCCCTGTTTATCCTTTGAACTGCCACGAGCGGCTGCATTGCGATTGCGTTGCGTTTGGTCACATGTACCAGCGCTGCCCACAAGCCACGTGACTTGTCCATCAATGGTCGTTGCGATCGCGTTGCAGTTGCATTGCGATTGAACTGCGATTGCATGGCGGTTGCGTTGTGTTTGGTGGTCAATGGTGGCTTTTCTGGGTTTGTCAAATTGTCGACGCTTCGCGTCCAACACCAGCCCATCCAGAAACGATGTCCAGGAGAGTTGAGGCCATCAGGGAAGCGGGGGGGGGCATCCAGCAACACAGTGCGGAAGAAACTGTCACATACCCCAAGAGGGGGAAGATGGAGGAGGAATCGTCGTCGTCGGAAGGGCGAGGACGAGGAGGGCGAGCAAGGAGGAGAAGGAAGAGAAGGAGGATAATGAGGAGAAGGAGGGAAAGGAGGGGAAGGATGAGAAGAACGAGGAGGGGGAGGAGGAGGGGGAGGAGGAGAAGGAGGAGGAGCGGGAGGAGGAGGAGGAGAAGGAGGACGAGGACCAGCAGAATAGCCAGAAGCATCTTGAATGTCTCTCGGATGTCTCTTGGAAGCCTTTTGGAAGCCTCTTCGGGCGTCTTGGGGGTCTCTTGGCGGTCAAGGGGGCCTCTTGGACGTCTTGGGTGCTTCGGGGGGGGTGCTCCTGGGGCCGCTTGGGGTCCTCTTGGGGGGTTCCTGGGGGCCTCTTGGCGGCCTCTTGGGGCCTCTTGGGGGCCTCTTGGGGCCATCTTGGAAGCCTCGTGGGGCCTCCTGGGCGTCTCTTGGGGCCATATTGGAGGAGATTTGTCAAAAAAGGCGGGTTCCTAAATTCGCGTCCCCTTGGGAGCGCCCAGCATCACATATTTTGCCCCTCTCGGGGCGCTCTTGGAACGCTCTTGGGCGCTCTTGGGGCCGTCTTGGGTTGGGGCTCTCGTGGGCCTCTATCGGGGCCCTCTTGGGCCATCTTGGAACCATCTTGAGGCCTCGGATGGCAATCGGAAGCAAACAGGCGAGAAAGCAAACACACATTGACGTTCCTTCGGTGTTTGAAGGATGTTGGCGTCTTCGGGATCTCCGTGGCGAGCTCGGAGGCCTCTTGGAGCCGTTTTGGAGCGGTCGTGGGGTCTCTTGGGGCAGCTTCGGAACCATGTTGAGGCACCGTAAGCTATCTTGAACCATCTTGGAAATCATCTTGGGCTCTCTGAGCCCCTCTTGGAGCCGTAATGTAACTTCTTGGACGCTCTGGCCGCTCGCGCCCCCCCCCCCCGTCCAGGTCCAGGGGAAGGGGTAGGGGGAGGGGTAAACCCCTCCCCGAAGGGGAAGAAGGAGGTTGGAAGAGTAAGCTCCTTGAACCACCTACGCCCAGAAGGCTGGTGGGATGAGCAACGCACCCGATTTGTTTAGCCCCATGGGGTTCGAACGCTTCCGTACCCATTTTGCCTCAAACCAAGCAACTGTTGTTTCACCACCTGTCCCCACAGTTTCACCATATGATGCGCACGAGGGTGCGCTGCATGGAATGGAGTGCGGTCCCGATCCTGGACGGCGCGGCCGCGGCAGGCCCAGTCGACAGGCGGTGCGTGCAGCAGAGGGGTTGCAAGCTCTACGACAGGACGCACCGCCTCCACCCGTGGCGGCTGGAGCTGGCCAGGTCGTCGCCGTCGCCACCAGAAGATTGCTACGAGTGGAGCGCGAGATACCTCAATATGTGTTTATGTCTTTATTTCGGCCTGGTCTGCCGAGCTGCCCCAATCAGTTGTCCCACTATGTATTGAAGTTCGCATCGCACCCCTCTGATGAGACGACAGATGCGGCAGTTGCTGATTTCTGTGCTGAATTTTTCAACCCAGTGGTAAATGCATGGCAGGCGTCTTCGTTGATTGTGAGAGCACTGGATCTGCACACGTACCCGCGGTGGATCAAAGAGGCGACTCGCAGAGCAGCTGCAGCGGCCGAGCTGGTCGATCGAGAACGCAATGTGGCAGCACAGGTGCGAAGTTGTGCGTTGACAGGGGGGCAGGAGGTGTGGGCTAGCGATGCAGGGCTTACTCTGAACGCGCTGCAGTACAACATCGATCGCACGATTAACTATTCAGCGTGCTCTGTATCGCCTGCCCACCCTCCTTCCCCCCCCCCCACCCATCGCGCCATCGCCCCGACCCCTCGATCGCCGCGCCCGCCCACCTACCCCCCAGTTTCCGGCGTGGCAGTCGGGGGGGTGGGGCGTTGGCGCAGAGGGGGGCGCAACTTCTTCGCCCCTGCACAAAGGTTGCGCTATCATCAATGCCTGGCCACGTGCAGTGCTTGGCGTTCGTTGAGTCGGCTCGGTACGACGAGGCCAGGATGTTGTTGAACGTCACGCAGCCCTCTGATGACAGTATCGGGAACCCGACCGTTGCAGATGCCTTGCGCCGCATCCAAGAGGCCTTGTCAATAGATCTGATCGTGGAGAGGGCGCCCGCAAAAGTGTTCCAGACCAAAATATCGTGGGGGGCTCTACTCAAGATCCAGAATGAGAACGGACATGCCACTTACTCAATCGTGACAAGCGAGGACGTGATCACAGCAGCCCAGGTTCTAGAAAACACAACCACGAACAACATAGCTGAGGCGCTTCGGAGTTCATCTGGCTGTCGGTGGCAGGCGGTGCAACGGTTCTTGTTTAAGACACGTCTCATTTGTTCAGATCGGTACGCTGCCCAGCTCAGTGCGGAACGATTAGTCACTGCATCACGTAAGGACTGGGTGCTTCTGCATTTCGGCTGCGAGGTCCACAAATCGACAGGTTGCCTGACCAAGTCGGTCGGCCTACTGGGGGCGACGGTGACAGGAGCTATACGCGTGGCGTTGAGCACAAACCTCGGCGGCTGGATGCGTGTGTTCAGGAAATGTTTGGTTTCCGTCGTCGAGGGTAGCATCGACGTCCGAGAAGGGCAATCCAGTGAAGATGCCAAGAGGTTCCGCAAACTTGCAGTTGCGATGTTCGTTCCAGGTAGGCACAGGCGACGGCTGACGCACATTCTTTTGTCGTGCTTGCCGAATGGCGATTGGGAGCTCCCCGACTGCGTGCAGGTATTCTTGACGCTTCGCGTATCCCCACCAGTCCACCTAGAAACGATGCCCAAGCGAATTGAGGTGATCAGGGGCATACAGAGTAACAATGGGCTGGGGAACCATCTTGGCCCAGGAGGGGGAGGATGGAGAAGGAATCGGAGGAGGGGGAGGACGCAGAGAACGATGAGGAGGGGGAGGGGGAGGGGGAGGAGGAGGAGGAGGAGGAGGAGGAGGAGGAGAAGGAGGAGGAGGAGGAGGAGGAGGAGGAGGAGGAGGAAGAATAAGGACGCAGATCGGCCAGAGGCCCGTTGCACGCCTCTTGGAGTTTCGTCGGGTATCTCGTGGGACTCCTCTTGGGACGTCTTGGGGGCCTCGCGGTGGTCCTGGGGGCCTCTTGGAGCGTCTTGGGTGCATCAGGGAGCCTTGTGGGGCTTTTTGGTGGTTTCTTGGGTGCATCTTGGAGGCCTTTTGGTCGCTTCTTGGGGGCTGGGCGCATCTGGGGCCCCCCTGGGTGCTACCGGGAGCTTCAGGGGGGCGCGTGGGGCAATCCTGGAGAAGATCGCCCAAATAAGGGGGGGGGTCACCAACTAGCCTCGCCCCTCGGTGGCCCTAAAGTTCGCTTCTGGGGCCCCCCATTGGAGAGCTATTGGGCGCGGTTGAGGCCGTCCTGGGGCTCTCTGAGGACCATCTGGGGACCCGCTTGGGCCATCTTGGGGCCATCTTGTAGCCGCGGAAGGCTATCGAAATCGGAATGGCAAGAAGGCGCGCCCCATCGATGTTCTTTCGGATGTTGAAGGAACCTGGCTTATTGGAAGCATCATTGGATCGCTCCGAGGCCCCTTGGAGCCCTCTTGGGGCGGCCTTGGGGCCCCTTAGAGCGTCTTCGGAGTTATCCTGGGCCATCTTGGGCTACCTTGGGTCATGGTGAGGCTCGTCGTGGGCTCTCCGAGGCGCTCTTGGGGCAGTCTTGGGTCATATTGGGCGCTCCAAGCAGCGACCCGCCCCCCCTCCCTCTAGGTCCAGGGGAGGGGGGTAATAGGGGAGGGGTAAAGCCCTCCCCGAAGGGGAAGAGGGAGGAGTGGAAGATGACACGCCTTAAGCCACTCACACCCAGATGGCTGGTGGGATTCGTCCCGTTCGGGTGCACGACGCCGAAAGAGACAATTGCCAAGGTGGCGTCGCGTGGCATATGCCTCGCCTTGTGCCGCCAATTTCAAATATACAATAGGAAGAAGTGGACTGGTAACGACAAGGCCATCTCAGATTTAGGGCTGCTTGAGTGTTGCCATCGGTTGCTATCGAGAACGTTTGCGCTGTGGCTTGTGAAGGCTGGTGCTCGCCGTCCTGCTGCAGCGGGCGGCGACAGCGGCGCCGCTGCTCCGATGCCGATGCTACCAATTTCGGATAACCAAGGCGAGAATGTGAGTGGCTTTGGAGGTGCGATTTGTGACGCCATGGATGACACTGCTGACGCAGACGATCAATGCGGCGCCGCCTCGTCGAGCGGCCTCGGTGGCAAGCCAGCCCCTGCAGATGACCAGTTCGCTGAGCAGAATGCTAAAACAAGGAGAATGGCAGAAGCGTGGCTTCTTAAGCAACGACCTGGGAAAGCACTGGCCGACCTCATCCTCATCCGTTGTATCATAGAGCCAGCGATGGCAGTGCTCCGCAAACAACTTGTGATTGGCAGTGCACGGTGGGATCGGAAACAAAACCTGTTGTCCAGCATTGATAAGTTCAAGGGCATCAGCGCCCGTGATTATCGCATCCTCGTTTCTGCGCGCGGCCAGTTGGACATGGAGTATGACCGTCATGTGAGAATGCTCATGGAAAAGTCTGCGATATGGAGGTTGGTACCCATCGAAGAGTGCACGATGTCGTTCAGATGCCTCGCCTTCAGGGCAGCATCCAAACAAGCAGCCGAATACGCTCGCGTTCTTGGCGTCGATCACGCTCGGCCTCATTTCAAGATTTTCGTGACTTTGTTGGATCCCAGCCTTTGCTCAGAATTGAAAACGATGTATGCGCGCACGCCGTGTTTGTTAGATCCATGGACCCGCGAGTTCCTCACGACTTGGGACATCGAATCAGAAGATGCAAAGATGGTGTTGCTGCTGAGTTTGCTTTTAGGGTATACAGATACAGCATCAGTGGAATGCATGCACGCGTGGGCCAGGCGCATTATCACGAGGCTCGGCACGCAGACGCATCGCCCGAACTTCTTCGACGTGTCTGCTCGGTCAGTACAGCAGCAACACAAACGACGCAGCGCAGAGATTAATCCATGGCGCCCCCCTCAAGCACGTCCGCCCGACACGCACGACACTGCTGCCGACGACGCGGGAGATGAAGCGGAGCAGCCACCAGCACGGAAACAACCTAGACGAACTGGGGGTGGCGGCGCTTGGAGGAGCCATGTGTCCAGAATGTGGAGGCAGAAAATCACCGACCCTGTAGCAGTCAAAGAGGCATGGTTGAATCGCACTGATGCGGAGAAGCTCCAAGACGCCGTTGACGGCAAGCATGCGACAGAATTATTGACGCTTCGCGTGTCCCCACCAGCCCATCCAGAAACGGTGCCCACGCGAGTTGAGGTGATCAGGGAAGTGAAGGAGCATGCAGAGGAACCAAGGGCTGGTGCAACAGTCTTACTCCAAGAACGGGAGCACGGAGTAGGAATCGGAGGAGGATGAGAGGGAGGAGGAGGAAGAGGAGGAGGAGGAGGAGGAGGAGGAAACGGGTTAGCAAAAAGGTCAGAGGCCTCTTGGATGCCTCTCGGAGTCTCTTCTGGTGTCTCTTGGGGGCTCCTTGGGCGCCTCTTGGGGCGTCTTCTCCTGGAGCGTCTTGGGTGTCTCGGGGGGCCGTTGGGGGCCTTGTGGGGGTCTCGCGGATGTATCTTGAGGGCCCCTTGGGGGTCTCTTGGGGCCTCCTCCGCACCTCTTGAGGCTCTCTTGGGGCCCTCTTGGGAGCCTCGGGGGCGCTCGTGGGGCCATCTTCGGAGGAGATCGACCAAAGAAGGGGGGTCCTATATTCGCGCCCCCCCCCAAGAAGCCAAACTGGGGCCAACGCCTTAGTAACGCCAATGATTGTGGCTTCCTCGCTGAGGCCGTTTTGGACGCTCTGACCGCTCGCCGCCTTCCCCGTCCAGGTCCAGGGGAGGTGGTGTGGGGGAGGGGTAAACCCCTCCCCGAAGGGGAAGAAACGGGTTGGAAGAGGAAGCTCCTTATACCACCTACGCCCAGAGGGCTGGTCGGATTGCACAGGGCTGGTCTGCCTGGTTTCGGTCCTCGTCAATCCATTGCGGACCGACAGGTGCAATCGCAGGCCGCTGCTTTGTTCAATCGGCAGGATGTGCTCTCTGAGTCCAGTTTTCTCGCAGCCCCGATGGATGCACTTCAAATGTCCTTGTCTGAACACTCGGACGGGGCCTTGCGGGAGCTTATCAAGACAGTTCAGCGTGCAGATAGAGCAGCCAACCGCCAGCGTAGAGACGAGGAGGCGATGGTTGAGTCAAAGATTGCCGAGATCGCGAAGGAGCAACGCAGTTTGGTGGTGGAGTCGCTATTCAAGAGCACTGGGAAAGTTGATGAACGACATGTTGCATTCCGGACAGCCCCTATGAACGGTGCTTCGGCGGGCGCCCCAGCAGTGCGGGTCAGGGTCGATGCCGATGTGTCTGGAGCAGTGGGTGCTGCCATGTGTACCGCATACGCCCGCGGACAAGCTTACCATCACCGTTCTTTGTCGAATGCTTTGGACACGTACTGGCATGCACGGAATGCGGCGGTCTGCCAACCGTGCTCCAGTGAGCCTGGTTGCCGCGTCGACGACGAAGACCAGGATCCTGATCACCGAGATTGCTACAAGGCAGGTTTCTGTTTACGGACTGCGGGGGGACGCAGGCTGTTCAAGTGGAGAAACAGCGTTCTGCGAGCGATCAAGTTCTTCACGCCCTACAAGTCGCAGAGACGCCAGCTCATGCTTGATGGGTGGCACGTGCTGCGACTGCGTGGCCGTCGCAAGGCAGACTGTGTAGCGCCGTCAATGGATGCCATGGTTCTTCAAGATTTTTTTGGTGATGATGATCCTGAGATTGCCGACGCCATCACAGATATGAATCGTGACACTGTGTACACGTGGTGGCACGCATCCCATGTGAATTTGAGCCCGTATGTCATGGTCTTCCAACCTATGCGGTGTGTGGTGGGAGAGGCTGACTCCGACCACTCCGACGTGTGGCTCGAGGTGTGGCCTTGGGCGGGCAGTCACAAACTCGCCAGGGTTGTGATACAATTAAATTGTTCATATGTCTACCGACCGCAAGGCTCACTTCAATGCCTTAGCCCTTTTTGTCACCCTCTTTCATTCAGTTCGCAATCCCCTCGGCATCGAAATCTAGGTCACCCCTTAAGTCACCCCCAGGGGTGCGAAGATAACCATTTAACCATGCCTCGCGCCTCGCGGCCTGGGCTGGAGAGCCGTTCCTTTCCAAGGGGGCTGCGCGAGGGCGTCAAGATGACCGCGCGCCGCGCGCCGCGGGGAGCGATGCGCGAAGTTAGGCGCCTTAGGAACCACGTTTCCCTTAACTTGCCCGACTTGCCCTCCCCTTCCCCTGTTTGCAAACGCCGAAGGCGACGACGGGGGAGGGAGGGGGGCAGAGGGGCAAGTACAGGGAGAACGGGATGATGAATCAGCGACAGCCATAATGATAAGTGCAACGGCTGCAAGTTTAAGCATCGAAACATATACGATGCGAGATGGAAGGGCAACCGGATGCACTGCTAGTTAGAAGGGGGGCTGTGTGGAGCGGCAAGGGGGGAGAACGTGCGAGATATGTACGGGCAGCTGCAAGGCAGCCCAGCACTGTGGCAGTGACTCGCTGCGCACCTTCTTGCGGGGTCGTCTGATTACTCTCTGTGGGCTGCCTATAGGGCACATTGCGTGACCGCGCGTTTGCACCCTGCCCTGTCCCGCCTGCCCTCCACCGCCTCAACCCTAGCCTAAACAAAATACACCAGCCGCATCTGTTCCAACGGCGTGCGCGCACACGCGCGCACACGCACACGAACACACACACACACATACACGCACGCACACACACACGCGCACGCACACGCACACGCACGCGCACACGCAAACACACACACACACACGCAAACACACACACACACACCACCATCACGACCAGCTCTGCACCCCTACATCCCATCCCACATCCCTCCCTTCCTCCCTCCCGCCTGCCACCCACTTCTCAGTATCGGCCTCCCCTCACCCAGTCCCTTATCCAGCGCATCATCACCATCACCAACATCACCACCAAGAAACGTATCACCATCCTCTGCCAATCCCACCAGCCCTCTGGGCGTCTGTGGTTTAGGGAGTTTCCCCTTCCACCCCATCATTCTTCCTCTTCGGGGAGGGGTTTACCCCTCCCCCGACCCCCTCCCCTGGACCTGGACGGGGGGTTTCGCGAGGTGCCAGGGCGTGCAAAGCGGCCTCGGCGAGGAAGCCACAATCATTGCTTGCACCATGGTTTTGGCACCAGTTTTGGCATCCTGATGAAGGGGGACGCTAATTAGTACCACACCCCTCTCCTGCGATCGATCTCCTTCAAGATGGCCCCGAGAAGCGCCCAGGAGGCCCCAAGAGTGCCCCAAGAGTGCCCCAAGATGGCCCCAAGAGGCCCCCAAGAGGCCCCCCAGGCGGCGCCCAAGAGATCCCCAAAAGGCCCCAAGAGACCCCCTAGAGGCACCCAAGATGCTCCAAGAGGCACCGCCGAGAATACCAAAGCATCCGTTTCACAGCAGGTTTTGGCCACATGTTGGCCTCCTGAGGGGGACTGATTAAGATGACTCCAAGAGCACCTGGGAGAGCCCAACCTGACCTCCAAGATGGCTCAAGCTACCCAAGGATGTCTCATGATGGTTTCCCCTGCGTGCTGCCCACTGCACTGATCGAGACAACTCCTCTGGGCATCGTGTCTGGATGGGCTGGTGGGGATTCGCGAAGCGTCAACAATTCGAGTTGCAGTTAGAGTTAAGCTTTGAGCTTTCGTTGGGTGTAAATTGAAAGTTTAAATTCGTTTTTAAGCTGGCGCAAGTCGTGCGTGACCTGGCGCGGTGTACTACACGCGTGCGCGCGTGCGTGGTTGGCGTAGTATTGTCCATAACCGAAAAATCGCAACGCGGGCATGGGGTTCTGAAAAAGGGGTCCCGTGGCGGCCACCGAGCGGACTTCAAACGAGCACAAGCGCCTAGTCTGACGGCAAATTTCGTCAGCGTGCGACGTGCCCACGCGAGCGTGTGGTGAGCCTTGCGCAGCCCACAATCGAGAAGTCGCCATGCGAGCCTGTGAACTACAGCGAGCCCTTGGCGGTGCCCGAACGAGAATTGAGTTAGCATCAATTCGTGACTTGTCAGTCACATGGTTCGGCGTACGCAACGCGTGCGCACGCGGGGGCAATGGGCTGCGCATTGTTAGCTAGACGATATGCTGGTCTGACAACGTAAGCGAACCCTCGGCGGTGACCGAAGGGAGTAATGGCAAACAGTGGGTAATAAGTAGTGGGTAGTGGGTAGTGGGCAGTGAGTAGTGAGTGGGTAGTGAGTAGTGGGTAGTGGGTAGTGGGGGGTAGGCAGTGAGTAGTGACCCGCGCGTAGTGGGTAGTGGGTAATGGGTAGTGACTACTGGGTGGTATGTCGTGGGTAGTGGGTAGTGAGTAGTGAGTAGTGGGTAGCGGGAAATGAAATTTGAGAAGTGAGAGACTGAGAAGTGAGTAGTGAGTAGTGAGACGTAAGTGGTGGGTAGTAAGTAGTGGGTAGTGAGTAGTGCGCAGTGGGAGGTGGGAGACGAGTAGAGGGTAGTGGGTGGTGAGTAGCGGTTAGCGGGGTAGTTTGTCGTGGGTAGTGGGTAGTGAAAAATGAGGAGAGGGTGGTGAGTAGTGGGTGGTGAGTAGCGAGGTGTGAGTGGTGAGTGGTGAGTAGTGAGTAAGGCGTAGTGGGTCGTGGAGAGTGAGTAGTGAGGAGTGGTTGGTACGTAGTGAGGAATGGGTGGTGTATAGAAATTAGTGGGTAACGCAAGGATAGTGGTGGGTAATGGCTGGCGAGTGGTAAGACATTAGCAGCGGAGCGTGAGTAGTGAGTAGTGAGCAGTTAGTAGTGGGTAGTGAGTAGGGAGTAGCGGGTAGTGAGTAGTGGGTAGCGGGCAGCGGGCATTGGGTAGTGCGCAGCGAGTTGTGGCTAGTGGGCCGTGGGTGGGTAGCGAGTAGTGAGTAGTGGGTGGTTCGAGGTGGGCAGTGGGTAGTGAGTAGTGAGTACCGAGAAGCGAGTAGTGGGCATGGGGTAGTGGGCAGCGAGTAGCGAGCAGCGAGAAATGCGAAGTGAGTAATGGGTGTGGGTAGTGAGTGGCGGGCAGTGAGTAGGGGGAAGTGTGTAGTGACTGGTGAGTTCTGGAAATTGGAGCATGAACTGGGACATTAGAAGTGAGTGGTGGGTGAGTAGCGTGTAATGAGCAGTGGGTAATGAGTAGTGAGTAGTGAGCAGCGAGAAGTGAATCGTAAGAGCAGTGCGGTGAGTGGTGAGTTGTGAGTAGCGAGCAGAGGGTAGGGGGCAGGGAGTAGTGGGTACTGCGTCGTGAGCATGGAGTAGTGGGTTGGCAGTAGTGGGTGACCCAGTAGAGAGTAGTGGGTAGTTAGTTGTCAGCAGTGTGCAGCGAGTAATGAAAACTGGGTAGTGGGTAGTGAGTAGTGGGAAGGGGGGATTAGTAGTGGGTAGCGAGTAGGGAGTAGTGGGTGGTGGGGGTCAGGTGATGAGTAGGAGGTAGTGGGTGGCGAAAAGTGAGTCGTGGG
This sequence comes from Prorocentrum cordatum, assembly GCA_963575745.1. NCBI lineage: Eukaryota > Dinophyceae > Prorocentrales > Prorocentraceae > Prorocentrum > Prorocentrum cordatum. Next base: position 155,971 of record CAUYUJ010014576.1, on the reverse strand, counting down.
TAGTGAGTAGTGCATAGTGCGTAGTGAGTCGTGAGTAGTGAGTAGCGGGTATTGTGTAGCAAGTATTAGAAACTGTGGGGGATGGCGAATGAGTAGTGGAAAGTGGGCAATGAATCGTGACTAGTCCGTAGTGGGTAGTGAGTGGTGAGAAGCGAAACGTGAACAGTGGGTTGCGAATAGTGAGTAGTGGGTAGTAGCTAACGGGTAGCAGGTAGGAAATCGTGTGACGGGACAGATGAGTAGTGAGAAGTTGGCGGAAAGTGAGTAATGGGTCGCGAGTAGTGAGGAGTGAACGGTGGGCAGTGAGTAGTGGGTCGTGGGTAGTACGCAGTGAGTAATGAGTGGAGGGTAGTGGGTACCGAGAAGTGCGTACTGACTGAGCAGGGAGAAGAGAGTAGTGAATAGTGGGTAGTGGGTAGTGGGTAGTGAGTAGTGAGTAGATAGCAGTGAGCAGCGGGTAGTGAAACGTGGGTAGTGGGTTATGCCTAGTGGGTCGTGAATAGTGAGTAGTGGGTAGGGGGCAGTGGGTAGTGGGTAGTGAGTGGTGATATGTGGAAAGTGGTAAGCTAGTAGTGAATAGTGAATAGTGCATTCTGAGTAGTGGGTAGTGAGAATTAGGTAGCGGACACTGGCTAGTGCGCAGTGAATAGGGGGTAATGAGAAGTGGGTAGTGGGTAGTGAGTAATGCGTAGCGAGCAGTGAGTAGTGAGTTGTAAGTCGTGGGTACTGGGTAGCGGGCAGTGTAGTGGGTAGTGAGGCGTGAGTAGTGAGAAGTGAGTAGTGGGGCAGTGAGTCGTAGAGAATGAGTACTTGGTACTGAGCAGTGAGCAGCGTTTAATGAACAGCGAGTAGAGGGTAGTGGGAAGTGAGGAGCGAGTGGTGGGTCGAGCGTAGTGAGTGGTGACTAGTGAGTGGTGGGTATGGGGCAGTGGGTAATGACTGGAGTTTACTGAGAAGTGAATAGTGGGTAGTGGGTAGTGCATAGCGAGTCGCGCGTACGGGGTAGTGAGTAGTTGGTAGTGGGTCGTGGGTAGTGAGTAGTGTGGTGTGTGATCAGTAGTGGGTAAGGGGACGTGGGTATCGGGTAGTGAATAGTGCGCAGTGAGTAGTGGGCAGTGGGTAATGACTAGTGACTAGTGAATAGTGGGTAGTGAGTGGTGAGAAGTGAAAAGTGAGTAGTGGGTTGTGAGCAGTGGGTAGTTGGTAGTGGGTAGTGGGTAGCGGGTAGTGAACAGTGAGCAGTGAGTGACGCGTAGTGAGTCTCGAGAAGTGAATGGTGCGCAGTGAACAGCGGGGACTTCGTAGTGAGTAGTGAGTAGCGAGTAGAGGGTAGGGAGCAGCGGGTAGTGGGTAGTGTGTAGTGGGTATGGAGTAGTGGGCAGGCAGTAGTGGGTGACCGAGTAGTGTGTAGTGTGGAGTATGGGGTAGTGTGTATGGAGTATGAATAGTGCGTATGGAGTAGTGTGTAGTGCGTATGGAGTAGTGAGTATGGAGTAGTGAGTAGGGTAGTTAGTTGTCAGCAGTGTGCAGCGAGCAGTGAACAATGGGTAGTGGGTGGTGAGTAGTGAGAAGGGAGGGAGAGTAGTGGGTAGCGAGTAGGGGGTAGTGAGTTGTGGAAATCAGGTGGTGAGTACTGGGTAGTGGGTAGCGAGTAGTGAGTAGTGGGTAGTGAGGGGTGAGTAGTGGGTAGTGCGTAGTGAGTAGTGGGTGTTGCGTAGTGGGTATCAAGCTGTGAGTGATGCCTAGTGAGTAGTGGGAACAGGGCAATGAATAGTAACTACTGCGCAGTGGGTAGTGAATGGTGAGAAGTGAAGAGTTGGTAGTGGGTTGGGAGCAGTGAGTCGTAGGTAATGGGTAATGGGTAGCGGGTAGTGAATCGTGCGGCGGGAAAGGCGAGTAGTGAGTAGTGGGCAGTGGGAAGAGAGTAGAGGGTAGCGGAACGTGATTAGTGAGTCGTGAGTAGAGAGAAGTGAGTAGTGGGTAGTGGGCAGCGGGTCGCGGGTAGTGTGCAGTGAGTAGTGAGTGTTGGGTAGTGGGTACCGATAAATGCGTACTGACTGAGCAGAGAATAGAGAGTAGAGAGTAGTGGGGAATGAGCAGTGGGTAGTGAGAAGTGAGTAGTGAGTAGTGCGTAGTGAATAGTGGGTATTGTGTAGTGAGTACCAAGCTGTGAGTGATGGCTAGTGAGTAATGGGAAGTGGGCAATGAATAGTAACTAAAGCGCAGTGGGTAGTGAATGGTGAGAAGTGAAGAGTTGGTAGTGGGTTGGGAGCAGTGAGTCGTAGGTAATGGGTAATGGGTAGCGGGTAGTGAATCGTGCGGCGGGAAAGGCGAGTAGTGGGTAGTGGGTAGTGGGAAGAGAGTAGAACGTAGCGGAACGTGAGTAGTGAGTCGTGAGTAGAGGGAAGTGAGTAGTGGGTAGTGGGTAGTGGGTCGCGGGTAGTATGCAGTGAGTAGTGAGTGCTGGGTAGTGGGTGCCGAAAAGTGCGTCCTGACTGAGCAGAGAGTAGAGAGTAGTGAGTAGAGAGAAGTGAGCAGTGGGCAGTGAGTAGTGAGCAGTGAGTAGGGAGTAATGAAAAGTGGGTAGTGGGCCGTGCGTAGTGGGTCGTGAATAGTGCGTGGTGAGTAGTGATCAGTGAGTAATGAGAAGTGAGTGGTGGGATGTGGAAAATGATCACCTCGTAATGAATAGTGAACAGTGGATGGTGGCTTGTGGGTAGCGGGCAGTGGGACATAGGTAGTTGGCACTGGGTAGTGGGTATGAATAGGGGGTATTGGGAAGTGAGCAGTGGGTAGTGAGTAGTGAGCCGCGAGCAATGAGTAGTGAGTTGTAAGTCGTGGGTACTGGGTAGCGGGTAATGTAGTGGGTAGTGAGGAGTGAGTAGTGAGAAGTGAGTAGTAGGCAGTGAGTAGTAAGGCATGAGTACTTGATACTGAGTAGTGAGCATTGTTTGATGATCAGCGGGTAGAGAGTAGTGGAAAGTGAGGGGTGAGTGGCGGGTCGAGCGTGGTGAGTAGTGGCTAGTGAGTAGTGGGTAGGGGTAGTGGGTATTGACTAGTGATTAGTAAGAAATGAGTAGCGGGTAGTGGGTAGTGCGTAGTGGGTCGTGGGTAGTGAGTAGTGGGTCGTGGGTCGTGGGTAGTGAGTAATGTGGTGTGTGATGAGTAGTGGGTAGTGAGAAGTGGGTAGCGGGTAGTGGGTAGTGTGCAGTGAGTAGTGGGAAGTGAGTAATTACTAGTGACTAGTGCGTAGTGGGTAATGAGTGGTGAGAAGTGAAAAGTGAATCGTGGGTTGTGATTACTGGGTAGTTGGTAGCGGGTAGTGGGTAGCGGGTAGTGAATGTGAGCAGTGGGTGGTGCGTAGTGGGTCTCGAGAAGTGAATGGTGCGTAGTGAATAGCGAGGCGTGCGTAGTGAGTAGTGAGTAGTGAGTAGTGGGTAGTGAGTAGTGAATGATGGATCGTTGGTAGTG
>CAUYUJ010014576.1:80000-150000 GCA_963575745.1 Prorocentrum cordatum | reverse complement strand
CGGAGCCGATATGGCGAGAATGTCAACGCAATTGGTTTCCTTTTGTTGTGCTGGTTTGCGCATCTCGTGGGCGTCCTGGGGGCGTTGTTGCTATTTTGAGCCGTCTTGGGGGGGGGTGTCTCGGGGCCCCTGGTGCACCTTCGATGCCACCTTGAGCAATCTTCCAGTATCTCGACCGCTATTGGATGCCGTCCTGGGTTGTCGAAGGCCCTCTAGGAACCATCTCGGGACATAATAGATCGTAGATGCGTCAACGGCCCGCGGCCCCTTCCGCCCAGCCCCAGGAAGTGCAAGAATGAGGGGCCCTCCCCCCTTGTAAGGAAAGAAGGGGTTGTCAGGGGTTGTAAGACTTAAAGAATGGGTTGGTGGGGGTAGTGGGATTGCGTCGGCCTTAGGCATCTTGTGATTTCTTGGTTGATTACGACGGTTTTGCTACCATCGATACAGACAATTATGAGTGGTCCCTCAAATTCTTCACGTTGGACGGCTCCGACGTTGATGTGGACAGGGATGATATGGTGCTGGTTGCCCAGCACGCGACTGCTTCGGACGTCCCCGAAGCTCAGGTGTGGCCACCGTTCAGAGGCCCGTCTCGTGGCGGCGGCGGCGGAGCCACCGGCCGCGGCCGTGGCAGAGGCCGCGGTGCCCAAGGCAAAGGCCGAGGGCTCCCGCCCCCAGATGCCCCAGATCACCCAGGAGATGATCACGGGGGCCGCGGCAGAGGGCAGGGCCCCTGCCCAGTCTTGCAAGTCGCCGACGGCGACAACGACAGCTTCGACGAGGGCGTCGGCGCGGACGTCGGCGCGGACTTCCCTGAGGAGGGCCCCGACGTCGACGGCCTCGGCGGCGACAGCGACGACGACAGCCTGGACGAGGGCGCCATCGCGGCGGACCCTGGCAGCCTTGGCATGGCGACGTGGGGGGGGGAGGAAGCGGAGGAGAAGATTTGAACACATTTCGGGTTCGCCAACTGGCCCGATGTGGGTTCAGTTCCCTTTTGGATGCCGTGCTGGCACTTCTAGTATTTCAAATAAAAAAACAACAAGTGGGGATGGGCAAAACCGAAGAGGAGGGGCGAAGAATGGCGGATAGAGAGAGTGAACAAGAGGAGTGCATGATGAGGAAGGTAAGGATGATAAGGAGGACGACGAGGAACAAGGAGAGAGGGGGAGGACGAGGATGATGTGGAAAAGGGTTAGGCTAGCGGCTTGCAGCTAACAGCCACCAAGCGTTTCTCCCCCATTCTCACCCTTTGCTGGCACGTTCCTTTTTCGCTTCGCCCTCCTTGTCCTCCTCTGCCCCTCCTCGTCGTCCTCGCCCTTCTCCCACTCAACAATCAATAGTGCTCCGCTGCCCCTCCTCCCTGGTCACCCCTATCCCCTTCTCTGATTAGTTTTCTCTTCCACTCCAGTGGCGTCGGAGGTGATCGACGACTTGGCCGCCCAGGCCCTGGCCGACGACGCCCATCTCTTCATGAGTGATTCCGCACAGTCGGGGGGAGGGGAGAGGGGCAGTGTGCATTTGCTTGCTTCCTCTGAGGCGCGCGTCTTCTCCTCCCTGCTCCCTCCTCCCTCCTCCGTATGAGGCGCGCGTCTCCTCTCTCCGTCCTCCCTCCTCCATTTGAGACGCGTGTGTCCTTCCTCCCGCCCCTTTAGGCGCGCGCCTCCTCCCTGCTTCCTCTGGGGCGCGCGTCTCCTCTTCCCTCCTCCCTCTGAGGCGCGCGTCTCCTCCCTCCGTCCTCCATCTGGGACGCGCGTGGCATCCCTCCTCCCCTTTAGGCGTGCGCCTCCTCCCTGCTTCCTCTGAGGCGCGCGTCTCCTCCTCCCTGCTCCCTCCTCCCTCCTCCCTCTGAGGCGCGCATCTCCTCCCTCCGTCCTCCCTCCCCCATGGCGAGGGAAGGACCAAATGACGCTAGCAGAGGAGACGCACGTTCTGAGCGTGCGCAGTGTTCGCACCTCTGTCCAGGTATGTAATCTCGAGCTGCCCCCGCGTTGGACAACACAATCTCGAGTTGTCTCAAGTTGCCCGAGCGCTGGACATCGTACTCCCGATCCGCCCCGCATGGATGCAGTGAGGCACTGCGCATCCCACTACCATGCCTGCAGTCTGCACATCCTGGCCTACGACGCCACACCACGGTGCACCACGACACCGCACCACACCGCGGGACACCGCTGGGCACCAGGACGCCGCGCAAACCAGCACAAACAACAAACAGCAGAGAGGAGGTGCGCGCCTAACATGGAGGAGGATGCCACGCGCGTCTTAGACGGAGGAGGGGGGACGGAGGGAGGAGACGCGCGCCTCAGAGTGAGGAGGGAGGAGGGAGCAGGGAGGAGGAGACGCGCGCCTCAGAGGAAGCAGGGAGGAGACGCGCGCCTAAAGGGGTGGAGGGATGCCACGCGCGTCTCAGTTGGAGGAGGGAGGACGGAGGGAGGAGACGCGCGCCTCAGAGGGAGGATAGAGGAGGGAGCAGGGAGGAGGAGACGCGCGCCTCAGAGGAAGCAAGGATGAGACGCGCGCCTCAGAGGAAGAGGGAACACTATTGAGGCATACGGGGCCATCTTGGGCCATCTTGGGAGTAATCTTGGACTTATTGAGGCGGTCTGGGGTCCATCTTGGGCTATATTGGACGCCCCAACTACCTGCGAACCGCCCCGTTCAGGTCCAGGGGAGGGGGTAATGGGGGGTGGGCAAACCATTCCCCGAAGGAGAAGAGGGAGGGGTGGATGTAAGAGAACACGTTGTAAGCCACCTTCGATCACAAGTTTCGTGGGACTGCAGTTGTTATTTCTTATGGGGGGGCTGGGAGATCGTGCGACGACCAGTGCAGCGTGGCGACCGACGAGGTGGTCTCGACGGAGCACTCGCCGTCGGCAGGGTGTGGGCCAGGGGAGGGCTCCGACAGCGACGGGCAGCCGCCGCCTGAGCTTCCTGTGCCTGTGCCCGTTGAGCCCGATTCTTTTCCTCCAGCTCCTGCTCCTCCTCCTCCTCCTCCTCCCCCTCCTGCTGCTCCTCCTCCCCCGCCTCCAGTTGCGGCGGCTGCGCCAAGCAGCCGCGGAGGCGATAGGGAGGCACGCGCCTGGTGTTTGGAAGTCCCTGGTGGCCAGATCAAAGCTTATAAGAAGGGTGAGAATTTAGTGGCTCGTTGCACGAACTGTGACCACGGTAAATGTGAGCTCACTCGGAAAGCAGTCCGACGACGGAACTTGCCACCAGGAAGTTATCACCAACAGGGTAGACCCGTAGGCATGTTGGTGGCGTGGCTCGCCAAAGGCGGTTGCGACAGAAAGTTTGATCATTGGACGCCAGACAATGTTGCCCCCCCTTTTCATGAGAGAGTTGCTGGCCGTGATTATGTGAAAGCATTGGCCGATGCTGGCAATGCGCAGGCCCAGGGCATTCTCAGTTTCGAGCGTCCTGTAGACCCAGCGTTCGAGGGCGAGGAGCCCGCCTTATGTCCTTGAGAGTGAGCTCACAGCTCACGTTGAACTTTGAGTTGAACTGTATCAATTCAGCTTTGTACTGTAGCAAGCAGGGCATTCCTCCTCCTCATCGGCCGTCTCCGTCTCCTCATTCTCCTTCGCATCCCCCTATCCCTCAGGGGCCAGCCACAGCAACCATCAATTCCCCCATCCCTTCCTCGATCCATTCCCCCATCCATTCCCTCAGATCCTGGAGCAGCGGTGGCCCGTTCCCCCGTCCCTTCCTCCTCTTCCTTCTCCCTATCCGCACCCCATCCCACCCATATCACCCCTGCCCCCCGTCGCATTGCTCTCGGCCCCGTCCCCGCCACGCAAACAAGTAGATGAGATGACCTGAAGAAGATGGGTGACCTGGGACAGGAGGGCAGGAAGGGAGGAGGAGGAGGAACAGGATGAGGAGGAGGGAGAAGGATGAGGGGCGGAGGCAGAGACAGAGGAGGATGGGAGGAGGACGGGGAGAAGGGGAGGAGGAGGAGGGGAGAGGAGAACGAGAAGGTGAGGAGGAGGATGAGGGGAGAAGGGTGAGTAGGATGGGAGACAGAGAGGAAGGACGACGTGATGAGGAGGAGCGGAGGAAGAGGAGGAGGAGGAGGGAGGAGGAGGAGGATAAGGAGAAGAGGAGGGAGGATGGAGGAGAGGGGAGGGAAGGAAGGAGGCGGAGGAGGGGAGGGGGGAGGAGGACGAGAAAGATGATGGTGAGGGAGAGGCTATGCACTATGCACCGACGGACGCGACCACTTGAAGTGGTCCACTGCACATCGTTGCGGGGGGGAGGGTCAAAAAAGTGGTCCCAAACATATTGCAATGATATTGTTTTTTACTCGCCCGAGGTGCAGTGCACCTCGTTGCGGGGAGTGTTTCCAACAAAGAAGTGCACTGGGCTTCGTGTTTCGCAAGGTGCGCCGACAATGTGCTGCAACCCTGCCGAGCGATGGCTCCCAAACGAAAACATCGCGTCGATCAACCTACATTGCCCAACAGATGTCGCACAAGCGTGGGCGCAATCGCCACGAAAGACATCTACACAGCATCACAAACGGCACATCCAACCGACACAATGTAGCACAAACTCGGCAACAACGATGTCGCAACGATGTCGCAAAGAGCTCGCAAAGAGCTCGCAAAGAGCTCGCAAAGAGCTCGCAAAGAGCTCGCAAAGAGCTCGCAAAGAGCTCGCAAAGAGCTCGCAAAGATGTCGCACCGATGTTGCAACGGTGTCAGTTTTAGGAGAACAGCCTCATAGGTTTCAACATTTGTCAAACAGCTGTATCACTTTTCTATCTTGTTTAGTCACATGTTTCTGACTGTGTCAAACATAGTTAACACAAGTTCTGGATGTGTGTGCAGGCATATGCTCTGGGATTGTTCAATCAGTTTACATACGCCGAGCCAGAAACGATGCCCCGACGAGTTGCCCTGATCAAGGAAATGGGGGGGCAGACAGCGGAAACACGGTCAGGGACCATTCTGACCCTACGAGGGGGGGAAAGGAAAGGGAGATCAATCGGAGGATGCTGAGGAGGAGAGATCGGAGGGGGAAGAGGAAGAGGAAGAGGAGGAGGAGGAGGAGGAAGACAAGGAGGAGGAGGGGAGAGAAAGTGGAGGACGAGGAGGATGAGGAAGAGGTGGGGAAGGGGGAGGATGGAGGAGTGAGGAGGAAGAATCGGCGGAGGAGGAGGAGAAGGATGAGGATGAATACAATAGCTTCTTGGAGCGTCTGGGGGGCCTGGTAACCACTCAGAAACGTAACGTCGTGTTCTAGTGCTTGCCCCTCTTGGGGCCGTCTAGGTTCCCTCAGGGGCATTCGTGGTCCTTATTGGGCGTTCCTGGGGCCGTCTGGGGCGCCCATGAAGGCTCCGAGAGGGCCCCAAGAGAGCCCCAGGAAGGTCCAAGTCCAAGAGGACCCAAAACGAGCACCAAGAGGGCCCACTCAGCAACATATAAGGTGTGTCTGGGGTTTCCTCCTCTTGGGGCTGGGTTGGGCCCCATCAGGGGCCTTCTAGGGCGCCTCTTTGGGTGCTCCCAGGGCAGTCTTGGGCGCGTAGGGGGGCTCCCAGAGGGCCCCAGGAGAGCCCTGAGAGGGACCCACGAGTGCCTGACTAGGGGCCCACGGAGGCCCACTCAGAAACATATACTAGTTGCATGGGGCTCACCCTTCTTGGGGCCGCTGCGGGCCCCTCTTTGGGTGGCTCTTGCCTCCGAGAATCCTCAAGCGAGCCCCAAGAGGGTTCCAAGAGGGCCTGAAGAAGGGCCCACGAGGGCCCATTCAGACACATGTAATATTAGTATGGTGCGTCTCCCTCTTGTGCCCTCCTCGGCCGCTCTTGGGCCCTCTTGGGCCAATTGGAAGCTGTCTTCCGCTCCCGATGGGTTTTGTCGATGGTTGGTAAGCGGGAGGGGCAGACCCGTACCCGAAGGGGGATAGGGAGGACTGGAAGAGGAACCGCCCTACACACCTGTTGGTGGGATACCCTGCCCCGTCGGCCACCTGTCACCCTAAACAATTGTTGGTGGGGGTACCCTGCCCCGTCTCCGTGGTTTTGGACATGTTGGCTCCGATCTCTCAGGTTGGCCAGTCTTTGCGATCAGTTTAACGTCTTGGAGTCGCCTCCGCGCTCCAGATTGCGTGATGTCGGCCCGTGGCTCGCCCAACCTTCACAAAATGACGAAGAAGCAGCTCATCGATCACGTGCAGCACCTAAACAAGGAACTCAAAGCAGAGAAGCAGATCACCAAACAACACCAGAAGTTCACGATCGGTATTGTTCGCGTGGTGGCCGCGAACGACACTGGCGTGGTCGCCAAGGCGAAATATGAGCTCCTGAAAAAGCGCAAGGTTTCGGAGAGTGGCAGCCAGACGACGATCACGCCCCTGGGCAGGCTCACTAAGTTGATGCCGCACACGCCTGTCATCGAGCTTGGCCCCCCCTCGTCGGCCAAGAGTCCCAAGAAGTTGAGGCAGTTGACTGCCCGCTGAGCGGTGTAGCACGGTGCTTGAGGACTCGGAGTAGAATCGGGTAGTGCAGGGGGGGGCGGGGGAGCGGCGAGGAAGGGGGGATGGGCTGGGGGGCAAGGGTGGGGAGGACAATGGCGACAAAAGGGGAAGGCTGGCGCAGAGCACGGGGTAAACGGACGCAAATGAGATGCGACTGTCGACAGGGTTGGTGGAGGAGGTAAGATAGGGGTGAGGTTAGGATATAGGTAGATGGAGGAGGTAAGATAGGAAAGAGGTTATACATGTAGGTGGAGGCCAGGTCAGGAAGGGAGCACGAGGGGTGCGGTGAGGTACGGGAGGTGACGAGACGAGGACGGAGGATGTACGATAAGCAACGGTGTTATACGATAGCGGAGGAACCGACGAGAGGTACAATGAGGGAAAGGGCAACGTTGCCTGCAGCTCTCTGCCGCTCTTTCTGCACGGCCGCCGTTCGGCGGGTGGACCAGAACGTGACGTTCGAGGCCGCCCCGCGGGCACAGCTTTGCTCCGCGCGCCGCGCGTGCGTCGGACAGGGCGCATCGTCGTCGCCAACGCCATCGTCGACGTCGTCGTAGTCGACGTCGTCGTCGCCAACGTCATCGTCGACGCCGTCGGCTACGACAACGTCGACGTCGACGGCGACGACGACCATGTCGACTATGACGATGACGCCGTCAACGGGGGCGACGCCGACGACAACGACGACGTCGACGTCGTCGGCGATGCCGACGACGACGTCGACATCGTCGTAGCCGACGTCGTCGTCGCCGACGCGTCATCGCCGACGTCGCCGCCGTCGTCGTCGCCGATGTCATCGGCGCCGACGTCGGCGACGACGTCGACTACGACGAAATCGACGACGTGTGGTCGTCGCCGTTTTGGGGCCACCGTCGACCGTGATGCCTCAAGAGCCCATCGGAAGCGAAACAACAAAAAACAAGCAACACCGATGTGCCTTAGGTATGTGAGCTGTGGTGGCATCTTGGGGGGGTCATTGGAGGGTTGAGCAGGCACTTGAAACGATTTTTGGGGCCGCTCTGAGGACTCGTGGATGTCTGTCGGATGCTAACTTGGGCCATCTTGAAGTATCTGGAGCCATCTTGGAGCGTCGACTAGATCAGGGCGCGCTGTTGTCGCCAACGTCGTCGTCGACGTCGGCACCTCTTGACGGAGGGTGGCCGTCAACAAATGCCTCCTGGCGGCCGACGGGCCGTAACTCATCCTTCCCTCTTGGGCCTCTCTTGGGGCTTCGCTCACCCCCACTAGGGGTACCCCAGTAACAGCCGCCCGAACTCTTCGAGCCTCCCCCCAAGAGGGGCCCAAGAGGGGAGGATGAGGTGCGGTTCGTCGGCCCTAGGGCCGACGAATCGTACTCACCCTCCCCTCTGAGGCCCTCGCTGTCGTCGTCGACGACGGCGACGATGCGACTACGACGACGACGACGTCAACGGAGACGACGCCGATGACAACGACGACGTCGACGGCGATGGCGGCGACGTCAACGTCGACGTAGCCGACGTCGTCATCGCCGACGTCGTCGTCGGATGTCGTCGGCGCCGACGTCGACGACCTTCGTCGACTACGACGGCGCCGACCACGACCACGACGACGACGACGTCGACTGCGACGATGTCGAACATCAACAGCGGCGACGTTTCGGCCTCTTGGGGCGTCCTTGGGGATCCTCGTGGCAATTTGTCGCCGTCCTAGGGACTTGGGCCATTGGTCCCCCCATGTGCCATCTTGGGATACGTTAACCCACTTGGGATGTCGCGTGCTCTCTGAGGCTGTCTGGAGGCCATCTTACCGTGGGAAGGCTCACCTGCCCTCTGAAAGGAAATACTGCGGTGAAACGAGGAAGCGCTGTAAACTAGGTCACCAGGTCACCCCCAGAGGCGCGGGGATAACCACGCTTCGCGCGTCGCGGCCTGGGCCAGAGCGAGCGTCGGTTTCCCAATGGGGGCGGCGTGAAGGCGCGAGGGCGCGAAGATAACCGCGCGTCGCGGGGCGCGATGCGCGAAGTTAGGCGGCCTACGTAACCGCCTCCGCCCAGCGGGTTCGTGGGATTAACAGCCACATAGCGTCGACGCCATCCGTGGCCATCTGTGGCTCTTCTGAAGTTGCTTCCGTGCGTCCCCGAGCTGTGCACACTATCACCTTGCCAACCGTGCGTTGCCACCTGTTTCGCACGTCTCGGGGTACCTGGCACTCATGGGGAAACGCGCTGTCGGCACGGAGCAACACAAAGGTGGAAAGGTTCGAAAAGGTGTGAGAAAACCAGCAGTCGAGTCAGACAGTGAGTCGAGTGGGCGGCAGCGTGGTGGACGGCGTCCGTCTGGTTCAGGTTTGGAGCATTGCGACAGTTGCCCAGCAAACAGCCAGGATGTTAATTTTGCCAAGGCGGACAACTTGCCAAACGCGTCCCGCAGACAGTGCACAGAGTGTTACTGGTTGTGGACTCCTTTGGCATCAATCATGACATACAAGCAGTTCGCAGCCAAAATCAAGAACGACGAGGCTTTCAAGATGAGGGCTAAGATTGCCAGGGAGGCCCAAAACGCGTTGAAGGATGTGGCATCGCCAGCTGACTTGGCGGCAGGCAGCAAGGTTTGTCTCGCCCAACCCAGAGAGAGTGCAGGCACAAAAACGATGCTAGGAGTCAGGCTCAGTCGCAAGGGCGAGCTCATCCAAGGCAAGAGCACCAGCCTGAAGGTTGGAGACGCCACGTTCACAGCAAAGCAGCTGGGCTTGGAGAGCACGTATGTCGAAATGCCTGACTGCGGGTTCGGCCAGGAGATGAAGGGTTGGCTTATCGGGTCGTCGGGCGAGCAGAATATGCAGGTGGAGGTCTTCTACCAGACGGCCGCAGGGGATGGGGAAGGGACGCCCAATGATCACCCCACCATGGACCATGTCGGAGTGGCACACCCAGGTCATTATCTCCAGGACTGTCGTACCCCTCATCGCTAGTGTCATCAATGTCCTCATCAGCATCGACATCGCCATCTTGCAATCTTCAACTGCATCATCACCTTCCTCCTCATCATCCGGTTCCCGCTCCCCTTCCCCCTGGCTTCTCATCCTCCGCCCCCCCTTCTCCCTCCGTTGTTCCTCAAGTCATTATTCCACCTCTGCCTCCTCATCTTCCTCCTCCTCCTCCTCCTGCTCCCCCCTCCTCCTCCGCCTCCACCGTCTCCTCCTCCTCCTCCCCCTCCTGCTTCATTCCCCTCCTCCTCCCCCTCCTCCTCAGGCTCATCCTCATCCCCATCATCCCCGTCTCGTCCTCCTCCTCCGCTTCCTCTTCCTCCTCCTCTTCCCTTCCCCTCTTCCGCTCACCTTATCTGTTCGTTTTCGTGATGGCGACGGGGTGGCGGGGAGGGGGGTGGCAAGGGGGGAAGGGGTACGATGGGGGGATGGGGTGCGGAGATAGAGACGGAATGGGGGAAGGCAGGGATGCAAAAAGGGCGGCGGGGAGAGAGAACGGGACGGTAGAGGACGAGAAGAGGATAATAAGGAGGAGGGGCATTAGCAACTAAGGGCGCGGATGAGAAGGGCAACGGTGACGGGGGACGAACGCAAACAGGATGTCGCCTCGTTGCCGCCTCTTGCGCTGGGCGGGTCTGTAGTGGTTTGGTTGCCGCCCGTGCCGCCTCGGTGTCGCCTCGTTGCCGCTCCGTGCGGTGGTTGGGTGGCTCCGCCGAGGATTCGATTCGCCGTGATGGATGCGTTGACCCGTGGCTGTGGCGGGCTCAAGCTGTGGGTGTCCTCGCTCGCCCGCCCGTTGCGGGGCGGGGGCATGTTGCGCCCCCACTGCCAGCGTGAGCGCCCGCCACCTGCGAAAGCCACCCCCTGCCAGCCGCCACCTGGCTTTGGCAAGATCCCCTACGCGCCGCCGCTTGGCCGCCATGTCCCACCGCCCGCCAAGGCGCTTCGGCCTCGACCACCGCCAAAGCCGCCGCCTGAGTCGATCGTGGTCATTGCGGCCCAGACAGCGAAAGCTGTCGCGACTCCGAAGGCGCCCGTGCAGGCAAAGCCCGAGGGGCCCGAGGTGGGCCATGGCGATGCCGCGGCCGAGAAGGCTGCTGAGGACCCTGATGAACGCTCTGCCAAACGCCAGCGGCTCGAGCCGCTCCAGGAGGCGGACGCGGATGGCAGCACGGGCGTCGACTGGGTGCAGCAGCCCCTTGGCGTCCTTGGCTTTGGCGCCGACCTACCCGATTCGACTGAGCTTCCCACCTGGTGGGGCAGCGTGGCGGCAGCGCATCGGCACATTGAGGAGGAATACAATCGCGGCTTCGAGGCGTACTTCAGCGCGCGCGTCGCCTGGAGGGCGTTCGCCGACGCGATGCGCGCCGCGGGGCAGGACGAAGAGCTCACGATCGCTGAGGGGCTCTACAAAGAGATGTGGGAAACGCGGGTCGACCAGGTTGTGGGTTGTTGGGGGCCACCACCTTGCCTGCGACCACCATTAGCCCATGGCTTCATGGTGGCCGCGGGCAGGTTTACGTGCTTCATGATCCCGCCCTGTAGGCGGAGGATCTCTTTGACGCTTGGGACGCCATGGCCCAGGCCGAGCGGGTCGCGCAGCCCGCTGCTCCCTGAGGAGCGCTCAGTCTTGCACAAACTGAGGAGGGATCGCGGTGGAGGAAAGGAGGAGGCGACATGAGGAGAAGGAGGATGAGGAAGAGAACAATGATGCTGATGATGAGGAGGAGGGTGATGGATGTCGCAATATAATACATGTTGGTCCCTGGAAGCTTCGCGCATTCCCCACAGCCCCTCCCGAAACGCTGCCCAAGCAAGCCGCATAGAACACGGAAATGGGTAAGGAGGATGATGAGGGTGCATGTTGGGAGGGATGGGGGGCGGGGGGGGGAGGGCCAGGAGCTTGGGATTTCCAGGATAAGGAACAGAGGAGCAGCGGTCCATCCTTCCCCCATTCCCACCCTAAACGCGGAGAGGGGGGGGGGGGGGACAACTGGTAACAGAACGCGAGGGGAAGGGAACGCGGCGACGCGCAGCCCGCCTGCTTCCTGGGCTGACCCCCCCCCCTCCTCCCCGCCATGATCGATGTCTGGACCCCTCCGACAGAGCCGTCGGTGGAGCTACGCTTAGTGGATCTCCGTATGTGGCCATCGCCGATTGTTCGCTCACACGTCTGGGATAGTGAGGGTGCGACCACCACTTATGAATGGACCGCTCGCGTCTACGTGCATATACACATATATATAGATATATACATATGCACACACGTGTGCATTGAAGACGCCTAACACGGCTATCATTGCCGCTCCCTGCTTTTTGGAAACGCCTGTGTGGTCAAACGTTTGGGCAGCGCTGTATCAAACCATTCCACGGCCTGCTTCCCCAGCTGGCGTGAAACTGGTGTCTTGGACACACTTGGGGAAGCAACGGTGGAGAGGGGGGAGGAAGAGTGGCCAAGGAAGGGCGGATGGCGTATTGAAGTATCCTGGTGTTCCTGGGCCTCATGCCGTTATCGGGCCCCCACACGGCTCCCAAAGGGCCCAAGCGGGCCCAAGAGCGGCCGAAGAGGGCTCAACAGGGAGACGCGCCAGAACGATGTTACATGTTCCTGAGTGGGCCCTCTGGGGCCCCTCTCGAGGCCCGTGGAGCTCCTCGGAGCCAGGAGTTCACTAGAGGGGCCCTAGACGGCCCTTAAGAGCGGGAAGCACCAGACACATGTTATGTTTCTGAATGGGCCCTCTTGGGCCCTCGTCATGCTCTCTTGGAGCCCTCTCAGGGCTCTCTTGGGGCCCTCTCGGGGCCTCCTTACGCGCCCAAGACTGCCCTAGAAGCACCCAAAGAGGCGCCCAAGAGTGCCCCTGAGGGACACAAGGCAGCCCCAAGAGGAGGACACCCCAGACCCATGTTATAGTTTGCGGAGTTGGCCCTATTGGGTTTTGGGCTTCTTTGGGCACTCTTGAGCCCTCTTGTGGCCCTCTTGGGGCTGCCTCTCGGAGCCTTCGCGGGCGCCCAAGACGGCCCCAGGAATGCCCGAGGAGGGCCCGAGAGTGCCCCAGAGGGAACCTAGACGGCCCCACAAGGGGGAAGCCCCAGAACAAATTAGATGCTTCTGGGTGGCTACCTGGAGCTTTTTTGGACGATCAGGGGGCCCCAAACCGCCGCCCGCGGAAAGATCTTCTGGGCGAGAACCCATAGGACTTTCCTGGTGGCTTTGTGGGCAATGTCAGGCACCTGCGCCTTTCTTAGACGATTTGGGGGCCCAAACGGCTCCCCTCGTGAAGATCGTCAGCGAAGATCTTCCCGTTGGGGGCCTCGCGGGCCTGGCGGGGGGCCTCTGGGGCTGTCTATTGTCCTGGGGGCTGTTTGGGCAGTCTTAGATGCCACTTGGGGCGTTCGTTGGCGAGCTGGAGGCCCGAACGACTCCCGACATGAAGATCTTCAGTGAAGACCTTTCCGCTGGGACTCCCAGAGTGAAGCCTTCCTGACCCCCCCCCCCCGCATACCACCCCCACCCCACCCGACCACCGTCGCATACATCACACGGACGCACGCACACACACACACACACAATCACGCACGCACGCACACATGCACACGAACACACACACACACACACACACACATGCCACACGAAAAACACACCCACCACACACACACAACACACATAACACACACACACACACACACAAACACACACACACACACACACACCACACACACACACCACACACACCGCACCACATCACACACCACACGCACACGCACACGCCACAACGCACGCACGCACGCACATACGCACACACACACACACCATACACACACACACACGCGCGCACACGCACACTCACGCGCACACACACACACACACACACACCACCACCACCACCACCACCACCACCACCACCACCACCGCCACCACCGCCACCACCACCACCACCACAACCACTACCCGCCACCACCACCACCCATACGCACATCCCCCCCCCATCCCGCCCATCCCCCCCCCCCCAGAGTCCCCCCGCCCTCCCTCCCCCATTATCCATCACTCCCTAGCCTCAACCCTCGACATTCGCCACGAAAAACGCCACCACACACACACACGCACACACAACACACACACCCAATCACACACACACACACACACAGCACATGAACCACACACACACACATCATACACACTCACCCATACACTAAAACACACCACCACCACCACCACCAACACCACCAACACCATCACCATCACCACCATCACCACACACCACCACGCCACCCCACCCCATCCCACCCCACCCCGCCCACCCAACCTCCCACCCACCACACACTCACACCACCACCACCACCACCACCACCACCACCACCACCACCACCACCACTCCCACCCCCCCCCACACCCGCACCTTTACCCTCGTCCTCACGCCCCCCCCCTCCGACCCTCACATCGCCCTCACTTCCACCCTCACTCCCCCACCAGCCACACAGCCACGTCGGGGCATCTCTGTTTATGGGGGCTGGTTACAGCATTATGGAGACACGTTCCGCTGGAATCGCTGTCGTCTTCGTCGTCGTGGCAGTCATCGTCGTCGTTGCCGTCCTCGTCATGGTCGTCGCTATCGTCGTTGCAGCCCTGTCGTCGTACATTTTTTTCAAGTTCGCCGCCCTGATCGCAGATCACTGTTTACGTGGACGGTCTATCGCTTTCTGGAGCCAAGTTCAGCATGAATATGTGTCTTCTCCGACGTCGCTGCATCGTCGTCGTCCTCGTCATGGTCGTCGTCGCAGCCCTGTCGGCGCTTCCCTTTTCATGAAGACGGGTTCCCCTAGTTGGGGAATGGGATGCAGCGGGTGTCGTCGCGGCCATCGATTTCTCAGTCGTCGTCGCCGTGGCCGTTGTGACGTTATGGTCGCGGTCCTCACGTCGTCATCGTCGTCGTCATGGTCGTCGTGGTCGTCGTCGCAGCCCTGTCGGTGTAACCCGTTTGTTTTGGAAAACTGGTTCTCTTGTTTGGGGGGGCAGGGTTCGGCTGGTGTCGACGTCAGCTGGCGTCGTCGTGGACAGCCTCACCCTTCCCCCCCCCCTTCCCACCACCACCGCCACCAACGCGCGCAGACAGCGCACACACACATCACACACACACACACGCGCACGCACACACACACACACACACACACACTTGGACCCCGCCACCACCAAAACCACCACCACCACCACCACCATCACCATCACCACTACCACCACCACCACCACCACCACCAACATCACCACCACCACCACCACCACCACCACCACCACCACCACCACCACCACCACCACGACCACCACCACCACCACCACCACCACCACCACCACCACCACCACCACCCACCACACACACACACATTCACCACACCACCACCACACCACACCATCCCGTCCCACCCCACCTGCCCGCCCACCCAACCAGCCACCAACCCACAACACACACACACACACCGCCACCACGACCACCCACACCCACCACACTTTCACCCCCACCCTCGCCGCGCCCTCGCCCTCACGCACCCCTCCCTCCCCCCGCTTCCCACCCTCACCGCCACCCCCATCCCCCACCCCAACCCCCCTCACGCCCACCCTCTCCCCCGCCCTCCCCCCCCAAACCACCGCGCACATGCAGTGGGGCCTCAGGCTGGGTGGAGTTCCGCATGGGGCCACGAAGCGTGTGAGGGGTGTGCCGAAATGGCGGGCTGGACATACGGTGAGCAGAGGCAGGGATGGGAGGAAGCAGGATGGGGGGGGGACGAAGGAGAGGAACGCGGGGCGCTGTCTCTTCCAAACGAAGACCCAACACCACAGGATGGTTGGGAATGAGAAACCAGCCTGCCAACAGGCGCCCCATGACATTATCGTATCCTTCGATGGCCCTGGGGCATCTTGGGGGGCTTGTGGTGCCTGTTGGGCGCTTCTCGAGGGCCTCAGGGAGCTCTCTTGGGAGCGTTTTGGCGCGTCTCGGAGCTACCTTGGATGCCCTCGATCAGAGAAGGGAGTGCGCTGGGTGCGTCGTGGCAATTCCCCCTCTTTCCCTTACCCCCTCCCTGGCCCACGCTCCTCGGAACGCCCTCCCCCCGCCTTCCAGAGGGCAAACAATCGCACGACGCTTCATTCAAATCAATGGTTTCCGAGGTCTCCCCAAGGGCCCAAAGGCATGTTGGACGCTGCGTACCCACAAGGCCCCAGCGGGGCCCAGGCCCTCGGACTGGGGGCGGGGGAATGGGAAGGGTGAGGATGGACAAGGACACGCCCTAAGCCTTAACCCTGAACCAACTCAGCCTAGCAAGCCAGTGACGGTGCTGACTCAAATAGCACAGGTGCTGTAAATGCAGGTGTTTTAGTGTCTCTGGCCCTGGGTGTAAGTCTGACCCTACATGGCATGGCCCGCCTCTTCGTTTTGCAATCCTTGCCCCGCAGGCCGTCGAGTCGAAGCAGCAGGCCCTGGATGGCGCCCTCATCAGAGACGTCTCGGTACTAGCTGTCAATTCGTTGATGAGCGAGTCGGCAGTCCATCGGACGTCGGTGTCGGAGGCGTCGGTGTTGGACGTCCTCCAGGGCAAGGCGCCGACCATGGGGGACTTGGTCGCGCGTGCAGCTCGCACTGACAAGAAGAGACTTTCTCGCAGGACAGGCGGTACAGGCGATGGCGCCATTGACCTCGAGGGCGACAATGACGCCCAGGAGTCCCACGAGCATGGCGTCGAGCAACGTCTGGGTCTAAGCAAGAAGGCCAAGGTGGAGCACGAGCTCGGGCAGGACAGTGAATGCCAGCTGGAGAAAGCAACGCCATCATTTGTAGAAGTGATCCTCCACGAGTCCGAGGTCCTGCATTGTTCGGTGCTCCCCGACGAGGACAACGAGCCGCTCCCCGACGATGGCGATGGCGATGATGCTGTATCGGTCACGTCCAAGGTCACTGTAGCGACGACTGCGGGGCGGCGGAGCACGGGTACAGGCAGCGGCAAGAAGTTGCGCAGGCGTCCGCCGAACTACTGGATCGAGAAACTCAGCCTGCGCTCCGCCACGCAGCATGGCTACGACAAGCGCGACAGCATGCGCGCCGAGGAGTCGAAGGTAAAGGAAGCTACGGGGCCACTTTCTGGAGACGCCGACCGTCTGGGACAGCATCTGTCGAATGTCTACCAGCTTGCGAAGTTGCAGAAGGCGTTGGTCGTCGATGAGCCTGACGTGGATACAATTGCCAGGATGCGGCTCGCTGGCCGCTTGGGCCTGGACCTGCTGCCCGATACATTGGTCGGGGTCTGCATGAGGGCAGCGCGGACTTGCTCACGGGAGATCATCGGCACTGACACGTTGAATGACGAGTTCATCAAGCGGTTGTGTTGCATTTCGTTGCCATGGGCCGCTGAAGGTGTCACGTTCAAAGTAGGCGAGCCCTCGATTGGCACTCTCTGGCCTCTGCTGCCTTCGCCGATGATTTCCGAAGCCGTGGTCAAGTGGTTGATCGACGACACGCTCGCGCCAGCCGTCTGCTCCTACGACGCCCAAGTGAACCACGCCCGCCTCGTGGGCATTGCAACCGCCATCGACGCGGCGTTCGAGGACATCCCTGCCGACATTGCCGTGTCGAAGCCAATCCTCCATGTGGTGGACAGCGTGACAACGTCAGCGAGGGCGATTATCGTCGTCTTGAACCCTTCCATCAGCAATGACACCATGCCCGAGTACTTCGACGACGTGATCACGGTGGACAAGCAGAGCAACAGGGCCGCCCCGACAGTGGCTTGCAACGTCGGCCTCAAGACCAAGGCGAACCAGCAGCTGGCGTTGCGCTTCGAGGACTTCGCGACCAAAGGGACGATGTGGAGACAGAAGGCTCCCGAGATCAAGCGCGCCTTGGCTACTATCCAGCAGCTCCCGACTACTGACCTGGACGGCGCGACGACGGCCATTGCTGCGCTTGCAGACCTGCACGGCAAGTATGCCAACGTGCTCCCAGACAACACGTTCGAGAACGCCATCGCTGCCGCCATCCGCCTAGTCAAGGGCATTCATGAGTCCATCAGTGCCGTGTCCGACGGCGTCGCTACCCTACAGCGCGCAAGTAAGTTGTTCATGGACGTCGGTTTGCTCGCCCCACTGAACGTTGATATGGACACCCTGGTTCACGATGCCCGTCAGCGGGCCCAGCTGGCGGCAGCAAAACAACAAGCATCCAACATGCAAGCCAGGTTCGAGGATATGGTCGCCACGTGGGGTGACACTACTTGCGACATCGACGCTTTTGTTGCGATATTGCAGCAGCAGGGGCAAGTACCTACTACCCAGGGTGGCGCGAAGATCGCAGACCTGGCCAATGACCTGATGCTGAAAGCTTCCATCGAGTTGTGGGTGGAGAATGCCAGCGAGGACAAGTTCACTTCATGTTTTGCCTTGTGCTCGGCTCTCCACCGCTATTTGTCCAAGGCCGCGGCTGCAGAGAACGTGCTCTTGTGCGAGTGGGCAAAATCGACTCGGAAGCTGAGCGAGAAATTAGAGTACCTTTCCAAAGCAACAGAGCAGAGTGAGCGGAATTGGCCAGAGGAGGAACGGCTTCTCATTGCCCTGGCGCACAGTCAACGGTCTTTGGTAACCAAGACGTCGGGCAAGAGCTTGTCGGCGCCGCTGGCGGTGATCAACCTGATGACGAATGTGTCGAGATTCTTGGAGAAGCTCAGCACGGAACACATTGACCGCCTGCGGGAGAAGCACGAGCCTTTGGTGAAGAAGACCAAGGAGTACACGTACTTTGATCGCCCCTACTACGACGGAGTGGACGTGGACGGGGATTGTTGGGAGGAGTTCGTCGAGAAGAGCAACAATGCGCTGATGCGCCTTGACAGCTCGTCGATCGACTCGCGCGTCGAGGAGCTCAAGAGAGCGACCATGCAGTTGGATAACATTCAGCACGCCCTTCAGTCGAAGGACGGGCAGTGGAAGGATATCTCAGACGTCATCACACATGCGATCAGCATCAACTGCCAGCTGAAGTTCATGGCCAAGGTCAAGTCGAGTGAGAAGACGGAGTGGCGGTCGGCGGCGTTTTCGTGCGTGACAGAGTTGCAGCAGCATGGGATATCGAAGGAATCGCTCCCTAAGATCGTGCTGCGCCGCCTGACCAACGCCATGAAGATGAAGGGCGGCTTGGCTGCCAAGTGACTCCTCTTTGCGCCGCTGCGTGCCGGATGCAGTGCCGAGCATGCTGGCTAATCAATTCTTGACGCTTCGCGTGTCCCCACCAGCCCATCCAGAAATGGTGCCCAGGCGAGTTGAGGTGATCAGGGAAGTGAGGGAGCATACAGAGGAACAAAGGGCTGGGGAAACCGTCTTACCCCAAGAGCGGGAGGATGGCAAAGGAATCGGAGGAGGAGGAGATGTGAGCAGAAAGGTCAGAGGCCTCTTGGATGCCTCTTTGAGTCTCTTCGGATGTCTCTTGGGAGCTTCTTGGGCGCCTCTTGGGGCGTCTTGGGGGCCTCATGTCGGTCCTGGAGGCCTCCTGGAGCGTCTTGGGTGCCTCGGGGGGCCGTTGGGGGCCTTTGGGGGGTCTCTTGGGGGCTGTTTGGGGTCCTCTTGGGGGCCTCTTGGGCTCTTGGGGCCTCCTGGGCGCCTCTTGGTGCCCTCTTGGGGCCCTCTTGGGAGCCTTGGGGGCGCTCTTGGGGCCATCTTGGAGGAGATCGATCAAAGAAGATGGGGTCCTGTATTCGCGCCCCCCCCTCCGAGAGGCCAAAAAGGAGCCAAAACCTTAGTGAAACCAATGAGTTTGGCTTCCTCGCTGGTGCCGTTTTGGGCGCTGTGACCGCTCGCCGCTCCCCCCCGTCCAGGTCCAGGGGAGGGGGTAGGGGGAGGGGTAAACCTCTCCCCGAAGGGGAAGAAGGGGGTTGGAAGAGGAATCTCCTTAGACCACCTACGCCCAGAGGGCTGGTGGGATCGTTTAGTTTTAATGCCACTTACATTTTTACTACACAGGGTGACCAGGAGGAGCGCGGGGGAGGGCGGGTGTCAGTCCTATCACCCTTGACGGCTATCGCAAGAGGGCCCCTATGGGCGGCTTCCAATTGACGGCCGTCAGTGGGGCGAGAGGTGCATTTCGAGGGCGCCGTCGCGCGGTCAGGCGCGCCCACCGTGCGGCAAGGGCACAGCGCCTGAGTTGTCAATGTGCTTCTGACCTGTGCGTTTTAGTCTTCGCGGCGTTGGCCGCAAGACGCGAATTTTCCAACATCGGGCAGGACTCATAGCAGCAGCATCGTTGTCGGACGGCCCGTTCTACGTCAGAACCTCGTTCGATTGAACATTATAGGTAGCGGTCTGCCAAAAGGGGTATGCATGGGTGTATACGAATACGGATACACATATGAGAGTAGGATGTGTGAGCATGAGGTTCGAGCTGCTATTGCAGAGTCCGCCCTTGATGAGTCTCGCAGCTGTCGCTGCACACCACGGCGTCTGTCGCCATTCATGGAGCTTCGCTCCTTCAGCATAAGGCGTGATGCCGCCTGCCCCCTTTTTCAACCAGCATCTTGGGCGCCCTGACCGCTCGCGCCCCCCCCCGTCCAGGTCCAGGGGATGGGGGGGCCCCTCACCTAAGGGGAAGAAGGAGGTTGGAGTAGGACGATCCTTAAACCAAATACGTACAGAGGGCTGGTGAGATTTTGCCACGCAATATAACGCGCAACGAAGACGATTAAACACCAATCCCCAACGCGGTTGAGGCAGGTAACGCGACTACGACGAAAGCAAGTAAACTAGACTAAGCTAAGTCGCACTCAGCTTCTGAAGAGTGGCCCAGTACTGCTCTAAGAGGGGCTCAGAGAGCCCAAGATGACCTCCAGGATGGCTCACGATAGCCTGAGATGCCTCACGATGGCCCCGAAGCTGCCCCAAGAGACCCCAAGACCGCTCCAAGACGGCTCCGAGAGGCCTCCGAGCTCGCCACGGGGGCCCCGAAGAAGCCCAACTCCTTGAAAGACTTAAGGACCATCAATGCTGGTTGCTGTCTCGCCTGTTCGCTTCCGATGGCCATCCGAGGCCTCAAGATGGCTCCAGGATTGCCCAATAAGGCCCCAAGAGAGGCCCGAGAGAGCCCCGACACGGCCCCAAGAGCGCCCAAGTGCCCCAAGAGCGCCCCAAGAGGGGCCCACGAAGTGATGTTGGGCGCCTCTTGGGACCCGCTTGGGGCCCTCTTGGGAACCTTGGGGGCGCTCGTGGGGCCATCTTGGAGGAGATTGATCAAAGAAGATGGGGTCCTGTATTCGCCCCCCCCCGAGATGCCAACAAAGGGCCAACACCTTAGTAAAACCAATGAGTTTGGCTTCCTCGCTGGTGCCGCTTTGGGCGCTCCGACCGCTCGCCTCTCCCCCGTCTAGGTCCAGGGGAGGGGGTAGGGGGAGGGGTAAACCCCTCCCCTGAGGGGAAAAAGGGGGTTTGACGAGGAATCTCCTTAGACCACCTACGCCCAGAGGGCTGGTGGGATTGTTGATTGATAACGCCACTTGCACGTTCACTAAACAGGGTGACCACGAGGAGCGCGGGGGAGTGCTGGTTTCAGTCATACCACCCTTGACGGCTATCGCAAGAGCGCCACTATGAATGGCTTCCAGGTGGCGGCCGTCAATGGGGTGAGAGGTGCATTTCGAGGGCGCCGTCGCGTCGTCAAGGCGCGCCCACCGTGCCCCAAGGGCACGGCGCCTGAGTTGTGTCTCTGCTTCTGACCTGTGCGTTTTAGTCTTCGCGGCGTTGGCCGCAAGGCGCGAGTTTCACAGCATCGGTCAGGACTCATATCAGCAACATCGTTGATGGACGGCCCGCTCTACGTCAAAATCTAGTTCGATTGATTGGTATAGGTAGCGCTCTGCCAAAAGGGGTATGCATGGGTGTATGCGAATGCGGATTCACATATGAGAGTAGGATGTACGAGCCTGAGATTCGAATGCAGACTCGACGCAGGGACCATGTGTAAGCTTGTTTCGCCGATCCAACACGTTGCCTGCAGCTGCGGCGGTCGTCCCACGTGGCCGTTGATATTACATATTCCACCCTTGATGAGTCTCGCAGCTGTCGCTGCACACCACGGGGTCTGTCGCCATTCATGGAGCTTCGCTCCTTCAGCGTAATGCCGCCTGCCCCTTTTTCAACCAACACTCTTCAGAAGCTGAGTGCAACTTAGCTTGGTCTAGCTTACTTTCTTTAGTCGTAGCAGCGTTACCTGCCTCAACCTCTTTGGGGATTGGTTTATAATCGTCTTCGCTGTGCGTTAGGTTGCGCGGCAAAAATCTCACCAGCCTTCTGTGCGTATTTGGTTTAAGGATCGTCCTACTCCAACCTCCTTCTCCCCCTTCGGTGAGAGGCCCCCCATCCCCTGGACCTGGACGGGGGGGGGGGCGCGAGCGGTCAGGGCGTCCAAGATGGCCCAGTATTGCTCCAAGAGGGGCTCAGAGAGCCCAAGATGGCCTCCATGATGGCTCACGATAGCTTAATATGCCTCACGATGGCCCCGAAGCTGCCCCAAGAGACCCCAAGACCGCGCCAAGGCGGCCCCGAGAGACCTCCGAGCTCGCCACGGGGGGCCCGAAGGCGCCCAACTCCTTGAAAGACTTAAGGACCATCAATGTTGTTTGCTGTCTCGCCTGTTCACTTGCAAGTTGGCCATCCGAGGCCTCAAGATGGTTCCAGGATTGCCCAAGAAGGCCCCAAGAGAGGCCCAAAAGAGCCCTAACACGGCCCCGAGAGCGCCCAAGAGTGTTCCAAGAGCGCCCCAAGAGGGGCCCACGAGGTGATGTTGGGCGCCCTCTAGGAGGGGCGCGAATTTAGGACCCCCCCTTCTGTGATCGATCTCCTTCCAGATGGCCCCAAGATGCGCCCAGGAGGCACCGCGAGGCTTCCAAGATGGCCCCAAGAGGCCCCCAAATGGCCCCGAGAGGCCGCCAAACGGCACCACAAGCCCACCAAGAGGACCCCAAGCGGTCCCAGGAGGCCCCCCCGAAGCACCCAAGACGCCCAAGAGCGCCCCAATGGCCGCCACGGGGCCCCCAAGACGCCCGAAGGGGCATCCAAACGGCTTCTAAGAGACATCCGAGAGGCATTCAAGATGCTTCTTGACTATTTTGCTGGTCCTCGTCCTCCTCCTTCGTCCCCTCCTCTTCCTCCTCCTCCTCCGCCTCGTCCTCCTCCTCCTCCTCAGCATTTTACTCATTATCCTCGTGCCCCTCCTTCCCATCCTTCTCCCCATTGTCCTCCTTCTCGTCCTTCTCCCCCTTGCTCGCCCTCCTCGTCATCGCCCTTCCGACGACGACGGTTCCTCCTCCATCCACCTCTCTTGGAGTCCCACCAGCCCTCTGGGCGTCGGTGGTTTAGGGGGGCGTCCTCTTCCACCCCTCATTGTCCAAATTCGGTGAGGGGTTTACCCCTCTCCCTACCTCCTCCCCATGGACCTGGACGGGGGTTTCAACCAGTCGTCGGAACGTCCAAAACGGCCTCGGCGAGGAAGCCAACATCATTTGTTTTACTAGGGTGTTGGCCCAAATTTGGCCTCTTGGGGGGCACGCTAACTAGACCCCCCCCCCCTCCTGTGATTGATATCGCCCAAGATGGTCAAAAAAATGCTCGACAGGCTCCCAAGGGTGCCCCAAGAGGGCCCCAAGAGGTGGCCAGGACGCCCCGAGAGGCCCCCAGCATGTCCCCAAGAGGCTCCCGAGACCCCCAAGAGGCCCCAAGCGACCACCCAGCGGCACCCAATATGCTCCAAGAGGCCTCGGCGAGAATGCCAAATCCTTGATATTACGAAGGTGTTAGCCACATGGTGGCCTCTTGGGGGGGGGGGGGCGGGTGAAGATGACGCCAAGAGCGCCTGGGAGAGCCCAGGATGACCTACAAGATTGCTCAAGATATCACAGGATGTCTCAGAATGGTTTCCTCGGCGTGCTGCCCACTTCCCTGATCGAGGCAATTCCCCTGGGCATCGTTTCTGGATGGGCTGGTGGGGATTCGCGAAGCGCCAACAATACATGACAACTTCCCCAGCACGTTGTGCGTCTGCATGGTCGCCCGCTCCCCTGACGACGTCAACTCCCTTGGGCGTCGTTTCTGGATTGGCTGGTGGGGGGCGCGCGAAACGCCAACGATGTGGTTGCAAATGTGCAGTGCCGTGGTGGTTGCCGTGCCTTTCCAACGCTTGCCGCCGCTCATCATCGCGGCGGGCCCTGGGTCTCCGCCTAGCCGTGCGTTATTTGAGTTTGCCTTGTAGCCGCGATGGCTGGAGCATGGGGCCTGGAACATAGAGTAGACGTAAGACATTGGAACAAAGGCACCGAGTATGTAGCCACGCTCAATTTGACTGGCGCATCCCCAAACACTGCCTGCAACTTCCGATGCAGTCTCAGCTGTCGTCGCTGTTGCTGCTGGTGGCGCGCGCGAGTGAATGTTAAGTTTGTCGCCCCCCCCCCCCAGGGGCTCGCAACCCTTTTCATGGACGTGGTGCCGTCATTATTGGGGGCACCCCTCCTGAGCTGCATGGTTGCCTGCCCCTGGCGCGCCCGCCTGGGGAATCGAGTGCGGCGCTGCGTAGGTTTACCAAGCTGGTCCGATTGCTGGCCCAGCGCGACAGCCGACCTACGAACTGGTCTTAACAGAGCACAACTACCGACGCCACCCATCGACGTCGCAGCGCCTAATGTCCGCGCGCGCGCGCCGAAGCAGCCACGAGCAAGCTTCCGTTGATATCGCGAGCGCGCTGGCTGATTGCCGCCAGGTTGTGTTGCGCTCGTTGCCCCCGTGCCCGATCTACGCGAGAACTTCGTCGCTACCCTTGTCGGGCACGCCGCGGCGCAAACTGATCAGAAAGGCTGGTGCGCCACCGATGACGCAACACAAACCACATTAACACCGTTCGCTATATCGCGGCATTGCGCCGCGCAGCTTTGCCGCGCCAGAAGTTCCTTCGCAACTTGCCTTCCAGATTTCACGCTGGCCTGCCTGGGGCGGTCCACTCGAGTGGGCGAGATGGCTGGCCGCGCGCTGCGAATGTGAACCATGCCAGCAACGTCGCGTATGATTGCGACAGCTTGGCCTGCTGAGCCCGAGTGCCCAAACATGGCCTAACAAATAGTTGGGCTCACCGAGATTACGCGTGGAAACTATGCGATGCACGTCGCCGGCCTGCGATGGCGACAACAACAACAACACTGGAAGCGTGTTCGCCGAAACCTAACGTTTTTGGTTCGATTTAGAAATGCGGCGTTCTTTTATGCGCACGACCTACGGCACGTTCGCATGCTTCCACGCAGCAAAGCTGAAGTTGCATGTCGGTGTCAACGGATGCGCCCCTGCACAATATGCTGAATGTGCCCATCGTTACATCAGCGGACCCGTGCGACAATGACTCGACCGCGCGAATTGCGGGCGCGACACCTATCAGCCACAACGCCAGGCGCAAAATACATAGCATTGCCGATGGGAATACACAGCCGCGGCAAAACAAATCACGTTGCAATTGTTGTGCCAATTCGTACGCGCGCAATATATCATGCACACCTGTTTGCATATACGCACGCGCGACCTGCAGGGCCGACCGCTCCACGTCGTGCGATCCAATTGCGCTGCCCGCCAACGGGGCCCGCAGCATTTGATTTCAACAAGACTTCTGCGGCGCGAAAACTACGGCAGCGCGCCTCCCAGCTTCATTGGCCGCGCATTAGGTTGCCAAGCTTTGTCTGCTTGCGGGGATTGTTGCCCGCTCTAGGGCGCCCCGTCATCAAATGCCAGCGTTTTCAGAAACGCGCGGGCGCCACTTAACTATGCGCGCGTCGCCGCGCGCATCCAGGCCACACCTGATGAAACGCGCGCGAGACGAGCGTCGGCCACGCCGCTCGGCAAACGGGCGCAATTTAGCGCGGGCGACAATGGGGGGGGGGAGGAGGAGCGATCAAGGCCAGAAGGCGGGGGCGGGCGGGCGAGCGGGGGGGGGGAGCGGGGGGAAAGACGAAGCAGCGACGGGCGACGAACGAGGGCCAAGACTACGAAGAGGTCGCGCGCGACGAAGACGTATGTTTGTCCTCGTCGCGCGCGGACTCCCCGTACACTCAACGGGAAACTTTGACATTCGCAAAAATGCCGCGTCTTGGCAGAACGCTTGCAGCGATGCCGCCCTGATGCGCTCCGAATCAGTTCGGAAGGCGTTTAACATGGCGCGCGCGGATGTCGCATGCCAGCATCTTGTTGTTGCGGCTAGCGCGTAACCGAGCAGTTTCCGCGGTTGTTTTCTTCGCTCGGTTCCCCCCCCTTAAATTATGCGCCGCCTCGCTCTAGCACGGCGCTATCGTCGGCGTCGCGGGCGCGCGGGCGGCGGCGCCCTCTAAAGCGAACGCAACGTTGTCGCGGGCGCAATGCGCGAGCGAGAATGCGAAAAGGCCCCAGACCTTGATCGAGCGCAAAAGACACTTATGGATAATCCGCGGGAATGCCGCGAGGACGCGACGACGACCAAAAAAATAAAAAAGCGCTCTTCCGAACGACATCTTTTCAATAACTTTTGGAAAAAGTTCGGCGATATCTTGGCGACATGCCCGCGATATCACAGCGAGTACTTTTAATTATTTACTGAAATCCCTCTCTGTCCACGCTCGTACTTTCTTAATGCACACCTTTAATTTGTTACGAGAAAGCGTCGCTCCTGTCACGTCCTGCGAGCATGTCACGGATAGAAGCCGCGCCAAGGGGCCACCCTTTGCGCTGGTGTCGAGAAGATGCCGCTCTTACCACGCCCTGCGAGCGTGTTACGGATAGAGGCCGCGCTGGGGGACCACCTTCTGTATTACTCTTGCGGTGTCGAGAAAGTGTTACTTTGTAGGCCTTGCGACAGTGTCGTGGATAGACACCGCGCTCAGGGACCATCTCCTGCGCACCCCCTTATTCGTCGATAAAGTGCAACGCCTGCCAGGCTTTTCGACAGTGTCGTTGACAGACACCGCGTTCGCGGATCACCCTCTGCCCTCTGTGCACCCCCTCTGGCGTCAAGAAAGTGCCACGCGTGCTCGGGTTTGCGACAGTGCCGTGGATAGACACCGCGCTCAGGGACCACCCTCTGGCCTCTGCGCACCCCCCCTGGCGTCGAGAAAATGCCATACCTGCTAGGCTTTGCGACAGTGTCGTGGATTGACACCGCGCTCAGGGAACATCCTCTGGCCTCTGTGCACTTCCTCTGGCGTCGAGAGGGTGCCACGCCTGCCAGGCTTTGCGACAGTGTCGTGGATTGGCACCGCGCTCAGGGACCAACCAGCCCCCTCGCATCCCCTCCGGCGTCGAGAAAGTGCCACGCTTGCTACGTTTTGCGACTGTCGAGCCTGCCGCGCCTGCCGCGTCTTGCGAGTCCTCCGCGTATGTGTTGTGTAATGTGTGTGCCATGTGGGTGATCATGTGGGTTCCGTGTAATGCGTCGTGTCACCCGCCTGATGTTTGTATGGCTGCATGTGGACTTCTGTATGTTGTGGATTCCGTGTAATGTGTTCAAAGACCACCCTCTGCACCCCCCTCTGGAGTCGAGAAAGTGCCAGCTAGACTTTACGACCGTATCGTGGGCAGACACCAGAGTAAGGCACCACCCTCTGCGCACCCCCTTCCGGTGTCGAGAAAGTGCCACGCCTGTGGGCTTTGCGACGGTGCCGTGGATAGACACCGCGGTCAAGGACCACCTTCTGCGCATCCCCTCTGGCGTCGAGAAAGTGATATGCCTGCTAGGCTTCACGACAGTGTCGTGGATAGACTCCGCGCTCAGGGACTACTACCTGCGTGCTAGGGTTTGCGACAGAGTCGTGGATTGACACCGCGCTCAGGGACCACCCTCTGGCCTCTGCGCACCCCCCCTGGCGTCGAGAAAGTGCCATGCCTGCTAGGCTTTGCGACAGTGTCGTGGAATGACACCGCGCTCCAGGACCACTTTGTAGCCTCTGCGCATCCCCTCTGGCGTCGAGAAAGCGCCACGCACCACAATGTTGCGTCGAGGGGGTGCCACGCCTGCTACCTCTGCGCACCCCCTCTGGCGTCGAGAAAGTGCCACGCCTGCTAGGCTTTGCGACAGTGTCGTGGATTGACACCGCGCTCAGGGACCCCCCCCTGCGCACCCCTCCGGCGTCGAGAAAGTGCCACGCCTGCTAGGCTTTGCGACCGTGTCGTGGCTAGACTCCGCGCTCAGGGACCACCCTCTGCGCATCCCCTCTGGCGTTGAGGAAGTGCCACGCCTGCCTGGCTTTTCGACAGTGTCGTTGACAGACACCGCGTTCAGGGACCACCTTCTGCGCACCCCTCCTTGCGCCGAGCAAATGATACGCCCGCTAGGCTTTTCGACAGCGTCGTGGATAGACACCGCGCTCGGGGACCACCCTCTGCGCATCCCCTTTTGGCGTCGAGAAAGTGCCACGGCTGCTATGCCTTTTCGACAGTATCGTGGGTATACACCGCGCTCAGGGACCACCCCCTGCGCCCTCCCCTGGCGTCGAGAAAGAGCCACGCCTGCTTGGCTTTGCGACAGTGTCGTGGATTGACACGGCGCTGAGGGACTACCACCTGCGCACCCCCTCTGGTGTCGAGAAAGTGCCACGCCTGCTAGGCTTTGCGACAGTGTCGTGGATAGACACCGCGCTCAGGGACCCCCCCCTGCGCATCCCTCTGTCGTCGAGAAAGTGCCACGCCTGCTTGGCTTTGGGACAGTGCCGTGAATTGACACCGCGCTCAGGGACCCCCCCCTGCGCACCCCTCCGGCGTCGAGAAAGTGCCACGCCTGCTAGGCATTGCGACAGTGTCGTGGCTAGACACCGCGCTCAGGGACCAACTAGCCCCTGCGCATTCCCTTGGTGTCGAGTAATTGCCACGCCTGCTAGGTTTGCGACTGTCGAGCCTGCCGCGCCTGTCAAGTTTTGCGAGTCCTACGCGTATGTGTAGTCTTGTGTGCGTGTCATGTGGGTGATCATGTTGAAACCGTGCAACGCGTCGTGCCACCCGCCTGATGTGTGTATGGCTGCGTGTGGACTTCTGTATCATGTGGATTCCGAGTAATGCCTGGTGTTGCGCATACTTCGGTAGGACGAAGGTCTCATGTGGGGCCGCGTATGTGTTGCATGCGCCTGGTGCGTGTGATGCGTGAGGAGGGGATGTATGTGTGCGGCTGTCGACGCGTGTGTCATGTAGGTGCCGTGTAGGTGCCGTGTATGTGTTTCGTGCGGACGAGAGAGAGGAAGAGGAAAAGAGGAGGAGGGGGAGGTGAGGTGTGAGCTTCGCGGGTGGGACGCGGGTGGGAAGAAAACCATAACCTCACTAAGCATGTGGGGACTTGACTATGTTGGCCTCCTGGGGCTCTCTTGGGAGGCCTCTTGGAGCTCTCTTGGAGCGTCTTGGAGGCTTCTTGGGCCGTCTGGAGGCCATCTTACGTGTCTTGGGGCGACCTTTCGACGACTCGGTGCCCTCTTGGGCTGTTTTGGAGGCCGCTCGGGGCTATCCTGGTCTGTTTTGGGACCCTCTTGGGGCCCGAAATGTCACGCGACAAGATGCGCCAGTGCCCTGGGGACACACCGGGAGCCCCGCCAGATTTGGCAATTTTGGGCTCGGGCTCCTAAGAGACCCTTCGGGGCTGCGGACTGAGGACTGAGGCTCCAGGGGTTAGGCAAAGGACCTGAGGACACGCCCACTCCTTGCCCAAAGGCACCGTGACGGACAATGATGGAGGACAGTTCCTGTTCAATATTCGGCGGCGAGCGAGGGGGGAAGTGAGAAGGAGAAGGCCTTCTCAGAAGCCGGCGGTACTTCTCAGAAGGCTGGGGGGAAGGCTCAGAAGACTTCTCAGCAGGCCGGGAGACTTCCGCGCCTTCCGAGCCTTCGCCTCCCCCCCCCTCGCTCGCCGCCAAAATATGGGTCTGCGCTCGAGACCTCCCTCAGTCTGCAGGCGCCAGAGTCTTCAGCCCATGCAGCAGCTGCGCGGGTGGAGGGCGGTTCCTCTCCGTATCGGGGCCCTCGCCCGAGACGTCCGCGAAGCTCCCGAGCTGCAAGGTTGTGCAACAGTCGAGCGGACGGGGGCGGCGCATGTGCAAGATGTGGCCGTCCTTGGACGCCTCGCCAGGACTATGCGCAGAACGGGTGCGAGGAAGCTCCCTGTCCAAGCGGGGCGTTCGCCTGAATGGCAGGCCCATCGGATGCTGATCTTTCAAGAGGTTCTGCTTTTGTTGTAGCGCAATGATAGGCGAGCGCTGAGGTCAGGGAGCCCCGAGATCCGGGAGCCGCAAGTTTTTCGCAGCAGGCGCTTCTGCCCTGCTGCGGGGCCCCAGGACCCTCGCACATCGATCCCAGCTCGAGAGATGACACAGGAGGACGGAGTCGATGGGGTCCGTCCGAGCATGGGTTTTGAGAAACCTTTCTCTGCTACCTGCGAGGGGCGATCTCAGGAGGAAAAGAAGCACACAGACACAAACAGTAGTGGAACATGTGGAACATAGTGGAAGTGGAGGGGAAGACGAAAGTCCAGAACATACAGCAGAATATGGGGGATCCTGGGATTAGTGTCTAGTTATTTGTGTGTCCCTGGGCCCTCTCACGATGAAACTTCCTCCTCCCGGTGCCTCTGACGGCCTCCGGGGACATCGGGGGACCTGGGGATCTGCCGAGGTCTCGGGCGACCTTGGAGGGCTCTTAGTAGCCAAGACCTCAGGCGATGCGGCAAACAGCGCAGGAGGCAATACGTAGCATACGGTCGAAATGCTGTCATAAGGAAGCCAAACCAAGGAGCGAGGCCCCTTTATTCCCATAAGTTAAACTTCGATGTCCCATAGGACACCTAAGGATAACCCAAGACAAACTGTAAAACAATAAAGGAGCACTGAGCCCCTCCACAACGACAAGGGTTCCTTCTTCAGCGGCCCGACTGTATGTGTGTTGTTTCAGCGTGCGGGGACTGTTCACTTTTTTATGTGTTCTGCGACACACCCGTGGCCACGGCTGCATCCGTTTGAAAATTGTCGCCCGAACGCGCCCCAGGGAAGGTCGTGGGGTCGGCACATCGAAGGCTTGGGGCATTCGTCATCTGTGCCTGCAGGGGGGCCATGTCTATAGTACCCGTCCCCCAGAGTCCCCGGCACTGTCGGACCTCCCCCCCACCGGGCGCGGAGGGTTTGAGCCCCCCCCCTTCTGAAAGCCGGAGGGGTAAGAACCCGCCCTCTTCATTTCCGCGCCGTCAAACCTCGACGACGAAAACAACGACTAGCAGGGCGAAAGAGACGACGACGACAGCAAAGACGACGACGAACACGACGACGACGAATCTTGCCCTATCACCAACGAGCGAGATTCAAACTCGATGTCCCGTCCACCCGTCTGCCCGCTTTGATGTCGCACGCGTTGCCATGGTTGCCGATGTCTTGGCTTGTCTTAATATGGCTTCCTTCGTCATTGTCGCATCAGCGCGTGAGGTTTCCAGCCAATCTCACGCTCGCCCGCCCACTTCAACGTCCCGCCCGTCGTCGTCGTCGTCGTCGTTTTTCTTGTTTATGTAGTGACTTCTCCACCAAACTCGCCTCGTCAACGAACAAACTTTAGACTCAATCTCCCGCCCACCCGATTGACCCGCTCGCTTTCAATGTCGTGCCCGCCCCGCCTGCCCGTCGCTTTTAATGGCCTGCCCTCGTCGTCGGTTTTCGGTCGCCCTCGTTCCCCCTGGGAGAGGAAGTCCTGAGAGCCCTGTAGCGACATGTTATCAGGAGAATGACAGATTCGATAACAGCCGAGCGGTAACTGTTCCCGCGAAGCCTTCAATTTGGCCCAAGACAGCCGCCAGGACAGCCCAACTAACCTCCATGAGAGTGAGCAACATGCTCGTGAATATGTCTAAACAGAGGGGCGGCACCGCGTGGTATGGAGCACTCCCGTGGAAGACTCTTCTGATTTTTGGACGGCCTTGGGGAGCACAGGCAGCTCCTGGGGTTCCAGGTGACAGAATCGCCAACAGCCCGGCGGCATCCCCCAACGCGACGTCTCCTGACGGCCCCTGGGGGCCGCATGGACAGCCTCACGCATGCGGGCGCCTCCACGTATGAACGGGCGCCGCAGGGCACAGGGCACGCCCGCGGGCCCCACGCGACATTTTGCTATGGCTCCTGGGGGCCGCAAGGACTGCTTCATTTAACCCCAAGAGAGTGGGCGCAAGCGTGCGTGCGGGCGTCTCCGCATTCACCTGCTCCTCATCCCAGCTCCTTATATTCCTGCTCATCCTCTCTCGCCCCATCCTCCTCCTCGTCTTCTCTTGGGGTTTAGCTCGTTGTGTAATTCCCCGTCCTCCTGCTCGCCCGCCTCCCTGATGTTGCTGCTACTTGCTCCTCCTCCTCCTCCTCCTCCTCCTCCTCCTCCTCCCTCATCCTCCTCTGCTTCCTCCTTCCTTCTCCTTCTCCTTCGAAAGAGCCGCTATAACTCTAGTTTTTTTGTCCATGGCATAGTGCTAGACGTCCTTGATCACGGCAGCTCTGAAGGGATCTTTCTGGAATCGCAGGTGGGGGTGCGAGCAGTTGGTCTCGATCCGGTTCTCTTGGGGCCCTTCCGGAACTCTTGTGTATTATCATTGGTTCCTCCCAAAGTCTCTTGGAGCTATTTCGACCAAACTCTTTCGCGCAACCTTGATATTCTTCTTCCAAGCGAGAAGACAAAAGCAGAACACAAAGCGAGAATTGAACCAGGACTTCAGTCAAAGCAGGAAGGACAAAGAAGCAGGAACTCTAACCAGAACTGAAGCCAGATCAATGATCCTGGGGGTCTCCCTTTAGGCCCGAAACTGAATACCGGAACCATAATTTGGATTGGAACCGTAACTTGTGGGGTTTCGAGGCTGGAAGACGAAGGAAGCCGCAACTAGAACCAGAACCAGAGCACGATCCGTAACTGGGGGTCTCCTTCGAGAATGGAATGCGAAGGAAGCCAGAACCGTGACAGTGTCGGCCTTTTTCGAGACTGGCAGAATACATAAATTTTAAGCAGAACCAGGACCTGGGTATAATCGTAATTCGGGGGATTTTTTCAGAGGCTGGAAGAAGAAATGAGCCAGTTATGGAATCGGCGCCATGAATCCAATTCCACGGTTTAGTCCAAGCCCCAAAGAGGAAGGGAACGAGAACCAAAACCATACCCGAAGCCCGAACCAAGACTGGAACCGAAACCGAACCAACATACCCATGCTCATTGCGAAAGGGATCAGAACGTCCAAACACTGCCACGCTCTCTTTCGTTCCCCTTTTCCCTCGCTGCCCGGGCCGGAGGTGGTGAAGAAGAAGGTCAAGGGCGGCGGCGCGAAGAAGGAGAAGCAGAAGGCCAAAGGCGGCAAGGAGGAGACCCGCCACGCGCCGCTGCGGCCCCAGGGGCGTCGGCGCGCTCTCCCCCCCCCCCCTGGACGGACAGCAGGGGTGGCGATGACACATCTTACATCGTATGTCACCGCTGACCAAACCACCCCAGCCCACCCCGGAGGCCCCGATTGGCCCTCCGTTTCCAGTGGGGCGGGGTCGGGGATCATTGACAAGAACGCGTATGAAGCCCGTACGCCCGCCCGTACCCCCCCAACCCGAAATTCGGGCGGAATTCGGGTCTTCGGGTTGGGTTGGGTTGGGGTGGTCTGGTCGGTAGTTCGTATGATGTACAGCTGCCTGCGGCGAGTCCCGCCACCGTGCCGGCCCAGCACCTCGGGTGGCGACCGTTCGAGGGACGCACGGGAGACCGTCACACGTGACCTCTCGAGTCCCCAGGCTTGGGAGAACCGTAACATGTGACTCGTTCTTCCACGGCCAGGCCTTCCGTTCCTTTCTGCTGCGCTTTTTTTGCCCGACATCCTCGCAGTTCTCTTTTCTTGTCCTTGCCCCATCCTCCATGTGTGGAAACGGTTGCTTCTCGAGTGCCGCCAAATGCACCATGTGTGGCGACAGTTCGAGCAACGCCCAGAAGGCCGTCACGTGTGAAATCCCCACTCTCTTGAGGCCATCTTGGGCAAAAGCCAACATTGCCGTGCAATGCCACGCAATGCCAAAATGCTGAGCAATGCCAAACAATGCCAAGCAATGCCAAGCAGCGCCAAGCAGTGCCAAACAATGCCAAGCTATGCCAACCAATGCCAAGCAACGCCAACCAATACCAAGTAATGCCAAGCAGCGCCAGGCAATGCCAAGCAATGGCAGACAGCGCTAAGCAGTGCCAAGCAATACCAAGCAACGCCAAGCAGTGCAAAGCAATGTGAAGCAATGGCAAGTGCCGATTCCAATGCAATGCAATGTAAGGCCAAACAGCGATTCCAAACAATCCCAAACATCGCTAAGCAACGACACGCAATGCAACACCAACTCCACACAATGTCCAGCAGTGCCAGGCAAATCCAACCAAGGCCAAGCAACGCCAAGCGATGCGTTGTATTGCACTGCTTTTCATTTCTCAGAGCTGCTATGAGTTGCTCTGGAAGAAGAGCCCTGTATTGGGATCACGCCAGGTTCATTTGACAGGGATTGCAGGTGTGTGGGGATCGGCATGGTTCATTGGTTTGTCGCCGGTCGGCCACACGTGGGCCGCGCGCGTTGAGCCGTAGCCGTAGCCTTAGCTGCTCCCCTCCCCCTGACGCCACCAGCCCAAGCGGGCGGAGGGGAGGGAAAGGAGGGAGGTGGAGGGTGCGAAGGGGTCCGACGGGGTCACGACGAGCCCCCTCCCCTGCCTTCGCCCCTCTGCTTCCCAGCAGGGCCGCGGTCCTGTCCTGGCGTCCTGGGCGGAGCCTGGGCGCTTTCTTCGACGATCCGAGCAATCTTCAGCAGGAGATGCCCAGGCCTCTGGCTTCGTGCTGTTTTGCGGCCCCGACGCTTCGTCCCAACTTGGGCGTCCGGAGGCCGTTTTCGGCCCCATGGCCACTGGGCCATGGAGCGGCGGCCCGCGGTGAAGTGCAAACGGTCCCTGGAAGCGCCTGGACTCAGACGGGGTCGGGATTTCCAGGGCTACTGACTGAACGAATCCCGATGTGTGCGGTCAGGGCACGTGCAAGATCACAGTCGAGGAAATCCAGCCGCAGCAGCAGTTTCTGAGGATATGGCATGAAGCGTATGCGCAATGACTGTTATGCGCTCTGTTGGCTGTGTATTCGTATCTCCCCTCTGGATTCTCAACCGATCCGCATATCCAGGAGCCGCGCAACTCGTTCTTCCGGGTCTTCTTCAAGAGCTTCAAGGAACCAATTTGGATGCACATGAGAAGTCGTTCGGGCAATGGTGCCAAGCCACGCCAACTGCTCACGGACCCATTCAGTTTACATCTGATGATTGATGGTTTCTGAGTTCGGCAGGCTGACGCATGCACGCATGTGCGATCTTCGCTACAGAGTTAGTGATCAGTTCTTCCGTGGCCACCACAAGTCCTCCCCCGCACCCCGTAAAAGACAGCTTCGTGGCCCCAGAGGGAGCTCCACCCCAGTGCCACCGCCCGCAAGCGTCACCCACACCCATGGGGGCTTCACCGAAGGCCCCAGTGCCACCGCCCGCATGCGTCACCCACGCACATTTCGTCACACCCCTGACACGCTTCTTGGCCCCATAGGGAGCTCCAACGAAGGCCCCGGTGCCACCGCCCGCATGCGTCACCCACGCACATTTTGGCACACCCCTCACACGTTTCGTGGCCCCATGGGGAGCTCCAACGAAGGCCCCAGTGCCACCGCCCGCATGCGTCACCCATGCACATTTCGTCACACCCATCACACGTTTCGTGGCCCCATAGGGAGCTCCAACGAAGGCCCCGGTGCCACCGCCCGCATGCGTCACCCACGCACATTTCGTCACACCCATCACACGTGTCGTGGCCCCATAGGGAGCTCCAACGAAGGCCCCGGTGCCACCGCCCGCATGCGTCACCCACACCCATTTCGTCTCACCCCTCACACGTTTCTTGGCCCCATAGGGAGCTCCAACGAAGGCCCCAGTGCCACCGCCCGCATGCGTCACCCACGCATATTTCGTCACACACCCCACACGTTTCGTGGCCCCATAGGGAGCTCCAACGAAAGCCCCAGTGCCACCGCCCGCATGCGTCACCCACACCCATTTCGTCACACCCCTCACACGTTTCTTGGCCCCATAGCGAGCTCCAACGAAGGCCCCGGTGCCACCGCCCGCATGCGTCACCCACGCACATTTTGGCACACCCCTCACACGTTTCGTGGCCCCATGGGGAGCTCCAACGAAGGCCCCAGTGCCACCGCCCGCATGCGTCACCCACACCCATTCCGTCACACCCCTCACACGTTTCGTGGCCCCATAGGGAGCTCCAACGAAGGCCCCCGTGCCACCGCCCGCATGCGTCACCCACGCACATTCCAGCACACCCCTCACGCGCTTCGTGACCCCATAGGGAACTCCACCGAAGGCGCCAGTGGCTGCGTTCGCATGCGCCCACCGCACCCATTTCGGCACACCCCGCACGCGTTTCGTGGCCCCATAGGGAATTCCACCGACGGCCCAAGTGGCTGCTCTCGCATGCGCCCGCCGGACAATTTTTGGCACACTCATCACACGTTTCGTGACCTTATAGGGAGCTCTTCCGAATGCGGTGCATACAACGACGGTATGAACAGCTGCATATGGATGGGTCCTTCGCCAGGCTATTTTTTCATTCTCGGAAACAGACCTGTTCTTGGACAGCCTTTGGCACGACTGCCCGATCAAGGACTTCCTAATTTGACCCATATATTTTGACTTCCGCAGTGGTAGAACCAGAGCAGGCCCTACACTAGCAATGCAACCGAAGTTACGCGCGCAAGTTTGTTTTTGCTCACAGTGACCATCACCCGTCGTTTAAACAAACAGGTAGAGCAGGTGATTCAGAACATTACCACACCGAAGGCTGCCGGAGCCCCCCCTGAAGTTATCTCCAAGGCTGTCGGGGTGCCAGATTCCACTTGTGAGGGCAAGTGGCCCATGCAAGCGTGTCCCGCGCGCTGCGCATCCCACCTCTGACTGTATCTATTTCGTATTACGTCTAACCGTGTGCATGCATTGCGTTGCCATGTGGGCTTCTTCGTTTCCCTGGCCCGACAGCTTGGGTTTGTTCCCCACCCGGCAATCATTTATTGTTGTTTGTACTTGAACGTTGCAGTATGGTGCATTGTCAACGGACATCGTTTGCAGCATGTGGGTTGTGACTGCCACGCCCTTGCCTCCGTCCCCTTTCTTTCCTGGCGGGCGCACGCCCCTCACACCAGTCATTGCGATCCCTTTCTCCCGGCTGCTTCGTCGCCACAGCGCGGCGGGGCGGCGTGCGGGATAGAGCGTGGTCCGCCGCACTCTAGCTCATGTCCCAACAGGGTTCCGCATGATCCTGGCGAAGGACCCAACCATATGCAGCTGTGAGTGCCGCCTTGTGGGCATCGCTCTCGGTGGAAACCTCTATGGGGCCACGATCCTCGTGAGGGGTGTGCCAAACTGGGTGGGGGGACGCATGCAAACCCTGCCGCTGAGGCCTTCGGTGGAGCTCCCTGCGGGGCCACGATCCCCGTGAGGGTGTGCCGAAATCGGCTGGGGACGCATGCAAACCTTGCCGCATGGGCCTTCGTTGGAGCTACCTATGGGGCCGCGATCCTCGTGAGGGGTGTGCCGAAATGGGCGGGGGGACGCATGCGAACCTTGCGCCACTGAGGCCTTCGGTGGAGCTCCCTGCGAGGCCACGATCCTCGTGATGGATGTGCCGACATGGGCGGGGGGACGCATGCAAACCCTGCCGCTGGGGCCTTCGGTGGAGCTCCCTATAGGGAAATTGGCGGGGGGACGCATGCAAACCCTGCCGTAGGGGCCTTCGCTGGAGCTCCTTGTGGGGCCACGTTCCTGGTGAGGGGTGTGCCGAACCGAGCGGCGGGACGCATGCGAACCCTGCCGCTGGGGCCTTCGGTGGAGCTCCCTATGGGGGCGCGATCCTCCTTCGGTGGAGCTACCCATGGGGCCACGATCCTCGTGAGTGGTGTGCCGAAGTGGGCGGGGGGACGCATGCGAACCCTGCCACTGGGGCCTTCGGTGGAGCTCCATATGGGGCCACGAACCGTGTGAGGGGTGTGCTGAGATGGGCGGGGGGACGCATGCGAACCCTGCCACTGGGGCCTTCGGCGAAGTTCCCGACGGGGCCACGGAACGTGTGAGGGGTGTGCCAAAATGGACAGGGGGGCGCATGCAAACCTTGCCGCCGTGAAGCTCCCTGTGGGGCCACGATCCTCGTGATCGGTGTGCCGCAATGGGCGGGGGGACGCATAAGAACCCTGCCGCTGTGGCCTTCGGTGAAGCTCCCTGTGGGGCCAACCGTGTGAGGGGTGTGCCGAAATGGGCGGGGGGACGCACGCGAACCCTGCCGCTGGGGCCTTCGGTGGAGCTCTCCCTATGGGGCCAAGGGGTGTGCCGAAATGGGCGGAGGGACGCATGCGAACCCTGCCGCTGCGACCTTCGGTGGAGCTCCCTATTGGGCCACGAACCGTGTGAGGGGTGTGCCGAAATGGGCGGGGGGGCGCATGCGAACCCTGCCACTGGGGCCTTCGGCGAAGTTCCCGACTGGGCCACGAACCGTGTAAGAGGTGCGCCGAAATGGGCGGGGATGCGCATGCGAAACCTGCCACTGGGGCCTTCGGCGAAGTTCCCGACGGGGGCGCGGTGCTCGTGAGGGGTGCATGCGAACCCTGCCACTGGGGCCTTCGGCGGAGCTCCCTTTGTGGCCACGGAACGTGTGAGGGGTGTGCCGAAATAAGCGGGGGGACGCATGCGAACCCTGCCACTGAGACCTTCGGCGGAGCTCCCTATGGGGTCACGAACCGTGTGAGGGGTGTGCCGAAGTCGGCGGGGGGACGCATGCGAACCCTGCCACTGGGGCCTTCGGTGGAGCTCCCTATTGGGCCACGAAGCGCTGTCTTGGGTGGGTGAAACGCAGGGTGGTGACCAGGCGGATGGGATGAGGGAGGCGGGGGAGGAGGAGGGGGAGGAGGAGGAGAGGAACGCGGGGCGCTGTCTCTTCAAAAGGGGGACCCAACATCAGAGGATGGTTGAGAACAAAAAGAAGGATAATGAGAGAGAACGAGAACATGTGAGTAACAGAGAGAACACACAACAAAGAACAAACGAGAAACGCGGAGGAAGGGATGTGCAAGGATGGGTCGATGAAGGAGAGATGTGGAGGCAGGGAGGGTGGGCGGGGAGGGATAGAGTGGGGAGGGATGGGCGGGGGATTTGTATTCGAAACTCGCTCGTTCATACGCTAGGAGCACGGGAGCAGCGAGGTAGTGGCCCATGGAGCGAGCGAGGGGGAGCGGAGCGGAGTAGAGAAAAGGAGGGAGGGAGCGGCCAGAGAATTTCAGCAATCAATGCGGATACCGAGACCCTTCCTCGTTTGAATTTTCGGAGGCCTATTGGGGGGACCTTGTCGCCACGTTTCGATTCGCGTCGGAATCCTGGCCAGAAGGCGCCCGGAGAGAGAGGTCGGGGGTAGGGGTACCTGTGATGGAGAGGGGGGACGGGGGTTGTTCTACTCGCCCCCCCTCTTTCCCCCCGCGCCTTCTTGTAATCCCATTGCCTCCCACCTGCCATCGGGCATTCCTCTCTGCGAACTCAGCCGCACGCGAGCCCAGGAGGACGGTCCGGTTCCGGACGACATCGATTTGGAAGCCATGGGCTTGGGCGAGGAGGACGATGACGACGACCAGCAGATCATGGAGGTTCGCGCGAGCCTTTTGCAGTCGCTCTTGGCATTGCTGTTACGCCCGAGGAGGTCTTGGGGCGAGTTGTGGTCCCCAGTGTGTTAGAAGTCCCCTGCCTTGCCCCCGTTAGAACCAAGGGCCAAGGGCCGCTCCAGGGCTAGGCGCCTTCAACCTCACTCGTGCAAGGTAGGCGTCGAAGACGGGCGGGACCTGGCCCTCAAGAAAGAAGTTACGTGTTTCCTCCCTCGTCCTTGTTGGTCGGTCCTCCTCCTCCTTCTCCTCCTCCTCCTCCTCCTCCTCCTCCTCCTCCCCCTCCTCCTCCTCCTCCTCCTCTTCTCCTCCTCCTCCTCCTCCTCCTCCTCCTCCTCGTCCTTGTTGGCGGTGGCATTGGCGGCGGCGGGGGGGGGGCGCATCTGATGGGGGCGGCGTCCCCAGGCGGTCTTGT
Source organism: Prorocentrum cordatum (assembly GCA_963575745.1). Lineage (NCBI taxonomy): Eukaryota > Dinophyceae > Prorocentrales > Prorocentraceae > Prorocentrum > Prorocentrum cordatum. The sequence goes on along the minus strand of CAUYUJ010014576.1, from coordinate 110,382 downwards.
GCGGGAGGTGCAGGCGCGGCTGGGGCGCTGAGGCGGCCAACGGCGGGAGGTGGCATCCACATTCCAGGTGAGTTGTTCGACGCGCTGTCGACGGAACGCCGGCTACGTATCCAGGGTGAGCTGTCGCTTCACGCTTACATTCATGGTGATCGGCCCGGTCTGAGGCCGTCTCCGAGTCCTGCCCCCGCGCGCGCAGATGTGGCCCACGCGCTCCGCATCAGCCACGCCGCCTCGGAACCGTGACTGCGCCTGCTCCGCGGCCAGCAGCGCCCTCCTCCTCCTCCTCCTCCTTCTCCTCCTCCTCCTCTTTTTGACCGTTTTTTGGCATGTTCTGGAAACGCTTTGCCGGAACATGCTTTTCTGGGCCTTCTTGTCCTCGCCTGGTTTCTCCCTCACCGTGCTTGCATCCGAATCCACAGCAGGCCGCCGCCTTCCCTCTCGGGCGGGCGGTTGCGGCCCGCCCCTTTGCCGAAGGCGGGGACGTCTCATTCTTCTGCTATATTTACTGCGCCTGCCCGACCGTCGTCGGTGGGCAGCGGGCGTTCGTTGCCTGATTGCGCGTCGGGCCTCGACGAGCGGCGCGCTCAGCCGCCGCCCCAGCACCGCGGGCCTGTCAGGAGCTCAGCGGGTTCGACTTGCGGACCCCATGCTGCCGTGCCGTGCCGCGTCATCCATATCCCCGTCTCTCTTCTCCATCTCTTCCTTATCCTTCTCGGTATTCTCGTCATTCGTTTCACCATGCTAGTTATCTGTCGGCTCCCCCATCTGGTGTTTCTCCCTTTTCCTCCACCCTCTTCTCCTGTCCTCCGGCCATTTATCTTCCTCATTCCTCTGTTCCTTGTTCTGCTCCCATTCCCCCTCATTTAGTGGGAAGGCCTTGCGGCCGGCGCCGCCGACCCTGAAGGGGGACAACGACCACGACGGCGGCATGCTGACGTGGAGTAGATTCCTCAGTGATGCTTGATGTTTCGTGGGGTCTCTTCGGAACGATCTCTCTTGGGAGCATGTTGGGGGCCTCATGTAAGCCTCTCGGGGGTCCCCTCGAGCTTCCTGGGTGCCTCTTGGGGGCCTCTTGGGACGTCGTGGGAGCCTCTTGAGGGCCTCTTGGGGCCTCCTGGAAGCTCTTCGAGGCCGAGCGCTCGAAGTCTTCATTCGGGCCCCAGTGTAGGTATCCTCTTGGAACCGTGTTGGTCGCCTCTTGGGCCGTCTGGGAGACCTCTAGGGCCGTGTTGGGGCTCTCTTGGTTCGTTCTGGCGCCCTCCTGGGTCGTTCTGGGGACTTCTTTGCGCCGATCTTGGTGACATCTTGGGCCGTCTTGGGGCGTCGGGAAGCCGAAAAGGCGAGAACGCCAGAATATTTCAAAAACTGCGTCGACAATCGTTTAATTGTGCAAGTTGTGGCCCTCTTGGTGTGCTCTTGGAGGCCTCTTCGAGCGTTTTGGAAGCCGCTTGAGCTGCCAGGAGGCCATATTTGGCGTCTTGGACCGATTGTTCGGCGATTCGGGGTCCCCTTGGACCGTCTTGGGGGCCTCTTGGGCTGTCTTGCGGCCTTTTGCGCCCCAGGACCCTCCAAGGGATGACCGACTCCCGCCCCCCGGATCAAAGGGAAGGGTGCTTCCTTTCGACTCAACTACGACGTTGCTCAACTTCGCTTTGGTTTCGCTTTGGCTGGCTCGCGTGAGGAGGAGGGCCCAGCGAAAGGGGGGGGGAGCGGCGACGGGCCCAGGGAAAGAGGGGTCGAACGCGACGGCGACGATGACGACGCCGAGTCAAACAAAACAGCGTCTTCCACACGCCTACAGGGTCGGCGGATGATTTCACCTCCTCCGTCCCCGCCTCCACTCTCACTCCCTCCTCCACCCTCCTCCTTTGCAGAGGTAAGCATTCGCAATGCTCGTTCACTCTTGTTTCCGTGCTCTGCTCCTCAGCGTTCACTCCCAATTCATCCTTCACCTCTTGTCCTCCGTGCTGCGCAAAGAATACAACACATAGCTTGTACTACATCCGTTCTGTCTGCAATGTGCACATCTCAACTTTCCCCCGACGTGGGGGAACAGGTAAAGCGACGTAAAATCAGAGTAACACAAGCTTGTTCCCTGAGGCTCATGTTGTAGTCCCGGCCTCCTGTCTGGACAGGACCAGGACCATTATCCCAAAGTGCCATAGTTGGTACAAGCTATCGTGTGTAACCTACTACCTGCGCAAGCGTTCACAACCCGGATGCCGCCACACAAACACCGAAACACGCATTTTCAAGTCAGCGGCGCAGAGGATCCTCAAGCGCGCGCAGCAGATGGACGTGTTGATTGCGATCGAGTGTAGTCGACAGCACAGTGAACTAGACGTCGAACACTGGGATGCAAACGATTGGCGGTGGACCAGAGGGCCCACACAAACACACAAACACACACGCACACACTCCACAGCTACTCGAGTGTGTGGGAGCAGCATGGGAGGGACTGATAGTCAGGGCGTGCCATCGCTACCATCACCCATTGTGCAGGCTACTGGTTGGGGATCTCCTCAAGCAAAGGGCTTGTCCCCATAGACTGATCCTTCAACCCCGCAGGACTGTCCAATGGTGATTTGCCAGGTGGTAAACCTGGATGCTTGGTCAGATCCCTCTATCCTCCCTCTGTCCTCAGAGGACGGAGCAGAGAGCAGGGAACACGAAGGGGGAGGGGGGAGGAGGAGAGAGAGAGAGAGAGAGAGAGAGAGGGAGGAGGAGGAGGAAAAGGAGGAGGAGGAGGAGGGAAAGGAGGAGGAGGAGGAGGGAGGGAGGAGGGAGGAGGGAGGAGGGAGGAGGGAGGGAGGAGAGAGGGAGGAGGAGGAGGGAGGAGGGAGGAGGGAGAGGGAGAGGAGGAGGGAGGAGGGAGGAGGGGGAGGGAGGAGGGAGGGGAGGGGGGAAGGTAGGCAGCCAGGTCGAACGAGCCTGCGGGCCCCGCCCGCTTCCACCCTCACTCCCGCACAGTAAGAGCCAATGATGGCGCCGCGTTCCCGGAGGCGCGGCTCCCCTGGCCGGCCGCCTCGGCGGGGCAGCCCGCCTCGTCGGCCGCGCCGTCGACGGCGCGGGGCGGCGGCGTGCCCCGCCCGGCCCTGCCTCGGCCACCGAGGACTCTGCTCCGCCTCTGGGGGGGGGGGAAACGAGAAGGAGAAGGCCTTCTCAGAAGGCGGCGGAACTTCGCAGAAGCCCTCGCGCCTGCCTTGGAAGCGGCTCGCGTTCCCAACCAGAGAACGGAAGGCGCTCGCGCGCGGTCCCGCCTTCGACGAACTTAGCGAGGAGGGGCAAAAAGCAGGCCGCGCACGAGCGGCGGAGGAACTTCCAGAACATCTTGTTTCGCGGCGACGTTCCCAGTGAGAGCGGCGAAGACAGAGCATGTGCTGCGACGAAGCAGCACTGACTCTGTCACGTGAAGTCTGCACGGCGCTTCATCAAGAGCAGCATTTCGTCCGCTCGAGCCCGGCCCCATCTCCGCTCGACCGCGACTCCGCGAGCGAAAAGCATGCGTTGCGCGGGAGCGGGAACGCCACTTCCAAGCGCAATATGCACCCACCTGAAGCGAATACGACAATTCACCGGCTCGCGCGCGGCCCGCCCCGATCCCAAACGATGTCGCGAGTGAAATATATGCGTTGCGCCAAAGCCAGGGCGCCCCTGTCGGGCGAAATCTGCTCGGCGTTTGGGCGAGAGCTACAGTTCGCAAGTTCGCGCATTACCCCACTGTCGACAAAGTTGAGAGCGAAAGGTCTACAGCGCCCAGGCGGGAGCTCAGTACTGAGGAACATGATCATGGCGCCGAGGCGAGAGCGTAACGCACTCGCGCGCAAGGTCGCACTCCCACGACGAATTTGAAGCGTCGGCGACACACCGTCAACGTTGATGCTGCAACCGTCGACTTTGGGGCTTGTCGGGGGTGGACAGAACCCCCACCCTGGCACGTCGACCTGTGAATTCGCCGTTTTCGGTTCTCGGGAGGGCGCCGCGGCCGTCATTTTCCAGGCTTGCGCCCGCCAGGTTTGGGCCCGAGGTCGTTTTCACTAAACCACGTTTTGCTAAAGGGAGTTGTGACCATCCCCCAGCTTGCTGGTGGGAAGGATGGATCTCCTAGATCCAGCGGCTATCGACCGGAGCGAGGTGGCCGAACGGTGAGTCACTGTCCCTGGGTTCGAGGCTGAAGTGGGGTTCCGCGGTGCGTTGTTGTAATTGGTATTGTTGTCGTTGCGTTGTTGTTGTAATGATTGACGATCTTGTTGTCGATGTTGTTGCTTATGGTGGTGGTGGTGGTGCTTTTGTTCGTGTTGCTGTTGGTTGTGATGGTAGTGGTGTGTGTGTTTGTGTTGGTGTTTTTGTTGTTGGTGTTGTTTGTGTTGGAGTTTTTGGTGGTGTTGCTGCTGTTGGTGTTGCTGGTGGTGCTGCTGGTGTTGTTGTTGTTTTTGGTGTTGGTGGTTGTGGTGTTGTTTGTGGTAGTGGTGTTGTGGTTTGTGTTGTTGATGTTGATGTTGGTGTTGTTGTTTATGGTGTTGTTGTTGGTATTGCTTTTGTTGTTGGTGGTGCTGTTGGTGTTTTTGGTGCTGTTGATGTTGTTGTTGGTGGTGTGGTTGTTGCTATTGCTATTGTTGTTGGTGTGTGTTGTTATTCTTGCCGGTGGTGCTGTTGTTGTAATAAGTGTAGTCGTTGTTGTTGATAGTGGTGTTGTTGGTTGTGGTGTGGTGTTGTTGATGGTGTTGTTGTTGCTGGTATTGTTTGTTGTTTTTGACGCTGGCGCGACAGCTCTCCCCCCCCGGGAGGAGGAGGGGGATGGGGGGAACAACACGACACAACCCAACCCAATAGGAGCCCTAGGCGAGCCCCAAAGAGCCCTACGGAGCCCACCCCTTTTGGAATTTAACCAGGGGTGTATCGATCCCTAGATGGGGTTTTACCATAGCTGTATCCATTCCCGAAGGAATCCTACGGACTATCGCGGATTCCTGCGGATTCGTCGGGATTGTTGCGGTTGTCTCAGGACTCTTCAGGATTCTTCGGGTTTGATTCGTCGGGCTTTCTCAGAATTCTTCGCGATCCCTCAGGATTCCCCAGGATTCTCAAGGATTCCTCAAGATTCATCGGGAGAGTATTCGGGATTCTTCGGGGAAGTTGTCGGATTGATTCCCGCGTTGCGCCCCCCCCCCCCCGTCGTCGTCGTCGTCGTCGTCGTCGTCGTCGTCGTCGTCGTCGTCGTCGTCGTCGTCGTCGTCGTCGTTGCTGCCGCCGCCGCCGCCTGATCCCCAGGTCCACCGAATGTCCCCCAAGTGTCCTGCCTCGCGCCGACCCGCCCACTCTGCATACCGCGGCCGCCAGATCCACGGGTCCACCGAGAGTCCCCCGAGTGTCCCGCCTCGCGATTTCGACGAACAAACAAGTCATAGTACACAGCTTCACAGCACAGAACAAATTCATAGCATGGCCAGTCATGGCATGACAGAGCGCGACAGACACAACGTATCATCAAACAGCATAGCACACCATAGGAGAACACGATAAGTTGTGGCATACCGGGGCACGCCGTCAAGCGCATCACACCACTCCGCAGAGCAGAGCATATGAGGGCATATCACACCATATCATGTCATAGCATACCATAACATATTTATACCATGGCAGGGCAGCGCGTATCATAGCATACCATCACAGTGCAGAGCATCACATGGCATTGCGAAGCAAGCATCTCATAACAAAGTGAATCATAAGTGAACATGCCAGACCAGAACATACCACACCATAGACTAACACGACCGAGCATAGCCGCATTGCATGACGGCATAACGACGCAAGCTGTTTGAGTGTTGCATGTAGGGCCTAACGTACAACCACACGTGAAACCATTATGGGCTGTGGCATAGCAGGGCATACCATAGCCGCAACATCAACCTCACAACACATATCATACCGCAACACATCCTCACATCATATCGCAGCACATCATGCCGCAACACAGCCTCACTGCACATAGCATTACATGACATGAGAAAGCATACCATGACAGAGTGCGGTATAACGTGCCGATAGGACCACCCTTCGTGTGAGAAGGAGTTTTGGGGGGGAAGGGAGAGGCGGTCGATCTGCGCTGAGTCCCACCTGCCGCCAACAAAGAGTGCGCGGGCAAATAAATACCAACGTCCGACCCATCTACCCACCCATTGACCCATCTACCTATATATCTACCTGCCCTGTTATCTATCTGTCGATCTACCTGTGTATCCGCCATCAGGAGTCCACCATCGGGACACCATCGGGACAACCATCGGGACAACGATCGACACAACCATCGGGACAACCATCGGGTCAACCACTGGGACAACCATCGAGTCAAACATCGAGACACGCATCGGGACAACCATCGGGACACCCATCGGGACACCCGTAGGGACACCAATCAGGACACCCATCGGGACAACCATCTGGACAACCATCGGGACAACCATCTGGACAACCATCGGGACAACCATCTGGACAACCATTGGGACAACCATGGGACACCCATCGGGACAACCATCTGGGCAACCATCTGGACAACCATCGGAACACCAACGGGACAACCATTGGGCCAACCATCGAACAACCGCCGGGACACCCATCGGAACAACCATCGGAACAACCATCAGGACACCAATCGGGATAACCATCGGGACAACCATAGGGACCACCATAGGGACAACCATCGGGACAATCATCGGGGCAAGCATCGGGACAACCATCGGGACACCCATCGGGACAACCATCGCGGCACCCATCGGGACAACCATCGGGACAACCATCGGGACACCCATCGGGACACCCATCGGGACACCCATCGGGACATCCATCGGGAAAACCATCGGGAAAACTCTCGGGACAACCATCGGGACAACCATCGGGACAACCATCGGAACAACCATAGGGACAACCATCTGGACAACCATCGGGGCAACCATCGGGACAACCATCGGGACAACCGGACAACCATCTGGACAACCATCGGGGCAACCATCGGGACAACCATCGGGACACCATCGGGACAATCATGAGACCACCATCGGGACAACAATCGGGACAACCATCGGGACAACCATCGGGACAAGGGACAAGCATCGGGACAACCCGCAGGACAACCATCGTGGGGCGCGCCCGGGGGGGGACCCTTTGGGCTCCACATGACCTCTACTAGTGCAGGACCTCGCGTAGCTTCGCCTCGCCCGCACGCACGACACGAACCGAAACCGAAGCCGATTTCTTGGTTGGGGCCACTTCTGCTCACACCCCACAACCTCCGATCATATTATGGCAGACCATTTCACAACATGGCATCATAAGCATGGCAGAACAGAGCATGCAGGACATATCATAATACTACACCTCATCACATATCGTGACAGATCATTTCGCAACACACTGACCGGATATGAGCATGTCATGACTGAGCATATCAAAAACGCACCACCACATCGTATAGAGCTCCATCGCATGACATAACATACCCTGTCAGAGCCCGGCATAACACATCCGGCCCTCGCATGACATAACAGATCGCAGCGCCATGCCATCACTATCCCTAGCGTAACACCGCACACCACACGAGAGCATAGCATGACACGTCAGAGTAACACATACACTGACACTGCGGAGCGTACATACCATGTCATAGCACTGCACATCACAACACATAACACCAGGTACCATAGTATAACCTGACACACCATATCATAACATAGCATGACAGAATATAGTATAACACAGCAGCCCTCAGGAACCCGTAGGCTGATAATGCCCTACGACGTTTTGAGAGTTCCCAAGGAATTCCTGAATGGAGGAATCGTCAGGAATCCCGAAGGAATCCTTAGTGATTCCCAGGGAGCCGTAGGATGTTTCTAAGAATTCGGTTGGATTCCCGGAGGTTTTTGAGGAATCCCTAGGGATTCCCCATGGACTCCCTAGGGATTCCTTTTTGTTGTTCCAAGGATTCCAGCGGGTTCCAGAAGGAGTTATCCAGATTTCCTTGGGACCCCCCAGGGGGTCTTTAGGATTCCCCAGGGATTCTGAAGGAATGTTTTTCAGGATTCCGAAAAAATTCTTGAGGATGTCAGATGGATCCCCGAAGGATTCCAGGGGAACCCCCGGATCTCATTAAGGGGTCCCCACAGGATTCCCGAGGGGTTCTTGAGGATTATCAAGGGATTCCCCAAGATTCCATGAGGAATCTTCGGGGATCCTGGGGATTCGTTCCTTAGGGATCCCCCTGGACTTCATTCCCTAGGGTTTCTTTCCTTTGGATTCCCTGAGGATCCCTAGGGGGTCCTCAGGACTCCCTAGAGGGAGGTGTCCTAGAAGATCCTTCCGGATTTTCTAAGGATTATTCCCGATTCCGCAAGGCCAAAGGATCCTTCAGGATTTGTCATGGATGTTTTAGGATCCCCTATGGAATCATCCGGGCTCCCTATGGATTCCAGGATTCAGTTTGCATTATGTTGTGTTGTTCTCCCCTCCCCGTCGACTGACCGTGGGGGCGGCGCTGGCCCCCTCTTTTCCCTGGTGTGAATCTGGTGGATCCGGTTAAGGAAAATTTGCCCCCAAAGGGCTACGATCGAAGACAAGGAGGGCGGGTATCGAGGGTTTGGGATATACGTGTTAGTGGCGCACGAGCAGATCTGAACGAACTGTCTTGCAATGATTGTTGTTATTGTTGTTGTCGTCGTCCCACTCGCAACCCGGCCCGCGACCCACCCGCGACCCGCCCGCGACCCACCCGCGACCCACCCGCGCGACCCACCCGCGACCCACTTGCGACCCACCCGCGACCCAACCACGCGACCCGCCCGCGACCCGCCCGCGACCCACCTGCGACCCACCCGCGACCCACCCGCGACCCACCAGCGCGACCCACCCGCGAACCACCCGCGACCCACCCACGACCCCTACCCGCGACCCACCCGCGAACCACCCGCGACCCACCCGCGACCCACCCGCGCGACCTACCCGCGATCCACCCGCGAAACACCCGCGACACACACGCGACTTACCCGCGACGCGTTCGCGACCCACCCGCGACCCACCCGGCGCCCGCACCCGCACTCCTCTCCGGAATTGCGGGGTGTTTCAATAATGTTATGTGATATATATATATATATATATATATATATATATATATATATATATATATATATATATATATATATATATATGTATATTTATATTCATATATATATGTGCGTATATATTTAGGTGTGTGTGTGTGTCTGTCAGTCTGTCTGTTTGTCTGTGTGTTTGTCTGTAGGTAGGTAGGTAGGTAGGTAGGTAGGTAGGTAGGTAGGTAGGTAGGTAGGTATATATATATATACATATGTGAATATGTATGTATGTATGTATGTATGTATGTATGTATGTATGTATGTAGATTTAGAATTTGATTGTTGTATGTATCGCTTCGTTGAGGCCCGCTCATCTGTAAACTATATCGCTCAAGTCTGCCTGCCATTCTTGTACGCGCGGGGGTCTTACCTCAGTGTCGGCACCAGCCCCGACAGGCAAACGTCCGGCCTCACAGGATCCTGACTGTGCCTGGGGCTTCTGGCTGACCAGCGGCATCATCATCGGAGTGATCGCAGGCTGGATTTTCATCAGCGTGATCCAGCTCATCAGGGTATTCTTAACGCAAGCGCTTCGAGCCCTCGGAGGACCAGGAGCACCGACTCCAACGGCATCGGCCGCGTCTTCTGCCCAGCTAACGAACAGCATCAGACATGGACGCTTCGGACATCCCAGAACCCCAAGTTCGGGTACGTTATCCCGTTGATGCCGGAGGAGTGATCTGGCGCCATCGCGTCCTAGCCAAGATGATCACGGCCGGGTTGTGGATTGCGATCACACTGGATTTCGAGCTGGTTCGGCACAGCCTTTTCAAGCAGCGCCACATAGTTTTGGATAGGAATTCCATGTTCCCAGCGGCTCATCGTGCTCAGACTTACGGGTTTGATTCAGTGCCTCGGGCCGAATTTCTCGTCCTCAAGCGCCAGGCCGCCGTGCAGGCTGCTATCCTGGGCGACGACGATCAAGACATGGAGATCGAGAGTAATGCCTGGGTGATCGCAAGGACGGACCACCTCAGATTCGCCCAGGTCCTCTCCGACCCGGAGGTTCAGCAGGCCACCCTTGGTCAGTCCAGGGGCGTCGCCCTAGTTAACGGCATAGAGGTTTTCGTTGAGCGGATTCAGACGAGTCAGTTGGAGGTCTGGAAGGCCTCTCGTTTGTCTGGTACAGGAGAACTGCAAGTTTTGGGAGATCATTGTGATGCTTCAAGACGCCGTCATCTCGCGTGGAGCGAGGCAGTCTCTTGGATGCACGAGACGACGTTCGGCGATTGGATCATGCCAGGGTCGAGAGTTGCCAAGGAGTGGCTCACATCCGTCAGGAACGACCCTGGCGACCTGACCTCTTATCATGGGCAGTGGATGCGACTCTCGGGAACTCGTGAGTTCTCGGCGGTGGCCCGCACACACTACGCTTTGTGTGAAGCGGTCCGCCGGACCACTCCGACCGACCAGCTCGACGTCGCGTTTTTTTTTGAGTTTCGGGCTGATCATGCGGAGAATCTGCCCGGACGAGACCGCCATGTCTCGCAGCCCGAGACGCCCAGACTATGGGGGTCTGGACATCGTGCTGCACGCCCCGACGACCGAGCAGGGCCAGGCCAGCACCGACAACTTCACAGAGCGGGCGAACAGCCGCCTCAATGACCAGGCCGCCAGTTTCAAGCAGACCCGCCTCTGGAACGAGGAGCAGCGCGCTCTGCAGGCCTCGCGTAGGCCGCAAGACCCCGATGCCAAGGGTCGGGGCCGCGGGCGCGGCCGAGGGCGTGGTCGGGGTCGAGGCGGCGGCGGTGGCGGCGGCAAAGGTGACGAGCAGGCGCCGGGGTGAATGGCGCCTCCCGGGCTGAGTCTGTCTTGAGCTCAGCCCGGCGCTGTCTATCACGACCGGGGGCGCTCTACCCGGTGGAGGCCTTCAAGACGCAGGCACGGGGGCCCGTTCCCTCTGCCGCTATTTTCTGGAACCCAACTTGACGAGCTTTGGGGCCGTCATGAGCAGCAACAGCTGGTTCACCTGGGGCGGGCTTCGCTCAACCACCTCGCTGCTGCTCGACCGAATTCGGACTCGTTTCGCCGGGCTCGGCATTCAGCTCGGGCCCCGACCGCAGTCCAGGAATGGGTTTTAGATAGCATCGCGGAGCTCGTCGACGCAGCGGGGCCTCCCCCGCCAGGCCTTGCGGCCGAGGGGGCCGCGCGTGAGCTGCTTGCCTCCAAGGGCCTGCGCAGCCAGGGGCCGAAGCGCCTCGCGCCGTTCGACCTGACAAAGCCCAGGGTAGCGAAAGGACGTGCGCGGCCGCGCTCTGCGGCCAACTTCCCACCGCCCTTGGCGGCGGAGATGCCCCGCCAACCAGCTCTGTACATCGAGAAAGAAGAGGGGGGGGGGAGTTCATGCGCCAGGCGACAGATCCCATCAAGCCTTATACTGGGATCCTGTACTTCGTTCCAGTCGTCTAGAGCGTTGGCGGCTGGTCAGAGTGTTGCACGAGCTGGGGCTCATCACCTTCAGACGCCGCCTACGGGCCCGAGCAGCCCTCTTTCTTGTGAAGAAGAAGAAGAAACCAGGCGAGATCAGGGTGATCGTGGGCGCCAGGCAGGCCAACGCTTGCCACCGCGCGCCTCCGACCGCCCGACTTGGGTCGGCAGGCGCCCTCGCAGACCTCGACTTCTCTGTTGGGGGCGGCTCCTTCGACGGCGTCGGTGGCGTTGTCGGCTGGGGCCCCCGCGGGAACGAGGCCGACGTGGAGGACTGCTCTTACTTGCAACATTGCGATCGACGGCCTGTCGGAGCGGTTCGGCTTCGACGACCCGCTGCCGGTCGCCGCGATCCGGGACACCTACGGCATCAATGTGGGCGCCTTCTGGGACCCAGACTTGAATGAGATGGTTCGCGCGGACAATGACATTGTCCTCTACCCCTGCATGCGGGCTATGTGCATGGGCTGGTCGTGGGCCTTGTTTTTTTGCCCAAGAGGCAGTTTCTTCGACGACGCGTCGGGCTCTCCAGCCTAGCTCCTCGGCCGAGCCAGCCACGGTGAAGGAGCGGCATCCGGCGCCCGACCTCAGCAAGTCGAACGTGCTGGGGAGCGTCTACGTCGACAACATCACGGTCGTCGGCAAGACGGCGCCCCTGGCTCGCGAGGCCAGCTCGGCTCTCCAAGGGGAGGCCGATCGGTGCGAGCTGCCCATCTGCTGGAGTTGCCCGGACGTCGTCACCCACCTGGAGACGGCGGGGATCGAGCTTGACCTCAAGCACGGGCGCCTCCGCAACAAAGCTTCTCGCATCTGGAGATTTGGCCTGGCCACTCGAGCCCTGCTGGCGCGAGGCAAGATGCGTGGCGAGCACATGGAGGTCTGGCTGGGGCACGCAATCTCTCTGTTGATGCTCGCCCGGCCAGGCTACGCCGCGCTGTCCGCCGTCTACCGGTCCGCGGAATCGGCCCGGGGCAGGCGCGCCGCCTTGCCCCGGAAGGTCAAGCAGGAGATGCGCATCGTAGTGGGCCTTGCGTGGCTGACGGAGGTGGACCTGGCGGCGCCCTACGTGCCTCACGTGTGCGCCAGCGATTCCGCCGACCTCGGGTACGGGCTCATGTACAAGAGGGCCCACACAGATGAGCTCCGCACGGCCTACCGCTGGAAGGAGAAGTGGAGTTTCCGGCAGCATCTTCGAGGCTTTCGCGTCGGCCTGGTCTCTCCCTCGGATGTTGCTGACATGGGAGGCTACGGCCCGACAGACCTCCGCTGCCAGCCTCAGGTTTCAAGCACGAGCGGCGGCGAGGCCGAGCTCCGATGCCCGGCCTCCTCGCCCTACAGCGGCGCTGGCCCAGCGACCGCCTTCGGCCAGTGGACGCAGGCCAAGGCGGAGGACGGCTCGCCGTCAGCTGGCCATCCTCGAGCCCGACCTCGTCGCGCCCGACACCATGGCAGTGGTTGTGCCGATGGCGATGACGCCATGCCGGAGGTCGGCCCTCTGGCACCGCCGCTTCCGGCCTCGTGGTTCGACCCTGAGGGCTTCCGGCTGGTCGCCTCGAAGCGCCGGCGCTGGCCGGGCGAACGCATCAATGTGAAGGAGACCCGCGCCGCTGCGATGGGGCTCCGACATGCCTGCCGCATCCGCCGCAACTGCGGACGCCGCCTGGTTTCAATCGTGGATTCCATGGTCTGCGTTGGCTGCCTGGATAAGGGGCGGCCCAGCTGCTCAGCAGCCCTGAACGCACAATGCCGACGCGCGGCGGCCTGCGCCATCGGATGTAGAGGGCGTTGGAGGCTACGGTATCTCAACGCAAAGTTCAACGTTGCCGACGAACCGTCTCGTCGCTTCGAGTGGACCACCCCCAACAAAGGCCACCTTCAACATGATAAGAAAGACACTTCAACATCCTCCCCTTCTCGTTCTTCCCTTGGCAAGATAGTGGAGATAGGTCCCCTGCCTCCTGGGCTCGGCCTCGCAGGGCATCCGCCCGCCGGCGTCGAGAGTGATGCAGTGCCAGAAGTGCAACCTTGGCGTTCGCGTGCCGATCAATCTCATCGGTCGTCCTGCACATCATCCACGTCGACGCCCTTGGCGACTACTCAATCCGCCGGCCCCGCTCTTCGTCTGGGACGCGCTGAACTTCTGAGGCGGGCCCGGCGTGGCCAAGGCTTTCTGGAGCTGTTCTCGGGGGAGGGCGGGCTCGCGGAGACCTTCGAGGAGCTCGACCTGCGGACGCCCCCTTGCATGGGCAGCAAAGATGGGCCCCACTATGACCTCTTGGATCCCGCGGTCCAGCTCATCATCTTGGAAGGAATTCGGAGGGGACTCTTTTGGCATGTACATATGGGTACCCCGTGCTGTGTTTGGTCTCCGGCTCGGCACAACATACGAGATCATAATAAAGCTCGTCAGAAAGAACGTATCGGTGTCGCCCTGGCCCTGTTCAGTTGTCGCGTGGCTTACGAATACTCAAGAAACGGAGTTTTCTGGAGCATTGAGCACCCAATATCCTCGAGGCTCTGGGATTTTGACCCCGTGCGGGAGCTTGCAGGTCTGCCCGATGCCTTTCGCGTGCTATTCGTGCACTGTAGTTATGGGGCATCGCATCTGAAACCGACGGCGCTCCTCACGAATTTCTTCGCTCTGTCGCCCCTGGCCTGTGTGAGTTCAAGAGATCACGTTCATGTGGAACTTCCTGGTTTTGAACCAGTGACGTTGCCATTGGGGGCTCGGGTCTCTCGCAACCGAACTGCAGGCGCCGGAGCCTATCCCCGCGCCCTTTGCACGGCATGGGCACGCGCCGCCTCCATGACAGCGCCTGCGGGCGCCCGCGGCAATCCTGGCGCTCCAGACGGCGGTGACCTCCAAGCTCGGCTACGCGATGCTGTGCGACGGCAGGCTTCACGCGCCCGCGGACGCCTCCGACCGGCTCGGCAGCGGCTTCAGGCGGAACCTGACCTCGGGCTCGTCGCAGCCGCCGACCCGGACACCCTCGAGAGTAGGTACGAGCACTTCCGGCCGTACATCATCTTCGGCCAGGACTCCAACATCGAGGCAGCCCGGAAGCAAGCGGCCAGCGCCCTCAGAGGCCAGAAAAGCCGCTGGCCGGCGCTCCCGCGCCTGTGACTTCGTGGGAGCCATCAAGGGCAGGAACTTCACTTTTGGGCCTCGAGCCCCGGTTCCTGTCGATGGCGGTGTTGTACGCTTTGGGTCTATCACAGCGGTCTCATTAGAACGACATTTCGGGATTGTTCGACTGGGCCACGCGCACAGGGGATCTCAAATGGGCCCCCGAATCCAAGATTTACCAATTTATGTGCAAGTATTTTTGACATTCTCATGAGCGACGCCCGACATCCTGCTGAAAGGCGGTACGCGTGGTGGGGTTTTCCCGACCTCCTTCCCAGGCTCTCCTCGACATTCATGGCCGCTCTGCATCATCTTCCTCCTCATGGTCCTTTTTTGCAGGACGACCACGTGGACGATGCGGTGCCATTGCTGTCCAGCTGGACGCCTACCTGAGACCCTCCGAATCTGCGAGCTGCGCTGGTGTTCAGATCAGTGGTTTGACCGTCTGCGATCTCTTCAAGACTGGCTCGTGCAAGATGAGCCGTGGCCATCGAAATTCCGACCTCGGCGAGACCACAAAGACTGGCGAAAGCGACGACACGGTCGCGCTCAATTCGCCGGACCGTGAGTAGATTGGCTCCGTGCTGGACCTGTGGGCTCAGCATAGCGGAGCAAACGCCAGCTCAGACGACTCTGTTTTCCCAAACCTCACCTTGGCTAAGTACAAAGCTCTCTTTAGGAAGTTTAGCCGTTCGCTCCTTGACACGCTAGGCCCCCTGACACCTCACGTGGCCAGACACTCTGCTCCTAGTCGTGACGTTCTCGTACGGTCTCACAGTCTTGCTTCAGTCCAGAAACGAGGCCGACGGGCCCATCCCAAGTTTGTGAGGTTCGAAACAAGCGATCGGTTCCCTCTGCAAGCAGATCGCCTTCCCGCGGACCTTGCCCGACAGGCTGCGGCAGCGGAGGCCTTTTTTTTCAGTCATTCCAAGAGGCATCCACTAAATGCTTGTGGTCTGGGAGCGTCTTCTGTGCAAAGCCTTTGCGTTCTTTCCTCGCGAGCTCTCTGTACTGCCTCGTTTCGGAAGGATTCGAATGTATAGTTCGCCTGCTGCATGAAAAAGTGGAAACAGAGATTCGTAATCGTCCTGCGTGGCAGGGACTTTAGGCCGACCTAGAAGTAGGAGAGGTGTTTTTAATTCTTGATTGTTGTATCTCTCGCTTCGTTGGGGCCCGCTCATATGTAAACTATTTCGTTCAAGTCTTCCCTCCCACTGCCTCCCTGGAGCGTCTTTTGTGCAAAGCCTTTGCGTTCTTTCCTCGCGAGCTGTCTGTACTGCCTCGCTTCGGAAGGATTCGAATGTATAACTCGCCTGATGCATGAAGAAGTGGAAACAGAGATTCGTAATCGTCCTGCGTGACAGGGACTCTGAGCCGACCTAAAAGTAAGAGAGGTGTGTATGTATGTATGTATGAATGTATGTATGTATATGTGTGTACGTATGTATGTATGTATGCATGCATGTATGTGTGCATATATGTATGTATAAATATGCATGTGTGTATGTATGTGTGCACGCATGTATGTATGTATGTATGTATGTATGTATGTATGTACGTACGTATGTATGTATGTATGTATGTATGTATGTATGTGTGTATGTATGTATGGGCATATTGATGTATGTATGTATGTATGCATGTATGTATGTGTGTATGTGCGTGTATGGATGTATGTGTATATGTATGTGTGTCTGTATGTATGTATGTATGTATGTATGGGTGTATTGATGTATGCATGTATGTATGTAGTTATGTATGTGTGTATGTATGTATGTATGTATGTGTATATGCATGTATGTATGTATGCATGCATGCATGCATGCATGTATGTGTGTAGATATGTACGTACGTAAACATGTATATATGCATACCTGCATGCATGCATGTATACATGTATGTGTGTATGTGTGTATGTGTGTATGTATGTATGTGTATGTGTGTATGTGTGTATGGGTGTGTGCGTGTATGTGTGCATGTGTATATGTGTGTATGTGTATGTGTGTATGTGCGAATGTGCGAATGCGTGAACGTGTGAATGTGGGTATGTGTGTATGTGTGTATGTGTATGTATGTGTGTATGTATATGTGTATGTAGGTGTATGTAACAGGGAACACATATTATCCCTGCAAATCAACCTGCCAGCGATGTGTAGGAGCATACCTGGAAGCATTCCCCTTAAGATTCAGATGATAATCCTGTTGTAGAATTATGATGTTCCCGCAGTCGTAGGCGCATTCGCGATGGCAGTCGCAGTGGCAACGGCAGTCGCAGTCACAGCCTCAGCCTCAGCCTGCCTCAGCCTCAGCCTCAGCCTGCCTCAGCCTCAGCCTGCCTCAGCCTCAGCCTCAGCCTGCTTCAGCCTCAGCCTCAGTCTGCCTTCAGCCTCGGCCTCAGCCTCAGCCTGCCTCAGCCTCAGCCTGCATCAGCCTCAGCCTCAGCCTCAGCCTCAGCCTCAGCCTCAGCCTCAGCCTCAGCCTCAGCCTCAGCCTCAGCCTCAGCCTGCCTCAGCCTCAGCCTGCCTCAGCCAGCCTCAGCCTGCCTCAGCCTCAGCCTCAGCCTCAGCCTCAGCCTCAGCCTGCCTCAGCCTCAGCCTCAGCTGCTCAGCCTCAGCCTCTGCCTTCAGCCTCGGCCTCAGCCTCAGCCTGCCTCAGCCTCAGCCTGCATCAGCCTCAGCCTCAGCCTCAGCCTGCCTCAGCCTCAGCCTGCCTCAGCCTCAGCCTCAGCCTGCCTCTGCCTCAGCCTCAGCCTGCTTCAGCCTCAGCCTCAGTCTGCCTTCAGCCTCGCCTCAGCCTCAGCCTCAGCCTCAGCCAGCCTGCCTCAGCCTCAGCCTCAGCCTGCCTCAGCCTCAGCCTCAGCCTCAGCCTCAGCCTGCCTCAGCCTCAGCCTCAGCCTGCTTCAGCCTCAGCCTCAGTCTGCCTTCAGCCTCGGCCTCAGCCTCAGCCTGCCTCAGCCTCAGCCTGCATCAGCCTCAGCCTCAGCCTCAGCCTGCCTCAGCATCAGCCTGCCTCAGCCTCAGCCTCAGCCTGCCTCAGCCTCAGCCTCAGCCTGCTTCAGCCTCAGCCTCAGTCTGCCTTCAGCCTCGGCCTCAGCCTCAGCCTGCCTCAGCCTCAGCCTGCATCAGCCTCAGCCTCAGCCTCAGCCTGCCTCAGCATCAGCCTGCCTCAGCCTCAGCCTCAGCCTGCCTCAGCCTCAGCCTCAGCCTGCTTCAGCCTCAGCCTCAGTCTGCCTTCAGCCTCGGCCTCAGCCTCAGCCTGCCTCAGCCTCAGCCTGCATCAGCCTCAGCCTCAGCCTCAGCCTGCCTCAGCATCAGCCTGCCTCAGCCTCAGCCTCAGCCTGCCTCAGCCTCAGCCTCAGCCTGCTTCAGCCTCAGCCTCAGTCTGCCTTCAGCCTCGGCCTCATCCTCAGCGTGCCTCAGCCTCAGCCTGCATCAGCCTCAGCCTCAGCCTCAGCCTGCCTCAGCATTAGCCTGCCTCAGCCTCAGCCTCAGCCTGCCTCAGCCTCAGCCTCAGCCTGCTTCAGCCTCAGCCTCAGTCTGCCTTCAGCCTCGGCCTCAGCCTCAGCCTGCCTCAGCCTCAGCCTGCATCAGCCTCAGCATCAGCCTGCCTCAGCATTCAAAATGTGGCGCGGGAATGGAGTTCTGGGAACTCGAAGAACACGAAGTGGCCTACAGTTGGCTCCGGGCATGCAAAATCATGCCCAGGAATGGAGTTCTGCGAACTCGAAGACCACGAAGTGGCCTACAGTTGGCTCCGGGCATTCAAAATGTAGTCAAAATGTGGCCCGGGAATGGAGTTCTGGGAACTCGAAGAGCACGAAGTGGCCTACAGTTGGCTCCAGGCATTCAGAATGTGGGCCGGGAATGGAGTTCTGGGACCTCGAAGACCACGAAGTGTGTAACTGTTGGCTAAAAAAAGGTCCCCGGCATCCTCCCCCGGATCCCGCCCAGACCCCTCTGGGGAGTCATGATGCTCTCTTTTGACCCTACTAGAAACCTATCAGTCTTCGCTGTTAGGTAAAAAGAGGAGCATGGAGGAGGACGAGGAGGAGAGCCACGGGTGGGAGGAGAGCGATGCGAGTCGGAGGAGGAGACTCCCGCCTTTCCTGCAGATGATCATGGACAACGACCACGACATGGGTTGCGCCGTTCGGGACAACATCATCCCCTACGCGGTGCGGTGGTACACCGGCGAAGCCGCCCCAGACATGGACGACGACGACGAGGCGGGCCTTTGCCGCCTGCTTTCTAAGAGGGCTGCACCTTCGATCGAGACGCCGACCCGACCCGGTGCTGCGAACCCGTCCTCAGATCTCGCCGCCTCTCTTCTCTTCGATCTCGCCCTCTCCTGGGCTCTGGGTCCATCAACAAGGATAAGGGACGAGGTGGGGCCCAGAGACATTGGGGCTCACGAAAGGAGAATTGAGCACGCGCGGATGGAGGTCCAGAGGCCCGAGGGCATGGCGCCCGTCGCCTTCGGCGGGTGGCCACCCGGAGGTCCAGGGGGGGCAATCTCGAACGAGGGCTCGAAAATAATGCTAAACTTTCTTCGCGAAGGACCCAACCATGTGCAAGTGTGAGTAGCGCAGTTGTGAGAACCGTATTCGGTGGAGCAGCCTAATTATGGGGCCACGAAACGTGTGAGGGGTTCGCCCAAACGGGGGTGACGCCCACATGTGAGCACTGCCACTGGGGCCTTAAGGTGGAGCCCCCTATGGGGACACGAAACGTTAAGGGTGTGCCGAAACGGAGGTGGAACTGCATGCGGACCCTGCCACTGGGGCCTTCGGCGAAGCACCCTATGGGGCCACGAAACGTGTGAGGGGTGCGCCGAAATGGGGGTGGAACTGCATGCGGACCCTGCTACTGGGGCCTTCGGAGGAGCGCCCTATGGGGCCACGAAACGTGCGAGGGGTGCGCCGGCATGGGGGTGGAACTGCATGCGGACCCTGCCACTGGGGCCTTGGGCGGAGCACCCTATGGGGCCACGAAACGTGTGAGGGGTGCGCCGAAGTGGGGGTGGAACTGCATGCGGACCCTGCCACTGGGGCCTTGGGTGGAGCACCCTACGGGGCCACGAAACGTGTGAGGGGTGCGCCGACCTGGAGGTGGAACTGCATGCGGACCCTGTCACTGAGGCCTTCGGTGGAGCTTCCTATGGGGCTGCGAAGCGCTGTGCTGGGTGGGTGAAACGCAGGGAGGAGGGAGGAGGGGGAGGAGGGAGGGGGCAGAGGTGTGAGTGGTGTGCCAGAATGGGATGGGGTGTGCCAGAATGGGATGGGTATGCGGAGAGCAGAGGCAAGGGATGCGAGGAGGGAGGAGGGGGAGGAAGGAAGGAGGCGGGAGGAACGCGGGGCGCTGTCTCTTCAAAACGAGGACCCAACACTACAGGATGGTTGGGAACAGTGCGCCGAAGTGGGGGTGGATCTGCATGCGGACCCTGCCACTGGGGCCTTGGGTGGAGCACCCTATGGGGCCACGAAACGTGTGAGGGGTGCGCCGACCTGGAGGTGGAACTGCATGCGGACCCTGTCACTGGGGCCTTCGGTGGAGCTTCCTATGGGGCTGCGAAGCGCTGTGCTGGGTGGGTGAAACGCAGGGAGGAGGGAGGAGGGGGAGGAGGGAGGGGGCAGAGGTGTGAGTGGTGTGCCAGAATGGGATGGGGTGTGCCAGAATGGGATGGGTATGCGGAGAGCAGAGGCAAGGGATGCGAGGAGGGAGGAGGGGGAGGAAGGAAGGAGGCGGGAGGAACGCGGGGCGCTGTCTTTTCAAAACGAGGACCCAACACTACAGGATGGTTGGGAACAGTGAGAAAGCCTAAGGAGGTTTGGCGTCTTGGTATCGCCGCCGTGTGTAGGCCCTGCAGGCTTCGGCCAGGAGGGCGTATCGGAGGCGAGGGGGTGAGCTGTATTGAAACGGAGAGCCCCCCTCTGGAAAATCGGTTTCGGTTTCGTGTTCGTGACGTGCGCGCGGGCGAAGCGAAGCTGCGTGGGCGGGCGAAGGGAATGAGCCCTCCTCTGGCTAGGACGCCGCTGGGCCAAAAGACCGCCCCCCACGGGTTGTCCGGCGGTGACCGGGGGTGTCCCGCGGTTTTCCCGCCGGTGCCCCGTCGGTGTCCCGCAGTGAGATGGATAGTAAGATCGATGGTGAGACCCACATGGAGATCGACAGTGACATCAATAGTGAGATCGATGGTGAGATCGACCGTAAGATCGATAGTGAAGCCGATCTTGAGACCGATAGTGAGATCAATAGTGAGATCGATCGTTTATCGATAGTGAGATCGATATTGAGACCGAGAGTGATATTGATAGTGTAATCGAATGTAAGATCGAGAGTGTGACCGATATTGAGATCGACAGTGAGATCAATCGTGAGATCAATACTTCGATCGATAGCACACTCTCTCTCTATATATATGTAGATCGATATTGAGATCGATGGTGAGATCGATGATTAGAGATCGATCGATAGAGGGATATCCATAATGAGATCGATAGAGTGATCGATTGTGAGATCGATATTGAGATCGATAGTGGGTTTGACAGATTGATATATAGAGTGATATCGATAGGTAATTCGATATACGTATCGACTATCAAATCGATAGTGAGAGCGATCGTAAGATCGAAGGTGAGATCGATAGTGAGATTGACAGTGAGATCGATAGATATTGGAATTCATCGATAGAAGGAACTCGTTAGTGAGATAGATAGCGGGGTCGATATCGAGATCGATAGGTAGTGATATCGATAGTGGTGACCCGTGGTGCCTTGTGGTCTTGTATGGTTTTAGTACAGATTGCTAGGTATATAGGTAGTGGGATCGACCGTTAGATCGATCGATACATATATATAGGGATACCCACAGTGAGATCGATGCAGAGATCGATAGTGATATTGATAGTGAGATCGGTAATGGCCTCGATCGGTAAATCGATAGTGAGATCGATTGTTGATCGATTGAGTGAAATCGATCGTGAGACCGAGACTGAGAGCTATAGTGAGATCGATTGCGAGGTCGATTTTAATATCGATAGTGAGACCGATGGTCAGACCGATCGTGAGGACGCTGGT
The DNA here is from genome assembly GCA_963575745.1 of Prorocentrum cordatum. NCBI lineage: Eukaryota > Dinophyceae > Prorocentrales > Prorocentraceae > Prorocentrum > Prorocentrum cordatum. The sequence goes on along the minus strand of CAUYUJ010014576.1, from coordinate 88,610 downwards.
CAGAACTATAGATAGTGAGATCCATAGATCGGAAGAGAGGGATACTGATCATGAGATCGCTAGTGAGATCGATAAAGCAGTGGTTGGATCTGATCTGAGATCGATAGGTAGCACTGTAGATGGGTATTGGGATCGAGTGTAAGCTGGACAGTGAGTATTTGCCTCCGCAGTGTCTTCAGATGATCCGTCAGATGGTGTTTTGATGGTGGTTCGCTGCTGCCCCAGTGTTGCCCCAATGGTCTTACCAGCATCGTCATCGTCATCATGCATCGTCGCCAACTCGTGAGCGCATCACCAGCATCGTCACAACCACAATCATCGCAGTTGTGCCCAGCCTTCACACACACACGACCTCCGTATCACCCGAGGGGTGGTCGTATAGTATACATGTGTATAGGCCTTCTGCGTAGAGTTTGCGAAGCTGGCTACTTAAGTGTCGTTGGAGGTCGTTGATTCGGCTGCGCGCGGAGAGAGGCATGACGATGGAGGTTGAACCTCCAGGAGGGTCGGCCTCCAGGATTCGACGTTCGGCTTGGGACTCCCAGAGGGCCCGCGTCGTCACGGTTGGGCTCGGCTCAAAAATTACCCAGGATAGGAATTCGGTATGGGTTTGAGGAGTCGTCCGCAGCGGAGTTTGTGAGGGGGTCAGCGTGAGGGACGGGGGGAGGGGCGGCGCTGGGGATGCTTAGAGGTTGCCCGCCCCTTGGGATTTGTTCACGGAAGCTTATTGGATCGATGATGACGTCAGGTTATGCGAACCCGCGGTTGCGGGAGTTTGTTGATTGTCGTGCCGTTTCGTAGGTGCGACACCCGTTTCTGAGCAGCATGGCGTTGACCGATCTTTGGATGTGTCTGGAATTTTGCCGCTCTTCTTCCTAGAATTTGCTGGACACCGAGAGCGCGGGCGGCAGTATGGGGAGTATCGGGGGACGGAGAGGCGCAACCGCCACCACCACCAGGGGGGTCACTACGACGACTACCGCTAATACCACTACTACTACTACTACTACTACTACTACTACTACTACTACTACTACTACTACTACTACTACTACTACTACTACTACTACTACTACTACTACTACTACTACTACTACTACTACTACTACTACTACTACTACTACTACTACTACTACTACTACTACTACTACTACTACTACTACTACTACTACTACTACTACTACTACTACTACTACTACTACTACTTACTACTACTACTACTACTACTACTACTACTACTACTACTACTACTACTACTACTACTACTACTACTACTACTACTACTACTACTACTACTACTACTACTACTACTACTACTACTACTACTACTACTACTACCTACTACTACTACTACTACTACTACTACTACTACTACTACTACTACTACTACTACTACTACTACTACTACTACTACTACTACTACTACTACTACTACTACTACTACTACTACTACTACTACTACTACTACTACTACTACTACTACTACTACTACTACTACTACTACTCTTACTACGACGATGACGGTCATCTCCATCAATGGGGGTTCACGATGCCTGCCCGAGCTGGGGCTGGAGGGTGTCTCAAGCGACAGGCGGGGCCACACCACCAGGAGGACCTCCCTTCGCGCCTCGCGCTGGTAGTGGTGGTGCCGCCCTCCATTGGTCCTGGGAGTTGGAGCTGGTCGTCCTTCAGGGGCGGGCGGGGGTGGGAGCGCGTGAGTGGTGGTTGTGGAGCCGCGCTTGGGGCTGGAATGGCCCTTCTGACAGGGGCCATGGGGTCAGCATCGCCTAACCTATCCCCATTCCCATGGGGCTATGGTACCTCAGGAACACCAGCCCACCTTCCTGAGAGGGGGCAAGCCCCGCGAAACCCGCATGGGACAGACATAGATCTCCGCCTAGGTGGGAAAGTCAGCCAGTGGGGCCAAGGCCACGCCAGTCGGGATAGAGACCCGTGAAGACATGCTCACGGGGAGGGTCCATCCACACCAAGTACATTGTGTCACGCGACCTTGTCTCATCAGATGCCTCGTGCACATCTGGCGCCTCGAGCCCACTGGCATCATTCGCGAGGGAACTCGTTCCGCGTCGAGGTTCGAGAAGAAGAGGAAAAGGACGATGATGCTGGTGATGGTGGCAATGCTGGTGGTAATGGTTATCCAGTTGCCTGCGGCAAACCCCGCCACCGCGCCTGTGCAGCAGCGCAGGAGGAAGGAGGCTGAGTGCAGGAAGGGCGCAAATTCGACAAGTAGTCTGCATTTGGGCGGGTCGTAGTCCCGACGTCGTCTTCGTCCGCGCGGTAGGGAGGAGGAGGAGGAGAAGGAGGAGGCTGTGCAGAGCTCTGGCGTCAGAACTGGGGTCGGAGACGCCGGGACCAAATCAAATGAGATACACGTGTTGCCGTCGCATATGTCGAGGGCAGCGGTGGGGCGCAGAGGGTACGAAACGCATTGGTTCAGAGGCAACCAGGAGGCAGATTCCTAGGCGAAAGAGGGGGCCAAGGCGCACCCCACGAACCATCATCTTCGTGACAGACTTCGGTTTCATTCTGATCAGGTTACTTTCATCAGAGTGAGGGGGCTAAACCAAACGGTCATTCACTGTGCCTGGGTGCGTGGCTGAAGTGGAATTCCGCGATGCGGATTCTTGTTGATGTTGTGGTTGAACTCTCATTTCAGAAGAATTATTTTTGTTGACCCCCCCCGTCCAGTGCACATGTTTTTTTGATTGAAGTGCCCTTCCCGGGGCTCGCATCCTGTTTTTATCAGGGGAGGTCTTGAGGGTCAAACTGCGTTGTTGGCCCCCGCCTGATACCTCTTCACAATGTATTGAAGAATCGCGCTCTCGCTTGGGACTTCCTTGCACCTTACCACCGGATCGAGGCTCCCGTTTGAGACTCCCTCACAATTTATTTAAGAATCGCGCTCTCACTTGGGGTTCCCGCGCTCCTCTCCACACGGTTGCAGTACTCACTATCTTTCCGCCCCCCTCTCGCAACATCCCGCTTCTTTTCAGGGTTCCACGAAATTTATTTTTGCCACCAGTTCGCAGCTGTACGTCCCCCCGTTGGGGTATCCACGATATGTTTTTTCAAGGGGGTGGTACGTGGCGCTGTTTATGGCGCGACCCATGGCGAAACTCATTGTTAACCTGTGTTGGAGTAGCTGCATCAAGCCATGGCGCAAGCTGAATCGCCACCCACAGCGCAAATCATCGTCCTCTCTCCTCCTTGCCCTTTCCCTCCCTTCCTCCGATCCCTTCGTCCTCATTTCCCATATGTTGCCAGTCGTTTTCAAGGGCTTCACCAACCGCACGTGGCAGGGAACGAAAAAAACCCAAAACGGGGTACGATCGAAGACGAAGAGGGCGGGTATCCAGGGTTTGGGGTGTGCATTTTGAAGGACACGCGAGCAGATAAGAGCGAACAGTCTTACAATGATTGTTGCTGTTGTTGTTGATGTTGATGTTGATGTTGCAGTTGCTGTTGTTGTTGTTGTTGTTGTTGTTGTTGTTGTTGTTGTTGTTGTTGTTGTTGTTGTTGTTGATGCTGTTGTTGTTGTTGTTGGTGCTGTTGTTGTTCATTCACGTCGTGTGGGCACCCGTTGGTCATTCACGACCCGTGGGCAAATCCGGATCAGTCTACCGGAGCTCCGCCGAAAAAACGTGCCAGGAAGGCGAACGACAAGCTTGATATTTTTCCTTCCATTCATTCCACGTGCCCGTGGTTTTAAAGTTTTGGGGCACGTTCATACTATGGGCAACGATGCGGCCGTGGAGGTGGAGCGGAGGATTTCGAGCGCGTGGAGCGCTTTCGGAAAGCACCGCAGGATTTTGACCTGCAAGGCCCGTCCTCTCCGTCGTCGTTTGGAGGCCTTGTCTCAGTTCGTCCTGCCGGCTCTGACGTACAACGTCGGGGTTTTGCACCTCGCGAAGGGGCATATACAGCGAATACGGGCAACGGAAAACAAGATGATGCGACGTATCCTGGGTGCCAAGTTCAAGCTACCTGCGGAGACGCATCTGGGCTTCGATTCCGACTGGGACGATAGTATGTTCGGGGAGCATTGCCGCATGATCAACGAAAAGCTGAACTCGCTGCGAGCAAGATACAAATTAGAACGCTGGGACAGAATATGTTTGGGGAGAGCTTTTACCCACCCCGCGACCCATCCGCGACCCACCCCGCGACCCACCCGCGACCTGCCCGCGACCCACCCGCGACCCACCCCGCGACCTGCCCGCGACCGACCCTAAGACCTCCCGGCGACCCACCCGCGACCCCACCCGCGACCCACCCGCGACCCCACCCGCCACCCACCCGCGACCCAACCGCGACCCCCACCGCGACCCACCTGCGACTCACCCGCGACCCACCCCAGGACCCACCCAAATTCGTTCCAGGTAGAGAACTTGCGACCCACCCGCGACCCAAACCACGTTCAGTGTAACAAATAAATCACAATGTTCGGCGCCTACGGCGGGTTTCTTTTGAATTCGTTCCAGGTGGTGGTGGAAAGCCCGCGACCCACCCGCGACCCAAACTACGTTCACTGAGCAAGCCAAAACTTTGGCGCCTGCGGCGGGTTCCTTTTGCATCGGCGACCCACCGGCGACCCACCCCGAGACCCACCCCGAGACCCACCCGCGACCCACTTCGTGGCCCACCCGCGACCCACCCGCGACCCACCCGCGACCCACCGCGACCCACCCGCGACCCACCCGCGACCCACCCCGCGACCCACCCAAAATTTTCGGCGTTTGCGGCGGGTTTCTTTTGCGTTCGTTCCAGGTGGAGAACCTGCGACCCACCCGCGACCCGAACCGCGTTCAGTGCACAAATCCGTAAGGGTTTCGCCCCCTGCCGCCGGCCCCCTCTCTCGGAGAATGGGCCATGGAAGAGCTAAGTCATGAGGCCTTGGCGCTGTCGTGAAGCAATATCGAAACTTCATGCGAAGCCGAGTCGCAATCAGCAAAACCAACTGATCACAAGAGGGGTTACCACACCTGGCGATTGGTAAGACGTGTATGGTTTAAAGGTTTGGTTACCACATCTTGCGATGAAAGGGCCGAGGGAGTTCTCGCAGTTTGGGTTACCACGCCTTGCGATGGATGTGCGTGATGGGTTCGAATTTCAGAAATGTAACAAATCCCTTGTGTTTTTGGACCCTGACCCCGCGGATCTGCGTGAGGGGTGGCACCGAATTTCAGAAATGTGGCAAATCCCCTGTGTTTTTGGACCCTGACCCCGCGGATCTGCGTGAGGGGTTTCAGAAATGGCAAATCCCTGGACCCCGCGGATCTGCGTGAGGGGTGGCACCGAATTTCAGAAATGTGGCAAATCCCATGTGTTTTTGGACCCTGACCCCGCGGATCTGCGTGAGGGGTGGCACCGAATTTCAGAAATGTGGCAAATCCCCTGTGTTTTTGGACCCTGACCCCGCGGATCTGCGTGAGGGGTGGCACCGAATTTCAGAAATGTGGCAAATCCCTGTGTTTTTGGACCCTGACCCCGCGGATCTGCGTGAGGGGTGGCACCGAATTTCAGAAATGTGGCAAATCCCCTGTGTTTTTGGACCCTGACCCCGCGGATCTGCGTGAGGGGTGGCACCGAATTTCAGAAATGTGGCAAATCCCACGTGTTTTTGGACCCTGACCCCGCGGATCTGCGTGAGGGGTGTTGATTTCGAGCCCCCCCAGCAATTCAGACAACGCGCCCAGGGGACGCTGGAAAATCCTGTTTGGGCCTCCCCCCCCCTCGCGCGGTCAATCAACTAGTTCAGTAACCAGCAATAACTCAACGAGTTACAGTAACCAGCAAGAAGCAGAACTGTAACACTGGAAACTACAACCTACGACTGGTACAGGAAACTGCGAATCACGCGCCTACAGCCTGGTGGCCCCACAAGGGGGCCGGCGGATCAAAATGTTCGTCGCCTGCGGCGGGCTGTTTTTGAATTCCTTCCAGGTAAACGTGGAGAGCCCGCGACCCAAACTACGTTCACTGAGCAAACCAAACTTCGGCGCCTGCGGCGGGTTTCTTTTGCATTCGTTCCAGGTGGAAAACCTGCAACCCAAACCGCGTTCAGTGTACAAATCAAAATTGTCTCCGCCTGCGGCGGGCTGTTTTCGATTTCCTCCCGGGTGGCTGGCAGACACAAGCTGAGGGCCACGAGGTCCGCCGGCTCGACGCCCGCGTCGCCCGCGCCCGCCCCCTCACTCTTATCCGCAATGTGTGGGGTGCTATGTATCCAGGTTGATGGTGCCTGCTCTGAAGCATGCCCACCTTTTTGGGTATCCAGATGGGTCGTGCGCGTGCCAAGAGAGAATCTAGGAATTCGGAGCCCCCGGTTCTCGATATAGTCCCAAATGGTAAGGGCCACGTGATCTCACAGGCTCATGGCGGTGTGGCGCGTGCGGTTCGCTCTCGGTTGGCGCAGCTGCCCTGCCCTGGGGTTCCTCGGGGGGTCGCCCTGGCCAACCCCACCTACCGCCTCCTGGCAGAGTGGTCGTGTGACCTCGTGCGTGCGGTGTGGAGCGTGTGCCAGAGCTCAGGTCAAGGAGCTGAGCAATATGTGTCAGGAGAAGCCTGACACTGCATGGGAGGTCAAGCCCTTGGGAATGTTGAAGCAGGGGAAGGGTACCTCGTGTCGAAATGTGGAAGCGGTCACCCCTGTCCCCCTCAGGAGGCCATGGCAGACCCTGGTCTTCGGGCTGGCGTCCTGTGTCATCGGGACGATTGCTGAAAAGCGCAAGAGCGCAAGAGCGCAAGGAGGAGGAGGAGGAATAGGAAGAGGAAGAGGAGGAGGATGAGGAGGATGAGGAGGATGAGAAGGCTCTTTGGAGCCTTTTATGGGACTTCCTGGGGGTGTCCTGGGAGTTTCCTGGAAGCTTTTGGGGGCCTCCTGGAGGCCTCATGGGGCCTCTTGGGGCCTCTTGGGCCGTCTTAGGGGACTCTTGACCCGTCTGACGCCTATGGAGGTCGCTTTGGCGGCCTCTCTGGGCCACGGTGGTGCCCTCTTGGAGCGGTTCACAGCCGTCCCTGGGCCCTCATGCGAGCCCTTAGGCGATCCTCTTGGGCGCCTCTTCGGGCCCTCGTGGAGGCCTCTTGGGCTGCCTTGGAGCTATCTTGGAGGCCTCTTGGAGGTTTCTTGGGACGTCCTGGGCGGTCGGAAACCCAACCAGTGAGAACCTCGAAATCTTTCAAACACCTAAGGAAACAAATGGTTTGGGCCTCCTCGGGCTCTCCAGGAGGCCCTCTTGGAGACCTCCTGGGCCGCCATGAGGACTTTTTGGTCTGCCTTGAGGCTGTCTCGGGAGCCTCTTGAGCCGTCTTGGGCCATCTTGGCGTCATCTTGGTTGCCTTGTCATCCGTCGTGGAGGCAATGAGACTCCCAAGAAGATTTCAAGACAAATTGAGAGGCCCAAAAATCGGCCCAAGAGGTCTCCAATGGGTCCTCCAGGAGAACCCGAGGAGGCCAAACCTATTGATGTTCCTAAATTGTTTGAAGGATTATGAGGTTCTGGCATGTTTGGATCTCTGGCCGCCCAAGACAGCTCAAGAGGCCTCTCTGGGCCGTCTTGCTGCTCTCTTGGAGCGTTTCGAGGCCGTCTTGGGGCCCTCTTTGGAAGCCCCTTGGGCGATTTGTGGGTCTTCTTGGGCCCTCTTGGGGGCCTCTTGGGGGCCTCTTGGGGGCCTCTTGGAGGCCTCTTGGGCTATCTTGGAGCTATGAGGCCTCTTGGAGCTCTCTCGGGCAGTCTTGGGGACCTCTGGGGCCGTCTTGAGGCCCTATTGGGCTATCTTGGAAGCCGTCTTGGAGGCCAGCATGGCTGTCTGGAGGCCGAAGCAAGCGCCAGGGAGCAACTTCAGGAAGGTCGATGTTTGAACCCCACGTGCGAACCGGAGGAGGCTCGGCCCCAGAAGCAATTTAATTATCCTGGCGAAGGAGCCAACCATATGCAGTTGTGAACACCGCAAGTGTGAATATCTTTTTCCGTGGAGCTCCCTATGCGGCCTCGAAGCGCTGTACTGGGTGGGGGGAACGCATGCGGGCGGTGGCGCTGGGACCTTCGGTGGAGCTGCCTGTGCGGCCACGAAGCGCTGCACTGGGTGGAGGGGACGCATGCGGGCGGTAGCACTGGGGGCCTTCGGTGGAGCTCCTCATGGGGCCACGAAACGCTGTACTGGGTGGGGTGGGCGCATGCGGGCGGTAGCACTGGGACCTTCGGTGGAGCTCCCTATGGGGCCACGAAGCGCTGTACTGGGTGCGTGACGCATGCGGGCGGAAGAACTGGGACCTTCGGTGGAGCTCCCTATGGGGCCACGAGACGCTGTACTGGGTGGAAGAACGCATGCGGGCGGTAACATTGGGGCCGTCTGTGGAGCTCCCTCTGGGGACACGAAGCGCTGTACTGGGTGGGTGGGACGCATGCGAGCGGTAGCACTGAGGCCGTCGGTGGAACTCCCTATGGGGCCACGAAACCCTGTTTTGGGTGGGGCAACGCATGCGGGCGGTAGCAGAGGAACCTTCGGCGGAGCTCCCTATGGGGCCACGAAGCGCTGTACTGGGTGGGGGGGACGCATGCGGGCGGTGGCACTGGGACCTTCGGTGGA
>CAUYUJ010014576.1:35000-75000 GCA_963575745.1 Prorocentrum cordatum | reverse complement strand
CACTCCCACAGCACCGCCCCGGTCTCAATTCGCAAAACAAGCAACGAAAACGGCAGAGGAGGTGCGCGACGATATTCGCGCCGCCAGGACAAGATGACGAAGAAGCGCAAGGTGCGAAAACGGGTAACAAGACGAAGAAGAGCACCAGGACGATCTACATGCGAAACCTTGGCAACTGGGCACACATCACACAGTCTTTTGTCAAGCAGCGACCGCGCGATGTTTTTCTATTTCCCGAGGCGCACATCTTATCATAATACAAAAGCGATATGTTGGGTCTCTGGGGTGGCACAGGCTACACAGCAGCCTCTGCCCCGGCCAAGCGCAAAGGTGGCACTCTCCGAGCAGGTGGGCTGGCCATGGGTATATCACGCAGGCTACAATCGGCATGGAGGAGACACCTGGCGAAGCATCCTGAGCAACTTCAATTGGAGCGCGTTGCTTAGTTCGTTCGGGGCTCAGAAAAAAAACACCGGCGTTCAGAGGGTCAGGGTGTGGTCGTTCGCGCTGCAGTGCTTTCTGCGATGGCAGGGGCGGCCAGGCCGTGGGCGGCCACTGCGAAACGCGTCGCGAGCAACGAAGCCGACGATGGGGTGATTGCACTTCGATGGGTAGGGAGTTGACAGTGAAGGAGGAGGATGGGGGGGAGGGGGGAGGGGGGATGCGGAGCGCGAAGAACGCAAAAAAAATGAAAAAGGACGGAGGGAACACGCCGTGCACTTGGGTCCCGCGTTCGGTATCATGCGTGATATATTGTGCTTCTCTCCACCTAGTCTCAGTTGTAGCATGTTCATCCACCGCGAGGCTTTGTTCGTCATGTAGCGCGTGATTGCGCGGCCTCGCTGCCCCCTGCAACGTCGCCGTAGGTCAGGCGCGGGCGCGCAGCAGGAGGTAGGCCAATGCTTTTGTTAGGTTCGGGGCATATGGCCCCGCGTTGCAAAGGCAACCTAAGATCTGGCCGAAGCGGCCGATGGCGCCGCGGGCTTGCACCGCGTGCCCTCTGATGGATCATGCCGTCAGCGTCGCGCCGCCTCGCCATCAAAATCCCCTCATTCCCTCCCTCCCTCTCTCCCTCCCCCTGCCCCTCCCTGCGGTGTCCCCCCTTTCCCTCCCCTCTGCTTTTTTGCGGCCGACGAGGGGCGGAGGCGCGGGGGGCGGGGCGGGGCGGGCGCAGGGGCGGGGGCGGAGGGGGCCAGCGGAATGGGGGGGGGATGACAGCAGTCGGACGAAGAGGGGGCGCGGGGAGCGGGGCGGTCGCACTGCGCGGGAGGGCGTTTTGTCTCCCGCGGAACGCATTCCCGCAGGTCAGTCGGGGCGGCGTTTTTCGAGCCGGGTTTATAGGCCTTCCGCCGCCTCCTTTTTCGAGCTGGGTTCGCGCACCTTCCGCCGCCTCCACGCCGGTTTTCGGGGGGGGGGCCCGTGGGGGGGGGGGGGCGTTTTTAGAGCCGGGTCCACAGATCTTCCGCCGCCCCCCCGGGCGGGCCCTGCCTGCGAGGGGTCGCTCAGGGATCGCGCGCTTGTCGAGCCGGGTTCGCAGACCTTCCGCCGCCTCGGGCTGGGCAGCATTTTTCGAGTTGTGTTTGCGCGCCTTCCGCCGCCTGCTTTGTCGAGCCGGGTTTGCGCACCTTCCGCCGCCTCGATGTCGGTTTTCGGAACGGCGTTCCAGGACTCGCGGAACCCTGTTCCGCCGCCCTCGGGGGGGGCGGCGCGCCTCCGCCCAGACGGCATCGGGGGAGAGGTGCAGGGGCGCGGCTCCACGGGCACTGCGGCGACAGCCAGAGGGGCGTCGGATCGCCCACGGGGCACGCGCGGGCGGGGTGAGGGACGGGGAGGAGAAGGACCGAGCGCCCGGTAGCATGTGGTTTCTGCTCGCACGAAAGCGGGGGGCAGGAGGGGATGGCGGGGACGGGCCGGGGGTGGGGCAATTTTCTTCCAGGAGGAGGAGGGGGTGGAGAGGGGGAGGGGGGGGGGGGGGCGACGACGATGACGAGTAGTAGGAGGAGTAGGAGGAGGAGGAGGAGGAGGAGGAGGAGGAGGAGGAGGAGGAGGAGGAGAGGAGAGATGAGAGAGGAGACAGGAGAGGGGAGATAGGAGAGGAGGAGAGGAGGAGGAGGGCGGCCCAACGCAGCAATAACAACGCGGGAAATCTCAGTGGGAATCGCAAACAATGCGAAGGCGAGGGCAATGGAGCAGGAGACGAGCAGAGGACAATGAGCGAGCGCAGGACGAAGAGGATGCGCAACCGTGGAGCCAAGGCCAAGATCAATGTTGCAATTTATGTACGCACGCGTGTAGCTGCGGGTCATCGCCATGAACGCCTCGATGCTGCTATCGCGCGCGTAGCCGAATTGCCGCGCCCGCTCTGCCTTCCGCCGTCTCGCAAACCCGAGTCCATGCGAATTTGGCTCGCGAGTTGGCGCGCTCGGTCGCCGCCGCGCGCGACGCGGAACGGCGCCCCGAAAACTTGGGAAAGCCTTCCCGAACAGCGCTCATTGGACCCCCAAAAAAAACACAGACCACCCCCCGGACGCACTAATTGCAGCGGCCCAATTCAAGGGTTGCGCAGAGATGGACCCGCGATTGCCCCTCCCATAGACGTCGACGAGTTTGCCGCCGTGCAGGCGATTTCGAAGGGACGCGCACTCACGGTCATTGGCATATATATCGACGGCACCATTTTTATCCAGGCGAGGAACCCATGGGAGCTATTGCATATTGGGTCACTTATCTCACCCCGTCAAGGACCGTGACGGGTTCTGGGGGAGTGGAATGTGACCCCGACACAACTTCGCGTTTCATGATGGCTAGAGCGCACCAGCGGCATCGTGCGAACACCACCAGGTACGACCCACATTTGCACGGCAGGAAATAACCATAGTATTGGTTCTCTGGTTTGCCCAAAAATGACCGAGCACCTCACCCCCATCGAGGATTTCACGCTTGGCACACATCTAATATATACTGCAGGCGTGTCGCCTTTCGGACTCAAGTCCAGATCGACTCCCAGGTGGAGCCCCCGACGGCGCTCGCCCCGGGTCTCCCGCGAGGCCCCCGGCAGCCCAGCGCGCCCCAGAAGGAGGCCTACCCAGGGGGCAAGAGAGCCAGGGAGAAAGCAGCTACTCCAGCCAAATTACCAGTTGTTCTCGGATTAGCACATCACGGATCACGCCGATTTCCCATAGCATTGGTACCTCCCTCCATCGCTATAGCATTTGTGCTGGGGTCATTTACCCCCTGGGGAAGACGAGGGCGACGGGCCTCCTGAGCCCGAAGACCCTCGCCCCCATGGCGACAGCCAAGCTTCTGAGACGCCAGCGGCGACAACCAGGACTCAGGGCCCCTTCCGCGGCATGCCGTGAACAGAGACCAGCTCTGGGATGACGCCCACGACGAGGTCGAGAACCAAGAGCCACCAGTTTACATCACCCACTCTGCAGCCGACAAATTCACGGTGGAGGCATCAACATTCCATTGCGCACTCATTTGGACGTCGGGTCACTCGAGTGGGACATTTCTATTTGCAGTTACGCCGAGCACCTCGGCACCTCCAGAAGGAGTTCACAGGCTTGGCACAATCATTACGACTTGAAAAAGCGACGGCAACCGACACCTGCGTTCGGCACGATGGAGAACCCAGCGGCCAAGTGGTGGACCGCCATTGCGGCCCACCTCTTCATCTTACAGAAGACTATCAACGAGCGGGGGTCTGAAATATTCAAAGGGCTCACAGACCAGACCCGAGCGTCCCTTGGCACGGCGCCAGTGGACTCGATACTGATGGTGCCACCACGCGCGCGGAACAATGGATAGCGCGCTCTACGACAGTTCCCAGCTCTCGGACTTCACCATCAGCAAGATCGCAGTGCAGACCCAGGAACACAGACAATGCTAACCGACGCGTCTCACAGGCAACTACGGGGGCTTCTCGTGAATTTGTTATACCGACAGCGACGAGCAACATCGGCAAGGTATTCGGCAACGCCAAGGAACTTCCACTTGTTACCAACGAGATCACATGCCACGCAACGCCGACCAGCGACGCGACCGCGTCCATGACGGCAAAGGCTAAAGTATGGCATGGCGTGTGGGCCAATCCACAGTTTTCTTCTCAGAGGCTCGAGTCAGTCTTCCAACGGGCAGGTCCACCTGCGCATAGCCAACCACGGTCGCCATTCGCGCCCGACACGTTGAATAACACCCGCAGAATCCTCAACCCCAAGGAGGCCTTGCGTGTAGAGCGACTGGGAACACATGATAGCATGTGGTTGCCACAAGCGGCAAAGGCAGACCTATTCGACCTCTGCAGTGGCAACCCATGCTCAACGTCATCTTTCTACAACGCAAGCCCATGGAAGCAGACCGTTCCACAGGATTGGTTTCATGGCTTCTCAGATTTTGGGGCGCCATGAGGTCTGATGAACGGGCGGCATGGGCATCGCCGAGAGCGGGTGCCTGGGGCGCAGCCATCAAAGGGAGCGCAGCGCCAAGGGTGGCGCAGGGCCGAGTCAATGTCGAAGCTGTGACCTTGCAGGGCTCCAAGTACCTTCGCCATGTAAGCGCCTGCTGGGACGCGCTGGCTTTTTCCGATTCACTGGACTGCGTGCATATTCCCACGGAGGCGAATGGACGCAGGCTTCCCCGTGCGCGCCCTTATCTCGAATATTCGTGCCCATATGTTCCCATGCACCATTCGCGAAACGGCTGCTTTTCCAATTTTCTGCATGGTGACCTCAGCATAGTGGCGGGAGCTAATGAAGCAGCCGATATTGGAAGGTGTGCCCTGTATTTCATCTTCGAGGCTGCAGGCGACTTTTCATTGCACTACGCGTTATCTTCCTGGGTGGATGGTTTGGCACAACGCACTGAGTGGGCCGCTGCTACTGCGCTGCAGGCCATGTCAGAAGCAGGCATTACTCCCGCTCGAGGATGCGCAACAGTAGGCCTTGTCATGTCACGCAAGTCAACCATCATCTCCTCATCCTCCGAGCTGGCTCAAGCTTTGCGCGACAGACCCAACGAGCACCACATACCTGTCCGCGCGCAGCTTGCCACCGCAGACCTAGGCGGCCCAAGCAGGAGTCCAGACGCACTGAGGTCGCCAAGCGAACGTTCAGAATTACGAGGCTTGCTCGATCTTCTGCGAAGCGCGAACAGATCGCGGGGAAGTTATTCGCGCTGGGAACTATTCCAGTTCCAATGGGCAACCGTGGCGACAAGGTCTACGGCGCCCCACCCCACGTTAGAGACCGCTGGAGAACCTCCATGGGCAAGCTTGCACACTCTAGTGTTGGCCGGTGCCTGACCACAGCTCTTGCTTTATTTTGTGGGGGCAAGGGCCACTGGTTCAGCGGCGCGGTCAACGTCTTCCAGTCGTGGATCGGCATTCTGGCGGTTGCTGCCACGCCGGGGCACGCGGTTCGCGCGGCTTGGGGCAAGGCGTTTCTGAGGATGCATGTACCACGCAAACAATGATGGAGAGGGGTCGCTGGGCCCACGACGGCGACGGCTGCCGCCCCACTTGGATTGGACTGGAAACTTTCGGGCGCCACTGATTGGATCGCTCCGGGCGGAGACCGCCTTCGAGGCCACATCCAGGACTTCAGAGGGCAATCTCGCGACCTGCACGATCTTCGCACCGCCCTGGCTAAATCTGCGCGCGCGAAGATGTGGGCGAGAGCTTCGGTGAACTCACGGCAGGGCAAAGCGTTGGATAATACCCCAGACCTGAGCGACTCCAGGTGGCACCCCATTCGACAGCGGCAAAAGGGCAAGCACCAGAAGGCAGGCAGGAGCCGCGGAGACAGCACATCGGCCTTTGCAGGCGGCGCGGCAAGGCGGTTGAAACGGACGGCCATGTGCATTGGGAATGTGCATCTAACATCAGTTTCTCTGCAATTTCAGAAGCACTTTGCCTGAGCGGAGCTGACCAAGGACACTGCCTGTCCCCCCTATTGCACCGAGGGGTCGCCCACCAGACGAACCTCTACGAGTCCATCAAGGAGTTCAAAGTGTATCCTTTATTATCCCTCACACACAGCACATCGCTGCTGGTGGTGACGCGAGCGGAGGTACTCGTCCGACGAAAGGCTACGGCGTGTAGCGTGGGCCACAGTTTTCATAGCTGGCTCGTTGGACGAAGCATGATTGGCACCGCCCCATGGCAAACCTATCGCGCAACGTTTTGATGGTGGCGGCCTCCCAGGGGATAGAGAAACACTCAACAGAGGTGAGCCCGTGGCCTTCGTCGCGGCCCTCGCAACTGCCCCCGGCTCTGCATATGTGATTCGCGGTTTTGCCAAGTACCTTGCTGGCGCAAAATATTATCTTAATCCCGACCTTTGGTTTCAAGTCAAGAACTCGCGTGATCGGCAGCCCCCCCGCAGCGCCGCCCGCCTCAAGATCGAGGCCCACATGCCCCCCCCCCCCCCCCCCCCGGAGGCATTGCCCGGAGGCGTCGCCATGGCTTTTGTCTTAGCGAATGGCGCAGCGGAAGATCTAGCTGAGCAGGTCGCTGTTTCAGATGCAGGTTCCAGCGCAATGGGGCTGATTGGTGCGTTGGGAGGGGCGATCAGATCGCACCTGACCAACGTTTCCATCGACGTGGTCAAAGACACGGAACCCAAGCAAAGAAGCCGATGCCCAACACACTGGAACTTCATCGAGCTTGATATCACAGATCAGAATTCCCTGGCGTGGAGGAATGGGAGATTGCGTTGCTGGGGCTGTGGAAAGAGTGCTCCTCGACCAGCTTCAGTCAGATTTCCCAGTGAGCCTTGCAGACTTGGACTCGCCAGCGGCAGATATACGAACCCTCTCAGATCGCGACGACTGCAAGCACGCTCGGCGACCCCGCCCCCACAGTACGGCGCTAGCGAAAGCGCGGCCTGCTGTAAGGCCGCGGGACGCGCCAGCCGCGAAGAGGTCAGAAGCGGGCCCTCAGAAGAAGATGATGATGATACCAGCGGTGCAGCTCTCCCCCTTTTTACTGCTGCGCTGGCCGCGCGCTCATCCCGCCGGCGCTAGTGGCGCCAGGCGGGCCCCTCCTTCCGCCACGCGAAGCGGGCCTCGCCGCGGTGCCTTTAGACGCCGAGGCAAAGCCCAGGGTGGGCGGGCAAAAGAGGGCCCATTCGGGCCCTGGGAGGGCTTTGAGCCCCGAAGGCTTGAGCGGGAGAGAGGGGGAGAGAGAAGCAAGCAGAGGCAGGGGCAGGGAGAAAGAGGAAACCCAAGCCGACTGGGGAGGGCGGGGTCCAACCGTTTAGGACAAACAACTAAGACCCCGCCCCCGCAGTGCGGCGCTAGCGAAAGCGCGGCCTGCTGCAAGGCCGCGGGACGTGCCAGCCGCGAAGCGGTCAGAAGCGGGCCCTCAGAAGAAGATGATGATGATACCAGCGGTGCGGCTCTCCCCCTTTTTGCTGCTGCGCTGGCCGCACGCTCATCCCGCCGGCGCTAGTGGCGCCAGGCGGGTCCCTCCTTCCGCCACGCGAAGCGGGCCTCGCCGCCTTTGTTCTAGCGATACTGGTGCTGCTGCCAGTGATCCTGCACGCTGGTCTGGCGGACTCTGCACGCCGGCATTGCTGCGTGGGCGCCATGATGGGCGCCATCAAAATTGGGTGCCAGGCTCTGTGCAGCCGGCACCGTCTAGACTCTGGGTCGCGCACAGCCGGGCGCAGGCGCCGGCGCGCGCGTGGGGCCCAACTGGCCCTCCTGTCTGCCGATCGCCGCCAGGCAACTGATGCCGGCGTGTACGGCTGTCCTCCGTGAGGCTAGGCCTTGGGCTCACGCCGGCGCACTGATTGCTGGCGGAGCCTGACCTCGGGCCAAGGCCCGAAAATGCCGTCGGTGGCGCCCGACGCCCACCGTGCGCGCTGCGGCCTCCAGTTCTCCCGGCTCCCCGCCCCCCCACGGGTGCTCGGGGCGGGCAGGGTCCGGCCCCTGACAGAGGGGGTTCCCCGGGCCGGCGCTGGGGCGCGGGCCTGTGCCTGCGCTCGAATTCTGGTGCC
Organism: Prorocentrum cordatum; assembly: GCA_963575745.1. Taxonomy (NCBI): domain Eukaryota; class Dinophyceae; order Prorocentrales; family Prorocentraceae; genus Prorocentrum; species Prorocentrum cordatum. The sequence continues at coordinate 67,000 of CAUYUJ010014576.1, read as the reverse complement.
GCGGCTACGCTGGGCTGTCAGGTTGCCAGCTGCCGTGTCCTGTGATGACGTCAGTGCGCCTGGCACGACCAGGCTCGACGAGGAGAGCTGGCGCGCCAGGCAGGCTTCAGCATGGCCCCTGTCCGGCGGTTGCGGAGGGCACCCGCAGTATCCCAAGCACTAGTGGGGCCCCAGGCGGACAGGCCTGTGCGCGCATGCCCGCGCTGAAGTATTGGCCAGTGCCGAAGGCACGGGTGGGTGTGCCCTGCGGGCGCGCGGCTGATCTGCCGGCGGCGCGGGTGGTTGAGTTACGGCACTCAAGCGCGCACGGCGGTTAGGCCGGCGGCTTGGGCTGGGCGCGCGCCAGGTGTGCAAGCACCGGCGGCGCCCGCTGCGGCCCCTCATCATGGGCTCTCACGCCTGGCGCCCTGCGGGGGTGCTGTCCTTCGCCGGGTTGGTCAGCGAGGAGGTGTCCCTGGCCATCTTGCCGGAGATGCCCTTCATCGGCTCGTGCGACTCCCACAGGGAGCCGTGGAACGCGTCCGACTGCCAGCGCCCGAACCGGCGCACCCGGGAGAGGTCTTCGGTCACGTGGTACATCGCGGTCGCCCCGCCGATCCTCAGGGAGCGGCTGCCGATCTCCTCCCTAGAGAGGCCGGCGGCCAGCCCCGCGACCGTCAGGAAGCGCTGCACCTCCGCCCTGCGGATCGGTGTACCTGACGCCCAGCGGAAAAGGGGCAGCCGTTCTTCGGTGCCCTTTATCCGCTGGGGATGGTGAGCCTGGAGCCGCTCCATCGCCGCGATCGGGCAGAGCGTCGTGCCGGCGCGGTAGTGGTTCCTCACCGTCCCGACGTTGAGCTGGTCCGTCTTGCTGCCCTTGATGTAGATCACCATCTCGTCGGCGTCCTGGAAGCTGGGCACGCGCTTCCCGGCCTTCCTGGGCTCTACGTCCTCCCCGTGCAGCACGCGCTCGAATGACCATGAGCGCCCGTCCTGAAGGAGGTACTCTGAGGCCCTCAGGAGAAAGAAGAACGCTGTCGCAATTGCCGCCCAGATGACCACTGCATCTTCCTCGGGGAGCTTGGCTTCCCGCTGGAGAAAGTCGCGGAGCCACTCGAGCATGGCTGGGGTGACTGGCTGCTTCCGCTTGGTCTCGGGTCCCTGCAAGCGTTTCAGCCCCGCCAGGGTGCTCCAAAGGCGACCTTTGTGGAGCAAGGGGTCCGGGTAGCCAGCCACCAGGTGAGCGTAGCGCACCGCAAAGAGCTTCTGCTTGATGGTCCCCTCAGTCCGCCCAACGACCCGCGCGAGGAGGACGGCGAAGTTGATGAGCGCCTCCTCGTCGGCCAGGCGCTCCTCGCGGTCGCGTCCTGGGAGCCAAGGGCTGAGCCCCTGCGCCTGGCGCACGGCTACCCAGAGCCGCCATCCCCCCTCGTAGCCCGCTCTCGTGCCTTCGCTGAGTTTTTGCAGCATGGCCTCCATCTTCTGCTGCGCGAACCAACTGGCGTAGTTGGCCCCGCCTGGCTCAGCACGGCCGGCGGGGGCGAGCTCCTTCCCGGGGTAGTTGCTTTTCCGCGCGATGCCCAGCGCCTGTGGCTTCACCAGGGTGGTCGCTGGCATCTCCTTGGCACGTCGGGGGCTCTTCTTACGTGGGCTCTTCGAGCGGGTCACACGCTTGTCCAGCTTGACCTCCTCTGCGGCTGGAGCCTCTCGAGGCCCGATGAGCGTGTCCTCGTCGATCGCCCGGAAGCGAACTGCCTGGGCACGCCGACGATTCTTGTGCATCTCATCAGTGAGCGCCCCTCCTGCCCTTGCCTCGTCCTCCGCCGCCAGCACGAGCGCGGGCCGATCCGGTGCCTGCGCCCAGGCGCGGAACCAGCGCTTGGTAGCATCCCACGCAGCCTGCTCCTCTGGATCATGGCATACTCCGGCGCGCTGCGTGCTGGTCCTGCTGAGTGCCTCCGCCACCGCGGCCAGCGCCGACTCTGCGGTCCTCGGTGGGAGAGCTCTGGCCGCGCCCTTCAGGAGCTCGTCCTCCGGGGAGCCCTGGGCCCGCAGGTGGGCCCACTCGTCGTCGGTCCCTCCCTGCACCCGCCAAACCTCCTGGGGTGTCAAGGCACGGACCGTGCCTCTGCCTCCCCCGGTGACTCGGAGGAGCGTCGCACCGGGTCCTTGGGGTCCTGTCCCCGGCCAGCGGATGGTGCCTACAGGCCCTTCCTCACTGTAGATCAGGTGCTTCACTCCATCCTTTTTAAGATGCCCGACTGGCTTGAGGAGGAGGGGGTCGCTGGTGGACTGGATGCGGGGGTCCCACGACACTTCGCCTTGCTGGTCGAGCCAAAGGTGGTCCTTCCCCTTGTCCAAGAGTGGCTTGACGCCGGCAGCTCGCGAGCAGGCCGGCGGCATGTTAATGCGCGCCAGGCCCGCCCCCGCTTTCCGACGCCCGCCCGTGAGCACCTGCCTGGTCCGCGTGGTGGCATCCCCGCGGTGCGTACAGACCACCTCAAACTTCGAGACCGCGTAGCCCAGCTGCTTGAGCGCCTCCTCGAACCTGGCCGTGTCCACTCCGTTCGGGGCGTCCGCGATTACCACTTCAGGACCTTCACTAGTCGCTGCAACGAGGAACGCCTCCATCTCCCCGCCCTTGGGGTCCAGAGACAGCGACGCCATGAGCCATTATGTTTTCTGGTTCTCCTCGGGTTCTGATCCACCGAGGCGCTTGAGGGCCTTCACATAAGGGTTGAGGAGGCCCCCCACTTCTCTACCCAACTTCCTGTGGAGCGGGAGAGGCTTCGGCGGCCCATGCCCCCGCTGGAGCGCTCGGTGTCGAAGGGCGGCTTCGGCCACTGGGCCCGTCTCCCCGGGGAGACGAAGAAGGCGCTCCTTGGCGTCCTCCAGGATCTGGCCCCAGGCCGCGGGGGGCTCGAGGCGCTTCCAGCCCGCGGTAGCCAGCGTGTCGTGAACCTTCTTGACCTCCTCGCGGGTAAGCCAGTCGGCCACCTCGTTGTGGTAGGTCCTAACAAAGAAAGAGACGATGCGGCACCCGTGCATAGCTTCGATCCTTTCCACTAAGCGGATCAGGTGGCGTGCGAGGGTGTTCTTAGGGCTTCTTTTGGTGAGCCACGCCTTCACGTTCTGATTGTCGGTGACGTAGAACACCAGCTCACCCTCCCACTTCGGGCCCTGCTTCGTGGCCAGCGCGACCACTGCCAACAGCTCGACCACCGCGATGATCCAGTCCTCCTCGCTGCTCTCACCTCCGACCGCCTGGCTCAGGGCCTCGAGCAGAGGCCCGGCGTCCGCGGCCATGTGCTCCGGCGTGGGCGTGGCTCCCCCTGCGGTTGCGCTCCCCCGGTCGATGGCGCCAATTGAGGAGGTGGTGGCGTCGCCCCCGGCCCACCTCGTGGTGCGCGCTGTTCCCGGCAACGCGAGGCGTTCACGCACTGAGAGCGCCTGCGTGAAGCTGGCCTGGAAGGTCGTGCCCCAAGCCTCGGGGACGTCGAAGAGCATCCTCAGAAAGCTTACAGAGGCGTCCCACTCCTCCCAGGCGAGCTCGACTTCTTCGGGTGTACCTTTCGGCTCTGCCCAGCTCGTCCCGCTGCTCAGGAGCCGGTCCAGGGCAGGTAACTCGGGGCGGAGGGCAGGCTGCGCTGACGCCCAGAACTGAGCACAGCCTCGCAGTTCTTGGGCGACCTTCAAGGGGACCCGTCTTGATCACCTGAGCTCCAGGAGGGCGAGCAGGTACTGGGCCTTGATGCACTTGGGCTCTGGAAGCCTAACCACTTTCGTGTCGAAGTTCATGTGGAGGCCCCAGATCAGCTGTTCTGCGGCAAACTCTCCCTCGACGTCCAGCTTCTCCTCGTTGACCGCGTCCGGGCCCCAAACCCGCTCCATGGCCCCGTCGAGCTCCTCGGCCGAGAGCCAGGGTCGGAGGCCCACCAGCGGTTCGACGACAACCCCGTCGTCCATCAGCCACTTGGAGGCGTACTTGACAGTATCGTTGATCCTGGGCGCCGGCGGCTTCCTCCTCTCGTGCTCGCTCTTGGCCGCCCAGGCGAACGCCATGTACTCGCCGGGGCTGCCGGCCCAGCCGAAGACCAGCACGCCATGGATCAAGATCACTCGCCCTGGCACCCCGACCTCCTTGCCCGGGAGCGCCGTCCCGAACTCCGGCGCTGCAGCTGGCTCCAGGCGGTGCCACTTGAAGGCCCTGGCCACGTCCCGCTTCGCGAGCACTTGTTGAACGCCCGGGTGCCTTGCTTCCCACCAGAGGCTGAGCCGAGCAAGCCCTCTGTGGAGGGGCTGCTTAGCTGGCGGGTGCTGCTCCTTCGGGGAGAAGGCGTTGGCCGCGCGCATGTCGTGGATCGGCCGGCCCTCCGTCGAGATGGTCCGGTCCGGCAACATCTTGGGGGCCCTCCCGCTGGGCGACTCGACCAGCGCCGAGGCGGCGAGCGCGTCTTCGACCTCGTCTGAGGCCCAGAGGACTACGCCGTAGCGGCTGTCCTTCCAGGCCTTCTCGAACATCTCCAGCGCGTGGTCCACCGCTGAAGAGTGCGACTTGGCCTGCGTGCGTACCCGCTCCTCCGTGCGCCGCACAGGGACTCCCTCGGTGGCCATCGCCCGGAGGTGGGCGGCGTGATGTGGGTCCAAGGACTTCTGCACGTCTTCCCCAAGCACACCGCCCAGCGGGTTCCCGTGGATCTCCTCACGTGCGCGCTTCAGCAGCTCGGCAGCCCTCTCTACGCTGCCGGCGAGGCGGAGGAGTGAGTTACCTCGCCTCACCACTTCTGGCACCCTCTCGGGCTGGAAGTTGGGGTGGTCTGCGCACCACTTGACGTAGGCGCGCGCCTCCTCCTGCTCCTTCCCTCTGCTGGTGGCTGCCGGTGCCTCCTCCAGCGGGGGCCCTCCTCAGCGACCTCCACGCGGGGGAGTCGGCCAGGCTGGCGGCATCATCGGCGGCATGCCCGGCGGCCGGCAGATCTGACCTGGGAGGAGCGGGCGCCATCCTCTCGGCCTCAGCAACGGCTGGACCGCGTGGGCCGGGGGCACGGGTGGCCCCACTGGCTCGTCTTGGCGAGGCCCGGGCTGTGGGGGGCACCCTTTGGAGGTGGCTCGCAGCTGGGCACCCAGCGATCCTGGCCTGGGCCTGGGCGTGGGCGCCTCCTCGGGCGTTTCTGCGCTGCCGGCGTCTGCCCTCCCAGTGGGCGGGCCTCCGCTGGAGGTCGTCGACCTGCCTGCGGCCCGCCTGGCTGCCTCCACGACTGTCTCTGCTGAGCGACTTCGCCTCGTAGGTGCTGCCTTTTGGGGGATCGTGGTGGCGGGTCTGCTCTTCTGATGTCGGGTCTGGTCTGAGGGGGCCTCGAGGGCCTCCGGCGGCGGCGGCGCGCCCGGCGGGGGCCCCGCGTCCGCGGCGGGGGCGGGGCCTCCGCTGCCGCTCGCCCCAGGGGAGCTCTGGAACGGCTCTTCCCTACTTTCCCTGGCTGCTTCTGCTTGCCCAGGCCAGAGGCTCAGGGGGCCTGGGTCCTCTGGGATGGGTGGGGCTGGTCCCGCCCTTGTCCTCGCGTACGGCTCCTCCACTGCCTCGCTCTCCGAGCTCTCGACGGGGTCCGCGTCGTCGCTCGGGGGTTATTCCTCTGCCTTCTCGTGCACGATCCTCTGGCGCTTCTTCGCAGGGATGTCGTCCAGCTCTCCTGCTTTCACCATCTTGCGGGTCAGCCGTTCAAGGATGTCGACGTATTCGCCCGCGATCTCGCCCTGCTCCTCGTAGGGGGTGCCAGTCCAGCTTCGCGGTAGGTCCTCAAACATGGAGCTGATGCCCGATCAGGAGTTCGCGGGCCTTCCTCCTCCGATCTGGCCCTGTGGGATCGTTGGCCGGGACCCCGAGCAGGTTGTTCAGGATGCACTCTGCTTCGTGGCACTTGTTCTCCCCGTCCAGGATGGCCGATGGCAGGGGGGTCTCGTCCTCCCAGGCTGGGTCGAGCGGGGTGGCCGCGCTCTGTCCGCTGGGGGGCTCAGAGCTGGCCCGGCGGGGATGCCCGGCTTGCGTCTGCTCCCCCTCGCGCTTGCCGGCATCCCTCGCACGACGGGCCCGGCGGCGTTCTTTTGCTTCTGCTAGTTGTATCTGCAGCTCCCTGATGCGCTTCTCTTCCTCTTCCAGGACGCCCACCTCTGCAGCTTTGGCGGCCTCGAGCTTCCTCCTTTGCTCTCCAGCTTTATGCTGTCGGCTGAGCTGCCGCCGCTGCTGGATCCTCCGGCGGGGGCCTCGCGGCTCTGCCTCTGGAGGGCTTGGGCAGCGGCCAGCTGGAAACGCTTTCCCCCACGGGGCGGCGAGGGAGCCCGCCTGTTCCAGGCGACGCCAAGCTCCGGGCTGCCGAAACCCTGGGAGCTGGCTCGGTCTGCGATCCTCAGCGTGACGCTGCGGTGTGAAGCAGGAGTGGCCTCATTCTGATGCCACGGCGCCTCCTCGCGCTCCTCGTCCACAGTTCTTTTGACCCAGCGCGGCGCCCAGGTCGCCCAGTTCTCGATCTCCTCTCGCCCGTTCCAAAGGATGAGGCGCTCCCCAGGTTCGACTTGATCTTCGTCTTCCAGAGGTGGTCCTTCTGCCCCCGCGGTGTCCCCTTCGTCGGTGTAGGCGAACAAGCGAAGCTCCTCGGGGCTGAGGACGTCGTCGCGCAGCCACCTGCAGGTCATGAGGACGCCCTGGAGCTCGTGGGTATACATGGGGGCCCCGGGGATCGGTATCCACCGGTCCCCTCGCTGCGGGAGGAGCACCTTGACCGGCTCGTCGGCTTGCTGCTCGGCCTGCCTGGACTTCTTGACCCTCCTGGGTGGTTCCTTCTCCTCCTCTTCCTCCTCTTCTTCTCCTTCGTCTCCCCCAGGTTCGTCACCTCCACCGTCTCGAGAGCCTGGTGGCGGTGCTCCTCGGTCGGGGTCTCTCTTCCTCGCTTTGTTGCGTTTCCACCCTCCTCTCTTCTTGCCCCTGTTCGCGCACTGCCATCCCTTGGGCCCTGCTGGGTAGTCCTCCTCCGCCTCTTTCTCCATGACTGGCACGTCCTGGAGGCGAAAAAGAGGGGGGGGGTCCGCCAGGTGACCCCTGTCGCCGGCCTCCGCCGCCATCTTGTCCCCGGCCCGCGTCGCGACGATGGGCTCAAGATTCTGCAGGAGCTTCGCGGGGGGGGCCCCCGCCCCCGCGGCCATGATGACTTCGGCCCAAGCAGCGCATAGCTTCGTCGGGTACTGGCCGGCGTAGCGCGTGCGTCGAAGTCCGCGTTGACCGACCCGGAAGCCGAGGGTGCTCAACTCCTCCCGGAGGGCCTTGGCCAAAGAGGGGGCCCCGCTGGGAACGCGTCCTCCTCCCTGCAGCTGCGGGGGGGACCGGTGCGAGATCTTGGCCACGAAGTTGTTGGCCTGGTCGCGCCCGTAGTAGAGAGCCATAGTGCCCTCCGGGAGGTCCTCGAAGGCTTTCCCGGCGCGTGGCTCGACGCGGCTCCAGTGGAAGTTCGCGGGCCCCAGCTTGCCAACGAGGTCGTTCAGAGGGCGCAGCAGCTCGGGCCGAGCTGCGGGGTCTCTAGGGCTTTGGCGTCCACGGCGAGACCTTGGGCATGCACGCCCGCGAGGGCCAGCCGATTGGTCAGGCTCAGGATGTCCTTCTGCTCAGCAGGGCTGAGGGCGGGCCCGGAGGAGTTGTAGTGGTCGATCTGGGTCTGGGCCAGGTCGCATGGGAGAGGCCCCTCCAGGGCGACGTGCTCGTGCTGATTGGCGCAGCGCCTCGCCAGAGAAAGCGCCCAGGGGTAGAGACCTTTTGAGACCATCCAGAACGTCAGCTTGCGGTGCCGCTTCGCGGGCTCCTCCGGGGGCCCGAGTCCCCATTCGCACATGGCGACGGATATGATTATGGCCCCTGTGCGCTTCTGCAGCTGCTTGATCCTGGCCCGGTCCCAGATATTCGGGTAACGCCCGTCGCTGGCCGTGTTCTCGAGCATCCACTCCCGATCGTTGGCGTCGAGGCGCTCGCAGAGGTCGGCGGCGAAGTCTGTCATGATGTTGCTCTCGATCTCCGCCTGGACGGTCCCGTCGCCGTCTGGGTGCTCGAACGTACGAGTCCCGCCATTCTTGAGGCACCAAGCCGAGTGGGTCGTACACGGTGGGGCCAGCTGGTAGACATTCGGGCCCTGGTGCGGCTCCAGCATCGAGAAGGAGCCGTTCTCGCACCTATGGGTCGAGGATGTCATGCTCGTCCTGTGGCCCGGTCTGGGCCAAGGGGTCCTCGAAGTACTCGACGGACGGGGCTGTCTGGAGCCCAGCGTCTCGCATCGCCTTCGTCCAGTTCCCAGTGCCCGCGAAGATCTCGCGGGTGCGAATGCCCCACGCGAAGGCCGGCCTGCGCAGGAGGGGCGCGAGGCCGGAGAAGTCCTCCTCCTCGGGCTCCTGATTCCCGACGGCGCCTTCACGTGTTGGGAGCTGCGCCCGTTGCATGCGCTTGCAGTGCATGCAGGGAGGTGGCCGGCTGGGTATCACAGGCCCCGCAACCTCCTCCGACTCCAGGTACATCTCCCAGCCCACCGTGAGCAGCTCCCTGACGGGCTTCCCGGCGAGTGTCCAGGTCTCGAGGATCTCCCCAAAGGCCCGGCCCCGCAGGTTGGATCCCTGGCTGGCGATGGTCGGTGGCCGGAGGACCCTCATGTGGCCGCGGTGGATCATGACATGGACCTCCTTCTCGCTGGTCTGCGTCGGCAGGACGGAGTCTATCTCGAGCTGGTTCCAGTGGTTGATCCTCCAGACCCTGACGGTGGTCTTGCTGAGGGCTCTCAGTGGGAAAACCGCGATACACCTGAAGTTCTTGTCGTGGTGCGGGTGTTGGACGTCGTGGCAGTGCATCCTGAGCTCGGCTTCGCGCGGTGAGACGAAAGGGGGTGCGTCTCCCAGCGCGGCGGAGGCAGTAGTAGCACCGTCCCAGAGCTCTCGGCGGAGCTGGGCAGCCAGGGCCTTGACGGCCGGCGCGTCAGGCCCCTTGTCCTCCCACAGCAAGGCTGCCGCGATGTGGAGAACCAGACGCTGCCTGAGATCTGCGTCCCCCTCCTTGAGACCGAGTCGGGTGCGCATCTCTTCATCAGGGTGGAGTTCGTCCTGGAAGTCGAGGTAGTCCCACTCCTGGTCCTGCACTGTGAGCTTCCCACGCCCCACCCCAGCATCTTCGTCCCAGGTGGCGCCTCCGATGCTGAGGTCCTGCGTGCTGCTCCGCCCGGCCTTCGACCCGATTTTGTCGAGGGCTCGTCCTGCTTCCTCGGCGAGGGTTGGCCCCCCGTCACGGGTGGCCTCCAACAGGATCTCCTCCAGGCTCAGGGAGCTGCGTTCGGAGCTGGCGCGCGCAAGCCTGGCCAGGACGTGGGAGTGCAGGTAGTCGCTGATGTCACCCAGGGTCGCGAGGGTCCCGTCTTCTAGGATCTTCTCGATGATGTTCCACCTCTCGAGGGCGGCTGGATGCGTCGTTTCGCCGGTGCCCTCCACCGCGGGCGCGTGAGCATGGGCGTCCAATAGCCAGTCTTCCTCAGGGCCCTGAACTGCCTGTCTGAGCTCTTCCTCGAGGGCGGCGGTCTGGATATCGTCCAAGGCGGCGGGGGGGGGCCAGACAGCCGGCGAGCCTCCCGCTCGGCTGCCTCCTGAGGCTGCCCCGGGCGCCTCTCCGGCGCTCCCGCCAGCCCTCTTGCTGTCCGCTTCGGCCTTGGCCTGGGCTCGGAGCTGAGCTACCCGCCCGTCAGCCGAAGCGGGATCAACCTTGGCTCCCGATTTCAGGCCGCCGCGCCTGATGAGCTGCGCCTGCGCAGTCCAGTCGAGGCTGCCGAGCCCCTTGATGGCCTCGTGGGAATGAGCGCAGGTTCCCGCCGCCTTGGGGCAGCTTCCCGTTCTTGTCACGGGGGGCGTGCTTGACGGAGCGTCCGATCTCGCTGGAAGTCAGCGCCTTGCCCGCTGGGTAGGCTCGAGCGGCGGGCCGCTTCTTAGCCGCAGCCTTCTTGACGGCGGCCCCTGCCTTTCCTGCGCCTAGCCCAGATCCCGCAGGTGCTTCTTGGTCGGCCGGGACATACTCGTCGGATTTCCCGGCCTTGGGAGTCTTCGAGGGGCCAGCATGCAGGTTCTGATGCAGGAACCTCTGGAGCCGCCGGGCCTGGCGGGGGACACACACCACCTGGTAGTACCCGTCCGGCGCGTCGAGGTCGTATACGTTCGGGAATGTCAGCCACGCACTTCCAGTCGGCCCCGTAGGAGCGAGGGCGATGGTTTTGATGTCCTCCCTGCGCGGGCTGGTGAGGCCCAGGATGCGACATACTTCCCTCCGCTTTTCCCGAAGCTGTTCGCACCAGGTCGCGGCAAGCTCTTCCCAAAGGCTGTACACGTAGTCTGCGGGGAAGGCCACATCGTCCTCCTCGTAAGCGAGGCGCAGAGTCTCCAGGGCCCGACGCCTCTCCGGCTCGTGCATACGCCCATAGACCAGCCCGAAAACGGTGATGGCGTTCTCGGCCTGCCTCGCCCACTGGGAGAAGGCGACCGGGTGCCGGGGGCGCGGCTCGAGCTTGCACGTAGTGGGCATAGTGTAGGCGTCGAACACCTCCGCTTTGCAGTGGGGAAAATCGGCCACGGAAATCGACCACTCGGCTAAATCCTCGTGGTCCCGCCCCCCCAACAGAAGGCGGCAATGCCGTGCGCCATCCTGTTCGTCACCGTGGTGGGCCAGTTCGCCGCCTGCATCACGTGCTTAGCGTGCTCGCAGGCGCGCTTGAGGCCATGGAACAACTCCCGCCCGGTCAGAGTGCCGCAGACCTCCACGTCGAGAGTGTCGCAGCCCCGGGCCAGGTGCACGTCCAGCTCCTCGGCTCGCCCGATGGCACCGAGGGTGCCCCGCTGCGCCACCTTCTCCTCCTCGCCAGACCTGCGGAGGCTGTCCACCGCCTGCAGCAGCCGCATGTTGTCCAGGTGTTGCTGCTCCTGGCCATTCTGGAGGACTTGCGCGTAGGTGGTGAAGGCGGCAGAGGGGTCGCTTTCTCCAGCTCCTGCGGCGAACCTGCGATCAGGCTGCCCTGTGGGGTTTGACCAGTCCCCCATGCCCGTAGGCGCCCCGGCTGGTGAACATGTGCCCGAGGTTCGGGACGAGGCCGGGCATCAAGCCCGGGGGGGCAAGGCGCGCGGCTCCCGGTACACGCACGCCAGGCGGGGTGGCCGGCGGCGGTAGGGGCGGAGCGCTCGCTGCTGCGTCCAGCCCAGGGGGAGCCACAGGTTGACTGGGCTCCTGGCTGGTGTCTGGTCTGCGCTCGGCGTCGAGCTTCAGGAGGCCGCTGGCGAGCGGCGGATTCACACCTTCGTCTCTCTCGGCCCGAACGCGCTCTAGCGTTTTCTCCCACCGATCAATGTGCGTCTGGTACTTGGTCTGCTCATCGACTCCGCTGTTGCGCATAAGGCGCTGGGTGTACTTGATGAGATGCTCCAGAACGACGGTGATGTCTTCGTCGTAACCAGCCGCCACACTCTGCAGCGCAGAGGCGTCGTCTGACCCCCCTCATGGGCTGCAAGGTACAACCCCAGCATGGCCCCCCCAGTGCTCTCCTCTTCGCGAGCCTTTCCCGGGCTACGGGAAGAGCGGCGGGGGGCCGAGGAGGCCCGGTCGCCTTCTTCGCCCAGGCCCCACCCAACGCCAAAGGGTGGCTTGGGAGAGCTGCTGCGGTCGAGCCTCGCCCAGTGCTTCTTGAGCTGCGCGTCCATCTCGTCCGAGATAGGCTGTGGCACACCCTGGGCGTCGCCAGGGGTGCCCGCTGGGTGTCGGCACGCGAGCAGGTCCCCGCGGGCCCGAAGCTGAGCCCACTGAGGGCGGCTGATCCTCTTGATCTTCCCGCCCGCGAGGACCCCGCTCCAGGGGCGCAGCTTCTCCCACATGGCGTTGCTCACGACAGTGCCGTGCACGCTGATCCCCATCTCCTCCGCTCCTAGCGGCGGGTGGTGCAAGAGCTCTTCGAGGTTGCCGGCGGGGAGCTTGCCCTGGTCGCTGGCTACAGGGGCGCATTCGATCCCCGCGGTCTTGAGGGTGAAGCAGATGCGCTCGCGGTCCTCCGCGGGGCGGTCTTTGCAGCGCGGCTCCTCCACGTCCACCACGGTCGTGCTGCCGTCTCCCAAGGGCCCCTCCCCGGGTCTTGACTTGCCCAAGAATACGACCCACTGCGGACCGGCTGCCCAATGCACCCGAACTCGCAACGCAAGGTGGTCGCCCTGCTCGGCCTCCTCGCCAGGGGCAGGACTAGCATCTCGCGGGAGAGGTACCTTCGGAGAAAGCGATGCCTCAAACCGAACACCAGCGGCCTGCCCCGTGGTGAGGCCGGTGCGTCGCGAGGAGATAGTCCTGAGGCTGCATGCCCACGGTGACTCTCGGGTCCTCGAACTCCGTCTGCTGGGGGGGTTGCTGCGGCGGAGGTGCCCGGCTCGCGCGCCCGCGGGCTGCGGCTGCGGACCACCCGACGCCTCAAGCCCAAGCTTGAGGATCCCGCGGCCCTGAACTGCTGCAGCTGCTTGCGCCGCTCTGCCCGCCTCTCCGCCCAGGTGAAGAAGACAAAGTGGCACGCCCTCCGCGTTGCCGACCGCTTGGCGGCAGCAGGTCACCTGCGAGCACTTGTCACGACACCGTGAGGCCCGGTAGACCTGCGAGGGATGAGCGCAGAGATGGGCGAAGGAGTTCCTCCCATCGCTGGGCGGCGGGAGGTCTGACGCCTGCCCGTCCTCGAGGAGCAGGGTGGTTGGCTCGGCCTCTGCGGCATCGCGGCAACCGTCTGGGGCCAGGGGGCGGGCGCCTCCACGAAGTACGATGCCCACCCGAACTGCCTCGCATGGCTTATCCTCGGCCTCCACCTCCGACTCGGATTCCTGATCGAGGACCTCTGCGACACTCCCTGCAACGCCTGGCTCCGCAGCGCCTGTCTTGCGACGGCGGCGTCGCCGGCAGCAGAAAGAGCAGCCGCAGGACAAGATGCAGTATGTGAACACAATGATATTCCAGGTGCCGCGCCCCAGGTCGGTGAAGGTCCGCCAGAGCAAGAAGATGCCGCGGCAGGAGGTGAACCTGGCGTGAGAGCCGATGTCCACGATTGCCTCGGAGTCCAGCGCGGCGTACTCTTTGCAATGGACCTCCCCAGGTTGATCCCGGCAAACCATGTTGCGGCACAGGTGGATCGAGCGGCCCTCGAGCGTCTCCAGCTTCTGGCGGAGTGCGCGTGAGCTGGCCCCTTTCACGCTCAGGTAGTCTACCCAAAGGCCCCTCCGGTCGATCCGCTTGGGCTCCGCGAGGTCGATCTTCAGTCGAGCAACGTGGTCGTCAATCTTGACCAGCACATCGTTGGGTCGCCTCCCAGCCCCACGACCCTTCACCTTCTTGCTGTAGTACTCGGTAGTCGTAGCTGGCCCGGTCTCTGGCCCCATCCAGTGGATCTGGGTGTGGGCAGGCGGAGCCGGCGGCAGGTACCTCTCGGCAGCTGCATCGCCAGGCTCTCGCCGGCGGCACTTGAAGCACCGCGCCAGTAGACCGATCAGCCAGAGGGCGGCTGCGCATGGGGCCAACAGAGTACGACAGATATGGTTAAGAAAGGCGAGCACCGCCGGGAAGGCCAGGAAGATGAACGTCCACGCCACGGCGGGCCACGCGGCTCCGAAGACCGTCAAGCCCAACTTTTCAAGGGCGTAGAAGAACCAGCCGCCGTCCTTGGTCAGCCAGCCCGTCTCGGCATGGGTGGAGAAAGCGCCCCCGAGGCTGTCCAGCTTCTCGCGGGCGACCCCGCCCATGCCACTCAGGCGCCAGGCCCAGGTGCCCTCGCTCAGGGGCCTCCACCCCAGCGCCCAGACACCCCAGCCGCCCACCCAGGACTCCTCGCCACGCGGGTCGTCGGTGGGGTGGCTGCCGTTGTCGACTCCTCCGGCGGCGTGGACGGGAGGCGGGGGCGGCGCCCCCGGCGGCCCGCTGTCGGGCGGCGCCTGAGGGCTGCTTGCGGCCTCACCTCCCTCCTCGTGGTCGTCGATCCCCGCGTCGTACTCGGAGTCATCGTAGTACGGCACGGCGTACCCGAACGGGACCTCGCGGGCCTCGGCCAGGCTGCCCCACCCGGCACGGGCGACAGCTGTGCTGAGCGGCCCGCGCCAGTCGTAGGCGGTCGCGCCGGTGGCCAGCGCGATCAGCCCGCGTGCGGGGCCCGCCAGCGCCGGGCGCCAGGCGGCCATGGCACGCGCGCTTCCAGGCGCCCGAGGGCGCCCAGACCTCTTGAGGTCGGCTCCAGGGCTTCGAGCCCCGAAGGCTTGAGCGGGAGAGAGGGAGAGAGAGAGGAGCAAGCAGAGGCAGGGGCAGGGAGAAAGAGGAAACCCAAGCCGACTGGGGAGGGCGAGGTCCAACCGCTTAGGACAAACAACTAAAAGGTTCACCCCGCGCACAGCTTGATTTCGGTGGGGGAGGGGGGGGGGCTCAACCCTGACAGTTGCTCAGCATGCGGGAGCTACGTCCCCCATCGCATGGTCAATCTTGCCGCTGCATGCCGAAGGGAGGCAGACCTACTACGAGAGGGGCCCAGGATCTCAAGAGAGTAAGTTGGGACAGTTATCTGGCTATGTCTCTAGGTGGCAAATCTGCGAGGACAAGGCGTAGGACGACCTTTGCGACTAGTTTCACGGATTCCGCCACGACGCCAAAGTGCACGACGCGGTGTGCGATTAGCACTGACGCAGCACCTATGGCTGCGACTAAGGACCAGCACGCGGGCACCGTTGCAGCGGCATCCTCTGCTACGCGGTGCGCTCCGAATAAATCGTCTGACGCTACGCGTCTTGTGTGCGATTCGCCAGGAGACTCTGGCTGAATATATGCGCATGCGCGTGTGACGCGGTCCGAAAAGCGAGACGCGGCGATTGCTCACTTAACTGGCCATCAGAGTTGGTCGAGGAGCTTCGCACGAAGAAGTACCGCACGCTACTTCAAACAACGCAGATGCCCCCCCCCCAAAAAAAAAAACCAAGCACAAGCTGCTCCTCGCCCGCTGTTTTCACACCGCGACTTCCACCAGCCGATCGACACCCACTCTACCCTAGCGAGGATGAGCAGCCAGCGGTGGTGGATGGTGATTGGCATGGTCTGGCAGCGACGCTTCACCCCGCACCTTCGCCCTCGATGGCGGGGGGCAGCCGCGCGCTTCTGGACAAAAGGAAGCTCCGCTTCCCTCCAGGACCAGCGACCGCCACCACCTCTCAGGGCGACGCGCGCGGGCCATGCTCCCACATCGGCATCCGCCTCGAGGGTTCGACCCCATGGCCCACATTTGCATCGCATGGTTTGCACCGCACTCTTTCCGCCACATGCCTTGGGCCACATGGCTGCCTCCGCGCACCAGGTGGATTGCACCACGTAGTTTCCATCGTGTAGCTTGCGCCACATGGTTTCCACTGCGTAGCTTGTATTGCGTACATCGCACCGTACAGTTGTATAAGTTTAACACATTGGTTCCGCCACATAAGTTGCATACCGTTGCTTCCGCCCCGCAGCTTAGCTTGCACATCCAAAGTGCGCACACACACACACTTATTTGTCGGGGCCATCGTTCGCCAACGCGGCAGTTCCAAACGAAAACGCACGTTATTCAACGCGGGCCCCAAACAGTGAGTTTTTGCACGGTAAAAAGGGGATGCATTACGGAGTAAGCCAGGTGGTTTTCGGTATGTGGTGTAAGTTATGTGGAATAAGCTACGCGGTGGAAGTTGTGCTGTGAATGTTATGCGGTACAGACTACGTCGCGCGAGTTATGCGATGTGACCTATGTGGTGCGAGTTACGCTGGCTGGACAGCGAAGAAAGCTGGAGAGTGAAGGAAGCTGTGGGCCGTGGCAGCATTTTGCGGTAGTGGCGCAGGATGCGTGGTTCCTGGGGGGCTGTTCCCGAGCTGCAGAAAATTGAAGGAAGTTTGGGCCGTGAGTAAGTTTCGAGGCCTTGAGGCAGTGTCTGGGCTTGGCCTTCGTAGCACGCGCCTCAAAGCGGCCGTGGGGTGTGGCTTCAAGCTGGACTGTGAAGGAAGCTGTGGGCAGTGGCAGCATTTTGAGGTATTGAGGCAGGCTGCCACGTTCCTGGAGGGGCCTCACGATGGAAAGCC
The DNA here is from genome assembly GCA_963575745.1 of Prorocentrum cordatum. Taxonomy (NCBI): domain Eukaryota; class Dinophyceae; order Prorocentrales; family Prorocentraceae; genus Prorocentrum; species Prorocentrum cordatum. Next base: position 50,871 of record CAUYUJ010014576.1, on the reverse strand, counting down.
AAGCCTTGAGCCGTGAGTGCATTTCGAGGTCTCGAGGCAATGTCGGGCTTGGCATGTATAGTGCCAGGTTTTCGCTCGCAGGAGGCGCCTCGCAGCGGGCGATGCGAGGGTGCGTTTCGTATTATAGTCCGTGCCCGCCTCCTTACGCGGCGCCACCTGGCTGGGGGCCATCTTCGGGGCGCAATGGCCCGGGTGAAGTCGCCCGGGTGTCCTTGTGGACAATGCCCACATTACCGAGAGTCGATTTCTTTCGGTCTGGGGTGGCGGGCATCGTCGGGCTCGCAAACATTGGAGCAATATCTCGCGCGCCTATCATTCCAGAGGGGTCGGCGGATTTTAGGCCATCTCGCCTTTGAGGGCCTTCGACCACCCAATATTGTTTCAGAGATCTCCCAGGTCGCCTTCAGACGGCCCAAGAGCCGGCCAAGCCGTCCCAAGATGGCCCAAAAACAACCCAACACGGCCCCAGGACGGCCCAAGAGAGCCCTCAGAGAGCGTGCAACAGGGCCCCAGGACGGCGCAAAAGGCCACCAAGACGGCCCAAGAGGGGTCAAAGACGGCACAGGAAATAAGAAGCCCCGAAAACAGGTCCAAGAGCCTCCCCAAGGGCTTCTAACAGGCCTTGAATGGTCTTCCCTGTGCTTCCCAGGTGCCTCAACCTTGCCAAACATGCAATTGAAAAGCCTCCCAATCAGCGGAACAAAAAAAACACCATAGACGAGCCCAGGCGGCTTCAACGCAAGAGACTGTACCAGGACATCCTAGAGCAACATCTAGAATCATGACTTTCATATTAATTGAGGAGTGGTCGGAGGCGAGTCCTACTTGCAAGTTTACCCGGTCACAAGTTCATCCGGTCGCAAGTTCCCACGTTCTTTATGTCTTTCGTTGAGGTCCTAGCTCCTAGACGCCAAAGCTATCACGACAGGAGACCAATCGGGAACGGCAGCGTCGACAGCGTTGCCTCCATGTCCGCGATTACGTGGTGTTCGCATGGCTCATATGCGCGCGCTCACCCTGTCAACCTAACGCCCGCAACCCGCGCGCTGCCCGTGCTAGAGCCCTTTGTGGAAGGCCCCCTGGATATCTCTTCGAGTCCCTTGTGGTGCTTTTCGGCAGTTTCTTGGAGATATGTTATAGTCGTGAGGTCCCCCCCGAGAGCATCGGAACCACGGTAGCAGGCTGAGATGCGTTGCCTTCTGTCGTTCCACCGCGCACATTGAAAATATGTTTCGTGGTTGTGAAACTCATTGCACGACGTGCTTTTGGGCCCCGAACGCGTCGTCGATTTTGCAATTGTTGCCTCGAGCGCCCGCAGGCCGCTTGGGTCGCCTTCTTTGCGCCACGAACATGTTTTATCTCTTGAGATCCAGGAGGAGGATGAGGAGGAGGATGGGATTGGAGGACTGGGAGGGCGAGGAGGGCCGAGGAGGAGAAGAGGAGGAGGACAAAGAGGAAGAGGAGGAGGCCTTCGCGGACCTTTGTTGTGAGGGCCTCTCGGAAGCTTCGGGGCGACGAAACGTCTCTTGACATAGTGTAGCACGGCGCGGCATTCGACGACGCTGCACCCCGGCACGGCAACGCAGCACGGAAGCAAAACGCACACCGACACCGCGTGCTCGAGCGAGGCCGCGAGCCGCCGCTTTCCAAGAGGGCACAGTGAGCCCAACGACTACAATTGTAGCCGTCGCCACTGCTGCCAACAGCCCTGCAGCTACCCGAACAGTATGGCTCACGAGGGACAGGGGGAAGAGAAGGAGTATGGGGAGGATGTTGAGGCCTCTTGGGCCCCCTCAGGTTCTCCTGGGAGGTTCTTGGGGAGCCCCTGAGGATCAGCGGCAATGGTAACTTCGTCCTGGACGCATTACGGCTACGAGCCAGAGGGTTGGCAGAGCATCGAACATACGTTCACGGCATCAGGATCGACTAGTTTCCGAATCTGGACAGATCATCTGAGCGGGTCATCCAAATCTTGTAAATGTCGACATTTCGGGGCTCCCAAGGCGTGGACATCGAGGAAATCTCGAACGGGAGCCTCGTTTCCCAGTGAATACTGAGGAAGTCTCGAGCGGGAATCCACCTCCCCATGGGGTCCGCAAATCGGTTGCGGCACCAGGAGTGCGCGCCAGGCAAGCTCTTTCATCCCCACTTTCTACCGCAGGGAACCTGGATGCAGGCGCACGGCTTCCAGGAGCTCCCAATGTATTAGGAGGTCGCCGAGTTGCTGCAACAGGGTGCTGGGGGCATCGACGACGACGACGACCAGGCCGAAGCGCGGGCGAGGAGACTGCTCGTGTTCGGGCCAAACGAGCAGGAACTCACGTGACAGAGCTCGGGGCCGCACGCCCTGCGCCGCCCGGGGTTCACGCTGACACACACGCCCCACCCCAGTTCCACGTTGTCGCAGGGTCGGACGCTGCGCAAATGCGCCACCATCGACGGTGCCAGGGACGGGGGCGCTGGCCGCACGGGCGTGTCGGACGAGCAGCGGCGGCTGCACGTGCACGTTGTGTGTTCCCGCGCCGCACACGATGATATTGCGGCCGCCCTCTCGCGAGGTTCTGGAGCGCGCGCCGCTGGCGCCCTTGCGGAAGGCGCTTGTGGAGTTCGACAAGAGAGCGGTGAGCTCCAGGGCTGAGGCCGAACAGTTCGCAACAGAGTTCCGTTTCGCACCGCATCCTGCCTGAGCGCGGCCGCGCCCCGTTGGAAGCCCGCGGGCTTGCGCCAACGGTTTTGTTTGGCGCGCCAACGGCCCGCGGATTTGCCCCGACGGCGCGTCTCGCGGGCGCGACGTATAATCGACGCGCACGCAGCTGCAACAGGGGCAGGGGGGAAAAACATGAGAGCGACGGGGGTGCAAAGTAGGGGGCGGGAGGAAGGCGTGTGCCAGGGGGAGGAAGGGAATGGCGCAGGGAGACAGGAAGATAACCTCCGCAACCACAGGAACCACGATTGAGGATCGGATCGTGTCCAAACTAACCGAAGAGAGTTTCATCAGGGGTCGCACCGTCGGAGTTTGAGATCAACCATTGGGTGTGTGTGTGTGTGTTGTTTATGTTGGTACAGAAGGTGGGGGCGAGACCCGATGTGTTGGCATGGTGTGGCTGTGTACTGAAAACGAGATATGAGGCGCAAGCGTCTGTAAATGCAGTGCCCCAGCGGGTACCATTACCCTTGGGGGCAGGGCGGCAGTGTTGATTCCTCTTTTACATAAGGAGAATTTGCGCACGTTACGTGCACGCTACGTGGTGCGATTCATGCGGTGTGAGCTATGATGCGCGAGTTATGCGGCGCAAGCTATGTAAGTATCTTTGTTGGTATGAGCCACGGGGGCCACGGGCGGCAACGTGGCGAAACCTCGCCCGTCCCACTCGGCGCACGAGTCGGCCACGATGTGGCCACGTGACTAAACTTCGCCTGACCCTTCCAGCGCACGACGCGGCCACGGGCGGCAACGTGGCGAAACGGCACCACACCCACCAAGCGCACGAAGCGGCCACGAGGCGGCCACGGGCGGCAACGTGGTTTCACTTCGCCGGGCTGCCTCAGCGCACGAGCCGGCCACGGGCAGCGACGTGGCGAAATTTCGCTGGACCTTTGCGGCGCACGAGGCGGCAACGTGGCGAAATTTGTGCACACCAACCCTGCGCACGAGGCGGCCACGGGCGGCAACGTGGAAAATCCGCGCCTGATTCATCCAATTCGTTAGTCTCAGAATGGTGAAACCTACACAAACATTGTTTGGGGAAATATGCGACACGGTACCACGACAGCACCAGCCAAATCGATCGACGAATTATTGAACCCGCAGAGCCCCCCATGGGAAAACCCGCACGCAAATGCATCATGTCGTGAGGACGCTGGGGCGTTTGGTGGGCCTCCTGGGGCGGTTGGGAAAGGTTTTGGGGGGGGACCCTTCGGACCTCCTAGGGGCTTGGAGCGAAAAATTCAAAATTTCCAGTCGAGTTCCCTCTTGGGAACCTCTTGGGGCCCGTCTTGGGGCCTTGTGGGGCCGTTTTGGGGGCCTCTTGGGCGGTCTTGGCGCCCTCTGGGGCCCTTTGGGGACTCCTGGGGGCCTGTTGGGCCGTCTTGCGTCTTGGTGCGATATTGGGGGCCTCTTGGAGCGTCGGAAGTTCGAAAAAGCGAGAACCCTGAAATCCTTCAAGTGCCTATGGGGGAATCAATGATGGTTGCTTCTGGAGGCCCTCGTTTTGGCCCTCGTGTTGGTCCTCTTCGAGCGTTTTTGCGGCATCTTGACGGCCTCGTGGGCCAGCTTGGCCCACCTCGAAGCCATCTTGGGCCGTCGGCGGTCCATCCTGGGGACAGCTTGGCCAATCTGGAGCCGTCTTGGAGCATATTGGGGCCGCCAATGAGCCTCCAAGAGACTTGGGGTGCCGGGGGGCGCCGCTGTGATTCGCGTTCGGTCCGCCCCCCCCCAAGAACCCTCGCTGTGGTTCCAAAGTTGCCTACTTAGGCTATCGCAAGCCTTCAGGCTTTCAATGGTTATATTTTGCCAAGTTGTTTGAGTCCAGCATGGCCAGGGCCCGCAGGGGCCCGCCGTATTGAGCCCGCAAATCTCGCAATCATTGAGTTCGATCCGATTTCGGTCCCAGTGAGGTCCGACTTCGGACCCAGTGAGGTCCGCAAAATCCCCAGGGACGCCCTCGCGCGCTCGGACCAGGCATAAACAACAATTGTAATACGAGTTACCTGTGTGAGGGACGTTCGCTCTCCTGGCTGCTCCTCCACCTGCCACTCAGCAACGGTGCTCATTTCGCGTTCGTTCTTAGTTTATTAACGCTGGAGCAGCAGGCACATGTGTTGCTCCATTAGTGATAAGAGCACTGGGCCAGGACTTCACTTCATCTTCACCTTCTCATGCTCCTGTTACTTCTGATAATGCTCTTCCTCCGCACCCTCCTCCTCACCTGCCTCCCCGCCTTCCCCCCTTCAAGGTTGATCGACGACCCCCACGACGACCCACCGCCGCCCAATGCCTTTGGAAACGTCTGTGTGGCCGAACGTTGGGCAAAGGTTTGGCAAGGCTATTGGACTATGTTTCCCCAGCCGTTGTGGAGACCCTTGGGGGGAACTCGTGAGAGAAGAAGAGGAGGAGGAGGAGGAGAATACCTCGTGGAGGCTTCTCTGGGCCCTCTGGGGGGCGTCCTGCTGGCCTCTTTGGGGCCTCTTGGGCCGTCTTAGGGCGCTCTTGGCCCGTCTGACGCCTCTGGAGGCTGGCTTGGGGCCATTCGGGGCCACCTTGGTGGACACCTGTTGGGCCGTCTGGGAGCCCTGTTAGGGGGGACTCTTGGACCGCCGTGGGGCTCTCGTGGGGGGTCCTCGTGGGCAGTCTTGGGCCGTCGGAAGCCCGAATCGGCGCGAATGCGGAGTTCTTTCGAAGACCCAAAAAGAAGACCTACTCCAAACTTCGTATTACAAGGGGGGGGGTCACAACCCTCCCAGAGGAGCAGTTTTAGACCCCCCCAGACCAGCCACGAAAGAGCAGCCTTGTGCCCAGACCCCCCGGAATCCGCCAAGACAGTTCAAATCAGACTTCCCCCACTTTGTTGCGGAATGGAGAGTAAGCAGTTTTGGCTTGTCCGGGCTCTCCTGGAAGCGTCTTCGGAAAGTCTTAGAGGCCATTAAGGCCTTCTTGGAACCATTTTGGAGCCATTTTGGATTGAAGCACCCATGGGATGGCACTTCTCCGGATGGCTGGCGGGATGCGCCGAAGGCCATGTGGAATCTCTTGGAAAGGCCAAACAGACTCATAAAGTTTGGCATGCCGCCTGCCTTCCGCAGGCTACAGAGGCAGCGGATCGAAGACGCCTACGGCGAATCACCGCCGCCCCCTGCCTTTCTGGAAGCGCCTATGTGGCCGAACGTTGAGACCAGACCTGCCAAGCTATCGGACCATGTGTTCTCCGAATCGGTTTAGAAAGCCTTCGGGGAACACGTGGGCATCTTGAAGGTCGTCTTGGCCGTCTGGAGGCCAGTTTGACCCTTTCGGGCTTTCTGGGAGATGTTTTGGAGGGCTCTTGGGCCGCCTTGGAGGCCATCTTGAGCGTCTTGGAGGCCTTTTGGGCCGTCTTGGAGGCCTCTTGGGGCCGTCTTGGGCCTCTTGGGCGATCTTTGGGGACACCTGGGCCGTCTCGGGCCGTCGGAAGGCCGAAAAGAAGCAAATGCCACAATCCTTCAAAAACTCATGGGAAATCAATGATTTCGGCCTTATCGGGCCTTCCTGGAGGCCCTCTTGGAGGCCTCTTGGGCCGTCCTGGGCCATCTTAGGGCCATCTTCGGCCGCCTTGGTGGGCCCCTGGCCCGAACGACGCCGACGGAAGCCATTTTGGGGGGCCTCTCTGAGCCGACTTGGGGCCCTCTTGGAATGCTCCAGGGCCGTCTTGGAGGCCATCTTGGGCGTCTTAAAAGGCTCCTGGGCCGTCTTGGGGGCCTCTTGGGGCCGTCTTGGAGGCCTCTTGGGCCGTTCTGGGACCATCTTGGAGGCATCTTGGGCGATCTTTGGGCGATCTTTGGGGACTCTTGGGCCGTCTCGGGCCGTCGGAAGGCCGAAATGAAGCAAATGTCAATCAATTTGTGTTGGCCTTTTCTGGCCTTCCTGGAGGCCCTCTTGGAGGCCTCTTGGGCCGTCTTGGGCCAGCTTCGAGCCAACCTCGGCCATCTTGGTGGACTCCTGGCCCGTCTGACGCCGTCGGAAGCCGTCTTGGGGGCCTCTCTGGACCGTCTTGGGGGCCTCTTGGGGTCATCTTAGCCGTCTTGGAGGCTATCGTGGTCGTCTTAGAGGCCTCTTGGGGCCCTCTTGGGGCCGTCATGGGACCTTCTTGGAGGCCTCGTGGGCGATCTTGGGGCGATCTTGGCGGCCTCTTGGGCCGTCTTGAGCCGTCGGAATGCCGAGAAGAGGCAAATGCCAGAATCCTTCAAAAACCAAGGAAAATCAATGATTTTGGCCTCTTCGGGCCCTCCTGGAGGACCTCTTGGAGACCTTTTGGGCCGTCTTGGAGGCTTCTTGGGTGAACTTGGAGGTATCTTGGACCCTCTTAGGCCGTCTTGGAGGCATGTTGGGGCCAGCTTAGCCGTCTTGGAGGCCATCTTGGCCGTCTTGGGGCATCTTGGAGGCCATCTTGGGCCGTCTTGGAGCCATATGGATAGGAAAAACCCTTTGGAGCCGTGTCTGGGCAATCTTTCCGGGACCCCGGCGGGACGCGCCGGAGCCCAAGGGGGAATTCTTTTGGAAAAAGAACCAAAACCCAAACCGCGAGGATCCAGCACGCCAGGCACCCCTGCGATGAATCGACAGGGGGCGGCGGATCGAGTGGCGTTCGGTCCATCCCACCACCGTGCTTGGGTCGTTGACGAGAGGCCTCTGAGAGGCCGCTTGGGATTATTTTGAGGCCTTTGGGGTATTCTGGGGTCCTCCTTGGGGCCTCTTGGTGCCTCTTGAGGCATCCTGAGGGGCTGGGGGCGGTCCAGGGGGCGGGGTGCAGGTCTCAACATGTAAGTTCGCGTGCCCCATCCCGGTCCCCGCTCTGCGCAGTCTTGGCCCCTCTTGGACCCTATTGGGATTTTGGAGGGCCGTCGCCATCAGGTTGATGTTAGGGAGCTCGTGAGCCGTCTTGGGTGTTTTTACGCCAAAACTTCCAGTATAAGCTTCTTGGGCTGGCTCCCTATAGGGCCTCCAAGACGGCCGAGTGGACCCCAAGAGAGCGCCAGCACGGGCCCTTGATACCATCTTAGAGCACGTCCGAGGTTTAGACCCCCAGCGCTCAGGAACGCCTGCAAACGCCCAGAGCGCAGGAGACTGCGCCCTTCAACGACCATGTGCAAGACTCAGCGAAGAGAGTCCGAAGAGACATGAGGACACTCCACCCAGTTCCTGTGGCGCGGCGGCGAACCATCATCATCATCATCATCATCATCATCATCATCATCATCATCATCATCATCATCAGCAGCAGCAGCAGCATAATCATCAGCGTCAGCATCGGCATCAGCATCATCAGCATCAGCATCAGCACCAGCACCAGCAGCATCATCATCACCATCACCATCACCATCATCACCTCAGCATAATCATCATCAGCAGCAACATCATGATCATCGGCATCATCATCATCAGCATCATCATTATCACTAGCATCATCAGCAGACTCATCATTATCAGTATCTTCATGCCGCCGCAGGGATGCGGAATAATCACAATCATCATCATCATCATCATCATCATCATCATCATCATCATCATCATCATCATCCGCAGCAGCATCATCAGTATCAGTATCATCATCAGCATAATCAGCATCAGCACGATCACCATCAGCATCATTATAAGCATCATCATCAGCATCATCATCGGCATCATTATCGTCATCATTATTATCAAGACACTCATCATCAGCAGCATCATCATCTTCATCAGTTTCATCATCATCATCATCATCGTCATCATCGGTATCATCATCATCACCAGCATCATCATGACAATCATCACCATCATCACCATCATCCTTCTCCTTTGGCATTATTCTCCGCAGGACGATGATGATGACGAGGATGAGGTCCCGAAGAAAGGCGGCAAGAAGGACCCGAAGGGCAGCGCTGGACCGAAGAAAAAGGGACAGGGGCTCGGGTGTAGTGTAGCAGGTAGTCGCATGTGATGCAGCAGCTTCAGATGCGTTTTGGACGGACGTACAGTCGTCAAAGCCCACTGAAAGGTTGGAGTACGTTGAACGAGAACACCCTTGCCTCTTTGCTGCGCCATCTGTAATCCGTTTCAGGATGCCCAAGGGACTTGAATAGACGTCCAATGGCTTGCTTCCGTATTTTGACAAACGTTGCTTGGTATTCGATGCAGGCACCGAGAGTTGTTCATTCACCTGCGTCTCGTCGACATTTTCAGGGGCGCGGAATCCGTCCACACAGCCCCACCTAGCCCAAGGAGAAGAGAATGAGGAGGGAACGAGGGGAGAAGGAGGAGGAGGAGGAGGAGGAGGAGGAGGAGGAGGAAGAGGAGGGTTTGTCGTACGTTACCCTGGAGCCATCCGTCTGGAGATCTCCAGGGGGTAACGACCGCAACACGCACGGCTACCCACCCCATCGCGCGAGTCTGCACCGACCAGAACACGTCGGTCCGGATTTGGACGGGCATCGAGTGCGAGCACGTCGCGGCGTCGGACGAGAGAACTACGAGCATCGGGCGCGGCGTCGCCCCATCCCTTCCTCGCAGGCGGTGTGCCACACGTGCCAGGCCAGCGACCCGAAGGGCGAGACTGCCATTTCGGCGCAGGCTCGAGGAGTCGTGCCTTGCCAGGGTGGAGCGCCGCGCGACCGCCCTCGGCCCGTGGAGCCTCGGCGCGTACACGCCGGCCGTGTGGGGCGGGGCCAGGGCGGGGAGAAGTCCGTTCCAGAGCGTTCCGGAACGCTCTGAGCAGACCGCGGCGCCCGAGATGTCCTCCAGAGCCGCCAGGTCTGAGAGAATCTCGATTTGATCCTCCCCCGATTTTATCCGCGTCCTGGCCTCGTCTTACAGTGGAGGCCCATACCAAGAGACATACTGCTCGCCTCCGGGGTGCCCTGGGTTTCTTGGGTTTCGATGGCCCTGCGATGGAAAGCGTGACGTGCCCACACCAAAAAGCTAGGGGTGGAAGGTTTCTTGTGGACTGGCCTCGTCTTAGGCCAGGGGTCCGCATCAGTGGCGCACCTCTGCGGGCGCACCTCTGCGGGTCCGTCGCGGGTCGCGGCCGAGGCTCGCAGGCCGAAGGGGGGAGGCCCCCGACCAGCGGCGACCCAGCTCGCACGGGAGCGGCGGGGTGGCCTTGTCCCGTCTCTTTTCGACGACGTTGGCGGCCATGCTCCAGCGTGAGCCAGGCGATCGCAAACATGGATCAAGGGGGCGTGGATTAGCGACGGGTCCCGCTTCCATGAGAAATCGCGGATGTCCGCCGCCGACCGAGACGGTACCGGCTGCACTTTGGTGAGGGCACCTCCCCCGATCCATGGATTTGGCGACCGCGCAACAAAGCCATGGATCGCTAATCCATGCTTGCGCGCCCCCGAGTGTGGTGGTAGCAAGGGCAGGGGAGGCTAAGGAGGCCAGTCAGGCAGTCTAGGCCTCCCAGGTGTGGTCGGAGTATATGGGGTCAGAGGATCGCGCCGCATCGCCGATGCATCGCCGATGCGGCTCGGTGCGGAACCCGATGTTTTCTCCACGCCGACGTCGTCGGTGCATCGCCGATGCATCGCGGATGTATCGTCGTTGCATCACCGATGCATTGTCGATATGATGCATTGGCGATGCGGCGCGACCCTCCGATCCCATCCATTCGGACCCCATCCAGGAGGCCTCTAGGCAGGCAGAGGAGCTCGGGATGACACCGCACCTCCGCGGAGAGGAGGGCACTTCAAGGAGAAGTAGGAGGAGAGACCCCCCAGGGGGGAGCAGCTGTCGCCGCCCATGCCTTCGCCCCATGACCATCCGCCACCCTCCTCCGGCTGAGAACCCAGAGCCGTGGAGATGCAAGGAGACGGAGCAGGGATCGCGATGATGACGAGCAGGAGGGTTGAGGAAGGCAGCACAGGCAGGAGAGCGCAGGAGAGGCTCGTTGCAAAAGTACAGTATCGACAGAAAGGAGGCACACAGGAGGCGCGGTCGCAGTCGCAAGGACCAGGAGTCGGGGAAGGAGGTGAACCAAATCGAGGTCTTCGAGCTCGCCTCGTTCGGACTGGGAGTTGTCGCAGAGGTTTCGGGGCGAGGGTCCCCGCGGTTAGGGAGCCCGCAGCCTGACTTCAGGGAACATTGTTCAAGCCAGGATCGGAGCAGGTGGACCGTTTCCTCGCCGGTCGCTTCCCGGCTGCCGACGCCCGTTGGGGCGAGGTCTCGGCACTGGGACACGGTAGGTTCGTGCGGCGTCGGCGCGCGCAAAGTTTGTTGTCACCGCGTCGATCTTTCAATTTTGAATCGACCGCGGCCCCTATCGTTCAAGGTTGAATTCCATTTGGTCACCGTGTCCCTCGGTGCTTCCGCGCCGCAACATTCAACCTTGAACGCCTTCGCCCGCGTCGCCGGCGCGCCAACGCCGCACGAACCTACCGCATTTGGACTAGAACGTGTTGTGGACCCCAGCTGTGCGTGGCCTTTGAAATCAGTCATCTCCGTGTTAACACAGCGTTTCGTGCTCGGGCCGAAGCTGGCGGGCTTCGACTCGCAAAGAGATTTGTTGCGTAGAGTTTAGCTCCTGGTCAGTCCCCTCTTTGCCCGTGTCTAATCGTCTCCCATGTGCTTCCTCGATCCCCGATGCCATCTCAACCGGCTGGAGCTGATTTTGGTTACCAGATTGTTGAGCCGAGGACCTCGTTTTGTTCCCCCGCAGTGGTTGCCATTGCCACCACAGCCCGCCGCTCCGCGCGGACTGGGGGACATACGAGAGCAAACCCGTTTCCGCAAACGACGCCCACCACGACGACGACGCACGACCACGACGACGACACGACGAACGACGACGACGACGCACGACGACGACAACGACGGACGACGACGACGCACGACACACGACGACGACAAGGACAACGACGACGGACGGCGACGGACCACGACGACGCACGACGACGCCGACGCCGAAGACGACGACGACGACGACGACGACGACGACGACGACGACGCACGACGACGAAGACGACGGCGGCGGCGGCGGCGGCGGTGGCGACGGCCACATGCGCGACAGCCAAGGCGGTGGCGCGGATGGTGCGGGAGCCGCCGCTGCTGGCGGGGAGGCGCGCACGCATTGCCCACGTCGCCTCTGTCGTCCTCGTGGCCATCGGTCGTTGAAAGGAAGTAACACCCCGCAATGGCAGACAAGAGCGAGGGGGCGTCGTCGGCAGTCTGCGAGGCTCTGAACATGTCCGCCGCACGCGCAGATTTTGTTTTTCCGTGCTCCACAACGAGCCCGCCGCAGGCGCCGATTGTTTAGCCGAGGCAACGTCGATGGGTTGCGGGGGATCGCGGGCGAGGACGACGACAACAAGAACGGCAGCAACAGCAACAGCAACAGCAACAGCAATAGCAATAGCAACAGCAGCAACCAGACCAGCACCAACACCACCAACAACAACAACGGCAGCAACAGCGACGACGACAACAACATCAGCATCAATAATCTAAGACTGCTCGCACCTACCTGTTCGCGCGCCATCCAACACTACCCCAAACCCTCGGTACCCGCCCTCTTCGTCTTCGATCGTACCCCCTTGAGGTGTATCTTCATTACCTGTCACGTGCAAGTCGCGCAGGCCCTACATCAGCGGAAGAGAGGACGGATGGAAAGGGAGAGGGAGAAGGATAGACCATGAGAGAGATCAGCAGCAGGGGGCCAGGAGCAGAAAACACGTGCAGAACCAGACGGGAGACCGGGCGGGTAGACCCTAGCGGGCGGGTCGGGAAGGTTGGCCCAGTCGGCCAGGTCGAGCAGGCGGATTGTCGAAGCGTGAGTCTTGCATGGAGCGCGAAGAAGTCTGGAACGATAGCGCGACTCTTGAGTAAATCGCGACAGAGGCAACAGCGAGAGCGTGATTTCTGAGTGTCCAGGACGCGGCGTCTGAATAAATTATGAGGAAGTCTCACGCGAACACGCGATGGTTGCAGAACATATGACGAAGTCCCGCGCGAGCGCGCGATGTTTGACTAAACTGTGTGGCGGTATCAAGCGGGAACAATTGTTAATACATTGTGAGGCAGTGCCAAGCACTATCAAGTGCGAGGCACCACGAATCATTACTGAGTCCGAAATTTAAGAAACAATTATCCCAGTGCGACCCTACCTAGGAGCTGGAGCCCCTAGGAAAGCAGCATTAGTAGTAACAGTATACAGCTAAGCTAAAGCTAAGCTAAAGCTAAGTTAAAGCTAAGCGAAAACTAAGCTAAAGCTAAGCTAAAGCTAAGCTGAATCTAAGCTGAAGCTCAGCTGAAGCTCAGCTGAAGCTAAGCTAAAGCTAAGCTAAAGCTAAGCTAAAGCTAAGGTAAAGCTAAGGTAAAGCTAAGGTAAAGCGAAGGTAAAGCTAAGCTAAAGCTAAGCTGAAGCTAAGCTGAAGCTAAGCTAAAGCTAAGCTAAAGCTAAAGCTAAAGCTCCCAGGGGACTGGGGGAACCGCGGGGCGGATGCCGGGGGAACCGCCCAGGGCGTTCTACACTGCCCGGCCCCTTTAAGCCAAGAGAGTAAGAACCCTTATAGGCACTGGCAGAGCCTAGGTAGGGAACAATCATGTTAAGACGGCTCGCTCCTACCTACTCGTTCGTTTTGTCTTCGATCGTGCCACCTTGGGAGTGCATCTTCCTTACCTGCCACGTGCAATTAACGCAGGCCCTAAAACAGCGGAAGAAAGACGGATGCAAGGGAGAACGAAAAACAAATGACCACGAAAGAGATTAGCAGGAGAGGGGGCCAAGAGCACAAAACACGTGGCAGAATCAGACGGGCAAATCGGGCGGGCAGACCCTAGCGGGCGGGTCGGGAAAGTGGGCCCAGGCGGTCAGGTCGAGCAGGCGGATTGTTGAAACGTGAGTCGTGCATGAATCGCAAGGGCGTATCGGGCGAGAGAGCGATTCCCAAGTAAGTTTTGGGAGAAGCCAAAGCGAGAGCGTGATTCCGGAGTGACGAGGGTGTGGCGCCTGAATACACTACAAGGAAATCCCACGCCAGAGCGCGGTTCTTGCATAGATAGTAAGGAAATCCCGCGCGCGAGAGCGCGATTTTGAAATAACGTATGAGGAGTTATCAGGCGGGAGCCGTTGTTGCTGTAAGTCGGGGGCCACGGGCCCAATGTCAGCCCCAGGCCCCAGGAGGAGCACCTTTTTTGAAAAAATACCACGGCCGCAGGAAGGGAATATCCACAGTAACTATCAGAAGTGGAAACTCAAAACAACAGCAACAACAACAACAACCACAACAATCATTTTACCCTCATGCGTGATGCTTCCACACGAAGGATGCGACCATCATGATAACCATCCCCATCATGGGGGACTATTGGTCTATAGCGGGGGCCGTGATTCCCATTTTAAGATCTTCCGCCCAATGGGGTGTTGCAAACACCTCTTCCGAGGAGTTTCAACATATCCCGGCTCGAAAACGCACGCCCGCGCCTTGCTGCGCCGATGCGGGACCGCCAGTGAAGCCCCAGCCAAGGGTAAAGCACAAGGAAGTATCGAGCTACAGGATTGCCTTGGTGGGGATGGGGGCTGTCGGCGGCGAGGCAAGGACCTGGCCCTGAGTAGAAATGGAGGAAGTCTCGAGCAGGGCTGCTGTTGTTGCTGGGAGTGGCGCCAATGCTGAAGAGAGTAGGGTGCTAGTCCAGCGTCAAACAAAACGAAGTCTCGAGCGGGAACGCTGGTTTTGTGGGACGGCGGTTGTCGGCGGCGAGGAGGAACACCGCCTTGAGTAAGAAGGGAGGAAGTCTCGAGCGGGAACCGTGGTTTGGTCGGGATGGGGGCTGTCGGCGGCGAGGAGCAGCACCGTCCTGAGGAATAAAGGAGGAAGCCTCGAGCGGGAGCGTGGTTCTTGATGGGAGCGGCGCCAATTCAAAAGAGAGTAGAGCGCCAATCCAGCGTAAAACGGAGGAAGTCTCGGGCGGGAGAGCTGGTTTTGTCAGGGCGGCGGCTTTCGGCGGCGAGGAGGAGCACCGCTTCGAGTAAAAAGAGGAGGAAGTCTCGAGCGGGAGCGTTGTTGTTTTTGGGGGCGGCGCCGATGAGAGAAAGAGTAGCGCGCCAGTCCAAGAAAACAGGAGGACGTCTCGAGCGGTAGCGCTGGTTTTGTCGGGACGGCGGCTTTCCGCGGCGAGCAGGAACACCAGCCCTGAGTAAAAAAGGGAGAAATCCGCGTGGGGCTCCGAGTTTTTATGTTTATGTCATTGCTTGTTTCCCAAAAGAGGGAGAGGGCCTTCTCAGGAGGCGGCGGGGCTTTTCAGAAGTCCTCCACTCCAGCCTTCTGAGAAGATTTCTGTGTGTCTTAGGGGAGGGCTCAGGAACTTCCAGAAGGCTGGAGGACTTCCGAGCCTTGAGAGAAGGCCCGCCCCTTCTCACGTCCCCCTGGGCTCGCCGCCGAACAACGGCACAAAGGCACAAAGACAATTTTTCGGAAGTCCGCGCGGATTTCTTGGATCCGCGTTGGGCACGCCTGGCGGCGCCTCCGGCGCCGCCCTTGGCGCGCTTTCCGCGCTAGGGACGGGGTCCAGCGTCGATCCAGGAAATTAGCGCGAAACCTCCGAGAAATTATACGTATGTGATCGTTTTCTTATTCATTGTTTTGCCCATCGGCGCGGGCCCTCGCACCCCCCCTCCCCCCCCCAAGGAGTAGACCTTGGCGGCTGTTTTTGGCGCCTGTTTCAGGCAGGTGGAGCCTCCTCCATAGGACGCGCTGCTGCAAACAGTCGCATCAAGCGGGGATCCGGAGCCAGACTCCCCCTCCCCCCCCGTCCGCCCAATGTCGAAACACCGAGTCAGAAAACGCTCACTATGCCGTTTTTGTTCCTTCATTCGAGAATTGCGTGATTCGGCATTGTGAAAAATCGAGGTGGGACAACAGCCTAACTCAGGGAAACGCGAACATTGATCAGGGCGCGTGGACTAGCGACGGGCCCCGCGTCCGTGCAGCACCGGCGCGATCCGCCGCCGTGTCGGGCGGCATCGGCCTCCTGCTTCGGGGGGTGCCTCCCACGATGCGTGGACCCGGCGCCCGCGCGCCACGTCCACGAACCCGCATCCCATGCCAGCGCGCGCCCGAGGCGCGGCGGGGGCCGCCGGGCCCGGACGGGGGCCGGCCCAGGGCGTCCTCGGAGCTCTATGGGGCAGATCTGGAGCCCCCGTGCCGC
>CAUYUJ010014576.1:25000-30000 GCA_963575745.1 Prorocentrum cordatum | reverse complement strand
GGCAGGCTGTCGGCAGCATGATGAGCTTGCTCCAGGCCGCTGCGCAGGGAAAAGCCCGCTTGATGAGGGTGTGCTGTGTGAGCTGGGTTACAAAGTCATCGTTTTCCCTGTAATGATCGAAGTCACGTGTTTGTCTGCATCAAGTGCAGATTCCATGGCACTGGTGCGCGCACTTATGGGCTTGGCAGGAAATCTGATGGACGTCCCACCAGGAACGCTGAACACCATTGGCGCTGCTTGTGTAGAGGGATTCGTCGTAACCCCCGCAGGCGCCACTTGACGGTTGACGTTGGCGCAGTGCGTGAGCTTTTTGTCTGTCGACACGTCGAGCCTCAGCCTTTCGTGCCACGTTCGGTCAGCGCTGCCTCGTCGGGGCAGCCTGCTGGTGTCGTCGGTGCCCTTCGTGGGGAGGACGACTCGGATTCGGACTGACTTTTTGCTTGTTTTGGTCTGTGTCACTCAGTGGCGAATCGCGCCTGGGGCAGAGTTGCGCCGTCGCCACTTTGCCCTGTTCTTTCTGCGCCCCTCTTTGGGGGCAGCTCGCAGTGGCCTCCAGCCGCCGCTGCTCGCGCTGTTTCCTTGGCCGTGGAGTGTTGAGCTCAAAAAAAAGCCCTCGGCAATTCCTTCCGTTTCCCGGGATGCACGTCAGGTCCGAGTAGAGCATGGGCGTCCGCTCCAAGTATACACCTGGCATTTCGCGCGGCACCATCCAAGGTTCGAGCGCCTGGCTCGGCACTTGTCCTAGCACCGATCGCGCGGCGGGAGGCCGCTGACATGCGCAAACACTCTGAGTTCCGCGCGGCTGCATTGGATCGGCGCTAGGCCCTCCTGCCTGACGGCGCCGGAGGCGCCGCCAGGGCGCTCCGGCGCCGATCCAAGAAATCTGCGTGGACCTCCGAGTTTTTGCGTTCACGCGCCAGTCGTTGGAAGTGAGAATTTTGAGACGCAGGCGCCTTCCCACTTCCATGATCGAGTGGCCCCCCCTTTTCCTTCCTCGCCAGGGCGCGGGTGGAAGCCCAATCTACTTCACCGCCTTCCGACTTCATGTTTCCACCCACTTTTTCCGACCCACGGGCACATCATTGTTTGTTCTCCGGTCCCGGGGGATGGGCATGGGAACGGAGCCGTCGGGCAGAGCCGCCGGGCAGCCAGAATGGCGCGACCATTTCTCCTGGGAGAGCGGGCCGCGGTCCGCGGCGACCCAGGCGCACAGGCACCTTTTCGGGACTGGCCCGCGCAGCGAGCGAGCCCCCTGAACCAGCAGTGGGAGCAGCGCTGGAGCGACGAAATCCACGCACGTCCACTGCCCACTGGCCAGGCCCTTCCCGGGCCCAGGGGCTGCGCATATGCCTTCCAGGCGAAGCCAGGAGGGCGCGGCGAGGAGAGCGCGGCGCATGCGCCGCCACTCCGTTCAGGATGGGCATGGCCAGGGAGCAGTGGACACGCGCAGAGCGCCAGCGAGCCACCCCGCAGCAGTCAGCGCGCTGGGCCGCGGTTCTGAGCCATATGCCGCGGGCGAGCGCGGCTCGCCAGACACTTCGGGCCTCCTTCCAGGGCGCTCTCTGGCAGACGCGACTCCAGAAGGGCCCCGTGGATGCGCGGCGGATCTAAGAAAGCACGCCCCGGGCCGTGGGCCCGCCGGTTCAGGCGCCCACGGGTCGCGCGACGACACCGCCGCACGACCGCCGATGTGGGCCAGGGCGGCAGCCGCCCCGATCCCCGCGCCCGTCAGCCCGAAAGCGCCGCCGACGGCAACCCTGCGGCCGCGGGGCGCGGATGCGTCAACATGGGCGAGGAGTCCCTCGAGAACGACCAGCGCGGCCTTCAACGCGAAGCCGCCGCGGCCCACTGCGGCCCAGTCGAGCGCGACGTGCGCCGCCTGGGCCAGAAGGCGACGGCGCGCGACCGCCGCCAACCGCGCGATGGCTTCGACTCGCTCTTCCAAGACGGAGTGGAGACCGAGGAAGTTCCCCCATGAAAGCCCGCAGGCCGCCCGAAGTCACGTTGCACCCAGGCGTCCTCGGGATTGTCCAAGGTCGCAGAATTCCAGGATGGCTTCGCCCAGGTCGCCAGCTGCGCCAGGCTCCGCGCGCGGTTCCATCGCCGCGAGCAGCGCGAGGGCCAGCAGCGAGCGCCAGGGCGCATCTCTCGTGCCGCCCCCTGCGCGCAACTGGCGCAACGGCGCAAAGACGCGCTGGCCACTTCAGAAGGCGGCTCTCGCGCGGCCAGCGTTAGGCGGGCCTTCGCGGCACCGGCAGCCGCGCGCGCTGGCTCCCAAGGACTCGGGGCACTTCGCGAGCGGCCGACCCCTGGCCGCCCCTTGGGCAGGAGCCCCCATTTGGAACGACGCCCAAGCTCGCCTCGCGCCCCAGGGGCCCGCCCCGAGGACGGCAGCGACCGCGGCGCTTAGGCAAGCAAGCTCGCGGGTGTCAGCGCCCAGGAGCGGGTCGCGCAGACAGCCGCCCATCCCCTTGCCCCCGTACCCCCTTCCCGCCGCTCACCTGCGCCGCATTCGCGCGGGCGCGGGCGCGCGGGGAGGCGCGCGACGAGCCCGAGCGAGACAGACTTCAGGAGGTTCGCTGTGGCACTCTGGCCAGAGCCCCATTCCAACCCCATCGAGAAGGGTCTGGCCCGCGTGTGTAGCGAATCCCAAGGCCCGCAGTTCCCTGGCTGCCTCGACCGCATTTTCGTTCGCCCCCTCGTTCGTTTCCGCGGCCAGGCCCGCTCCTGGGCGGCGGGCAGATCCGACGCTCGCGCCGCGCCTGCCACCCAGGCCCCCACGGCAACTTCACGGAGTGTCCGACGAGGCGCCCCCTCACAGGATCGGCCTGCCCGATCTCGCGGTGGCGATCGCAAACCCGACGAACAGCCTGGCGTCGGCTGCTTGTCGACCTGGAGAATCCAGCCCAGAGCCCAAGGCCGCATCGCGGACACCCCGGTTGCGCGCCAGAACGGAGGCGATCCGGGCCCCCGTCGCCGCGGCGTCGATCACGCAGCAGTCGCCCACGAAGCCCCAGGCGCGCCTGCTTCGGGCAGCTGCGCGGGAAGGGGGATGGCGACGTCAGCCCTCGACCCCCGCGCGGACGGATGAGCGGCCCCCACTGGGCCCTGATCGCGGGGGCCAGGGCGTCGCTCGCAGAGGCCAGCGGGCTGCGATGCGCGGCCGTTGGCGGCGGAGGGCTACCCGCGGAAGTCCGCGCGGGCGCCCCCGGGCCGGGCGCGGGGCGAGTTGCCGCGGCGCCCTTCATCGTTGCCCCGGCCCCACCCCTTTTCTTATCATCGCGCATTGCTCGCCCTGCCGGGGCCGATCGCCCCCCGGCGAACCTGCGCCCGAGCGCCCGGGGGCCGGCCCTGCCCCGCAAGGATCGTCTGGGGCTCGTCGCCCGCGACGACCGCGCGAGCGGCCCAGTCGCCAGTGGCCGATGCCCCAGGCGCCCCAGGCCAGAGACGGCACTAACCGCGAGGGCCGCCTCGCCGCGGGGACGCTAGCGCACTCGCCCGCGCGCGCCGAGAAGACCTCGCGCGACGGGCTGTCCACGGGCAGGAGGCGCCGCTTGTGTCCAGCCTGCCAACAGCCAGCGGCGGGTCGCACGGGTCGCGGGAAGCGCCCTGCGATTCCGCCCTGGTCAGCACGAGAGAGAGAGAGAGAGAGAGAGAGAGAGAGAGAGAGAGAGAGAGAGAGAGAGAGAGAGAGAGAGAGAGTCTCGACGCGGAGGCCTGATGGCCCAGGACCGCCCCCGCAGCGCGTCGGTCAGGCCGCCGAGCCGGCGGCCGCAGCGCGCGGCCGGGGGCCGGGGGGCCAGGGCAGCGCGCAGGCCGCAGCGCTTGCCCGGGAAAACGTCGCAGGCGGGCCGCCCTCCAGCGGCTGCAAAGCGGGCCGCGACCGAGATGGACAGGCGTCGGGCCCCCGCTCGGTCCGAGATGACAGCGGGGCGCGGCGGGCGCCAGTCGCCCGCGGTGACCAGCCGGCACAAGGGATCGGCAAAAAGGGCCGCAGGGGCGCAGGCGCGGGGGCCTCGGGCGCCAGCCCCGCCTCGCCCGCGATAGCCAAGAGCAGCCGCCACCCGGCGCCGCCAGGGTCGGGGGCGTCGGCCGCCAGCCTGCGCGGCCCACCCCTGGGGTCGAGCAGGGCGGGCCCCAGGTCGACGAGTGCGACTGCCGCCTTGCCGACGCCCACTCACCTGCCATGGTGGCGCAACAAACAGCAAGGCGGCCGCCTAGGATCTCGCCGCCGCGCCCAGACTGCGCGTCGATGTCCTCGCCAAGTCGGCCGCCTCGTCCGGCGCGGCGACGGCGCTGCACGAGGGGTTTCGACAGGCAGATCCAGGACACCGTTCGGCAGCGCGCGGAGCAGGGCCCCACCTTTCCCCCGCGGCGGTGGAAGGGCGCGGCGGGGCCGCGAGGCGCGCGGCGCCATCGGGGCCCCAGCGAAGCGGGCGGCTGGCACGGAGGAAGACGCCGCATTTGTCGCGGACAATTGCCCCCCGTCTCCTCGCGCGGGGAGAACGCGCGGGCGTCGCCGCGACGCTTCCAGATGCAGTCTGGAGGGGCGGGGGCGGCAGCGGCCCGCCTGGCCGCTGCCGCGGCCGACTCCACGGCGGACGCCGCGCGAGGCCCCTGCGGCGCTGCCTGGCGCCCCCCGCCGCGCCCGCCCTTGCCGGGCAGCGCGAGCGCCCCCCGCGCCCTTTCGCTAACTTCGCGCTAGCGACTTTCACGCCCCTGATCGGCGGGGAGGCGGGCGGCCCCACATAGGGCCCCCTCCATCGCCAAGCCCCAGCGCACTGGGCTCGGTCGGCCACCCCGCCCAGGTCGCCGCCGCAGGGTCTGTGGCCTCATCGCGGGTGGCCCTTCTCCCTTGGCCCTTGGCCCTGCCAGTCTGCTTGCGACTTCTCACCCCCCTCGGTCTCGTCTTCCCCCCCTTACTTCCTCCCCTTATGCTCCTTGCCTTGTCTTCTCGCGGCTGCTTCCCTTTCCTCTTCTCCCTAGCGCCCCCCCACCTT
>CAUYUJ010014576.1:17500-20000 GCA_963575745.1 Prorocentrum cordatum | reverse complement strand
CTTGCTCGCCGCCGAAAGCCGCTGTCGTAACAAAACCAGCGTTCCCGCTCGAGACCCCCCCCCCGTTTTACCTTGGACTAGCGCGCTGGTCTTTCTGTCATCGGCGCCGCCCCCAGCAGAAACAACGTCCCCGCATGAGGTTTCCTGCCTTTTATACTCAAGGCGGTGCTCCTCCTCGCCGCCGAAAACCGCCGCCCCGACAAAACCAGCGTTCCCGCCCGAGACGCCCTTCCGTTTTACGTTGGAGTGGCGCCCAATTCTCTTTTGAATTGGCGCCGTTCCCACCTAGAGCAACGCTCCCGCTCGAGGTTTCCCTTGTTCCTCAAGACAGTGGTGTTCCTCGCCGCCGACAACCCCCGCCCCGACAAAACCACGGCCCCCGGCTCGATGTTTCTCCCATTCGTATTCAAGATAGCGTTCTTCCTCGCCGCCGAAAGCAGCCGCCCCGACAAAACCAGCGTTCCCGCCCGAGACGTCCTTCCGTTTTACGCTGGACTGGCGCCCGATTCTCTTTTGAAGCGGCGCCGCCCCAGCAAAAACAACGTTCCCGCTCGAGATGTTCTCGCCGTTTTCTCGGGGCGGTGCTGTTCCTCGCCGCCGACAGCCCCCGTCCCGACAAAACCACGGCCCCCGCTCGATGTTTCCTCCTTTTTCACTCAAGGCGGCGTGCCCCCTCGCCGCCGAAGCCGCCGTCCCAACAAAACCAGCGTTCCCGCTCGAGACTTCCGTTTGTTCCACGCTGGGCGATCGCCCTACTCTCAGCATTGGCGCCGCTCCCAGCAACAACAGCAGCCCTGCTCGAGACGTCCTCTTGCTTATTCAGGGCCAGGTCCTTGCTTCACCGCCGACAGCCCCCATCCCCATCAAGGCAATCTCGCCGTTCAAGAATTCCTTGCGCGTTACCCTTCGCTGGGGTTCCACTGGCGGTCTCGCGTCGGCGCGGCAATGTCGAAATTCCTCGGAGGAGGTGTTTGCAAGACCTCGTTGGGTGGGAGATCTGGGAATGGGAATAACGGGCCCCGCTATAGAACAAGATGCTTCGTCTGGAAACATCGCGCATGAGGGTAAAATGATTATTGTTGTTGTTGGTGGTGTTGCTGTTGTTGTTACGAGCGACGTTTGCTGGCGCCGGTATGCACGGAGTAATCGAACTCGTTTACTCCGTGTATCCGATACACGGAGTAATCGAGTGCGGTTTCTCCGTGTATCCAATATACAGGTTCCAATAGGAATCAAGTTTGAAGATGCTTTGGGTACACGGAGTAATCGAGTTCGATTAGTCCGTGTATCCGATGCACGGAGTAATCGAGTGCGATTACTCCGTGTACCTAGTATACAGGTCCCAATAGGCATCAACTTAGAATCTGCCTCGGGTACACGGAGTAATCGAGTGCGATTGCTCCGTATCCAATATACAGGTTCCAATAGGAATCAAATTTGAATTTGCCTCGGATACACGGAGTAATCGAGTTCGATTAGGCCGTGTATCCGATGCACGGGGTAGTCGAGTGCGATTATTCCGTGTACCCAGCATACAGGTTCCAATAGGAATCGGATTTGAATCTGCCTCGGATACACGGAGTAATCAAGTTCGATTACTCCGTGTATCCGATACACGGAGCAATCGAGTGCGATTTTTCCGTGCATCCGATACACGGAGTAATCGGATCCCGCGAGCGCCCAAAAGTGGCCCACCCCTTTTCAGAGCCAGGTTCGCCCAATTTATTGAACACAATTCAATGATAAAAGGACTTTGATTGGCGACGACAATGTTTCCCAACCATCCTGTGGTGTTGGGTCTTCGCTTTGAAGACACAGCGCCCCGCGTTCATTCCTCCTCCTCGCCCCTCTGCCCCATCATCATCAGCCCCCCAGCGGCTGCAAAGCGGGCCGCGACCGAGATGGACAGGCGTCGGGCCCCCGCTCGGTCCGAGATGACAGCGGGGCGCGGCGGGCGCCAGTCGCCCGCGGTGACCAGCCGGCACAAGGGATCGGCAAAAAGGGCCGCAGGGGCGCAGGCGCGGGGGCCTCGGGCGCCAGCCCCGCCTCGCCCGCGATAGCCAAGAGCAGCCGCCACCCGGCGCCGCCAGGGTCGGGGGCGTCGGCCGCCAGCCTGCGCGGCCCACCCCTGGGGTCGAGCAGGGCGGGCCCCAGGTCGACGAGTGCGACTGCCGCCTTGCCGACGCCCACTCACCTGCCATGGTGGCGCAACAAACAGCAAGGCGGCCGCCTAGGATCTTGCCGCCGCGCCCAGACTGCGCGTCGATGTCCTCGCCAAGTCGGCCGCCTCGTCCGGCGCGGCGACGGCGCTGCACGAGGGGTTTCGACAGGCAGATCCAGGACACCGTTCGGCAGCGCGCGGAGCAGGGCCTCACCTTTCCCCCGCGGCGGTGGAAGGGCGCGGCGGGGCCGCGAGGCGCGCGGCGCCATCGGGGCCCCAGCGAAGCGGGCGGCTGGCACGGAGGAAGACGCCGCATTTGTCGCGGACAATTGCCCCCCG